>CM067299.1:85378015-85553015 GCA_034231615.1 Meghimatium bilineatum
CCCTAGTTCGATATTGTCATGTATAGGTCGGTATTTTTAAAAGACGGTGCGACCGAAAAGATTTATCCACCCCCCCCCCCCACCACCCAAACTTGGCTTGCAGAGATGCACGTGTGGGGTCATATTGTACTTCCTTTAAAAAAAAAAAAAAAGATAAGTTGGGACAGTCATTTGGTATGTATAGCTTGTTCTTTAAGAATTTGAGCAGCTCATTTTTTCCAATCCTTCGTTCCATTGCATAATTTTTAGTAAGTTAATTATTAACTGTAGTATGATATTCAGTTCTTTTCAATCGTGGTTGTTTAACCCCTTGCTGATCTGTTGACCATAGTAATTTTTTTTTGTGCTGAACCTACAACATTGTGCATATGTTAGACTATTTTGTCCATACATTTCATTGTAAATAGTTGTGTAAAAGTTATATTTTTTCCATCTGTCTCTTGATCTAGTGTTTTCTGACTTATTGTTTTTACTTGCAGTGATCTATAGCACTTTTTCACCAACTTTGCACAACTTCAAAATATTGTATCTCAGCTAATATATTCATTCATTTTCCTTTTGCGATTGAATTTATGCGCATAGGGCAGAGGTCAGATCTCCTCCAATTTCTGTCTGTTCAAACCTATTCTGTGCAGTTTGAAACACAATAATTCGTTTGTTGAATGGAAAATAGAATTGGAATGAACTGACTTCTGTTACACAAATCGGTCTGGACTTTAGGATGTTAGATGATTAATCCAACGATCGAAGGAATGACCCAGACTTGATTTGAGAAGAACACCCTCCATCAACGGACGTCACTATCGAAGTCCAGCTAATTATATATATATATATATATATATATATATATTATATATATATATATATATATATATATATATTATATATATATACTATATATATATATATATATATATATATATTATATATATATAATATATATATATATATATATATATATATATATATATATATATATATATGAATATAACTGAAATATTATGTGTGAATGGTATAGACCATATTGAATTAAATTAAATTTGTCCTTAGAATGCAGCCATTGGTTTCAATTTTCATATTTCTTTTCATATTTCTACTTATCAGCACACATCTCACACACACACATTTTTAAAAGATGTTTTTAAACATGATTGTTGTGAATTGGTTATATAAAATATGTATATCATACAATTGGCATTTTAAGCGTGAAGTCGCACTATTTTGTACTATTGAACACAAGTTAGTTAGTTAGTTGTTGGATCGTCACTGCACTCCGGACAAGTCCATAGGTGCTCAGATCTCTCCTTCAGTGTAGCCGCCATTACACGTTGACTGACGGTCCCAGAACGCAGTTGATTGACCATCATTCTTTCTTGCCCACGAAACCCCTTCGTTCTAGCGACACCAAATTTCAAACCACATTTCAAACCAAATTCCTTTATTCTACTCATGGACCAAGAGTCATCGTCGATTATACAGGTCATTTGCTCGTGCGTTTTCCCGTAGGGCGTTCAAAATGTCTGTTCGATCCATGGCTCCACCAACAGTCGTAGTAGCAGCGTGTAAGGCCAACCTTATCTGCTCTCTCATTACACCGGACTACCGCATGTCCCGGCACAAAAAGAGTCACTTTACGGCAAACAGGAATTCTTCATTGCATCCAGCCACTGTTTCCGAATGTATCCCGCCTGAACTTTCACAATCATGCTAATTGAATCACTGAGTATGCAGACATGCTCGCAGATATGTAGTCTGCGAGCAGACCCATTTGCACAGCTTTGATTACTGCCAAAAACCTCCATTGTCATGCTGCTTGTCGCATATGAGCGAAAGCACCACTTTTCTCTCTTATGGTTTCCCCCCCCACCTTTGAGCCGTGAAAGCCAGGCACTTCTGATGGTGTCTCTCAACCGACCCATCTGTATATAACAATCATATCACCTTCCCTGGAATTGTCACCGATTTAGAGCGAGTACCTCCCGACTCCACCACTGCCGGACACCATTCCCTGCATTCTCTACTGAGTGTTATTATTACATTGAAAGCTGTCGGACAATTAATGGTGCGCACGATTCACTTTGTATTCTTTGCTCTGCAGTTGGGCAATCCAATAAATATCGTATAGCTCGTGCTGACGTATCTCCCATGGTAACTGTTTTCGAATGGTTACGACTACGGGATAGTATAGATGACGTGCCATGAAGCTTCTATAAGAAGATAACCTCAATATAAAAGCATGTCATCTACTAAGGTGTTCTGTTGCATTGTTGGTATTGTCTCTATTGAACACAAGACATGCGGTAGTTAAGGTTGTAGCTAGTCTTGTATCTATACACATTGTCCATCAGCAGTGTTTGTAGAAGTGGTGTGTTAGATTAGTAGGAAAAATGAGTCTGTATAAAGTTTATGACATTAGAGCAGATCACAGATAATATTTGTATCGTTGTTCATTTGC
Organism: Meghimatium bilineatum; assembly: GCA_034231615.1. Taxonomy (NCBI): domain Eukaryota; kingdom Metazoa; phylum Mollusca; class Gastropoda; order Stylommatophora; family Philomycidae; genus Meghimatium; species Meghimatium bilineatum. Next base: position 85,380,471 of record CM067299.1, read on the forward strand.
CCATGATAGCTACAAAATTAGCCGTAAATATTAGGCAGAAAAAAATCAGTATATGAGTGGTGCTGGGTTCATTCCCCAGTTGAGGCGGAAATGTTTTTTCAGGTCGCAACGGCTCCCGGGTCGACCCAGGCCTTAAATGGGTAACCGGATTATTCCGGGAGGTAAAGACTGCGAGCGAGAGGAGATTGCTACTGCCCTCATTTGCAGAGCCACTGAAATGTGACATCGCTAACATCTCACACATTACGGCATTATAAATACTATGGGTTACTTTACTTTCACTGATGAGTTCAAGTTTCGAAAATCTCTTTCTGAATGCATGCAGTCGCAATGCACACTTTTATGGGACAACATGATATGTAGCATGTACAATACATGGTCATCGTTTCAGAAAAAAATCATTGCGGACGCCGGGTGATTTTAAGTCTGTGTCCGTGAGATACAGCGAAGTTCTCTAGCATTCTACATTGACGTTTATTATTGAAGATTTCTTGGAATATATTTGCGACGTCAACTGTAAACGTTGTTTCAGTCTTATGTAGTATTCAAATACCAATTTTCCTAAGAAAGGAGAGAACATGACTTTTAATACTAGGAAATAATAAAATGGAGGGCAAACTCCTCCTCCTTAACAGTTTTTCCCAAAAAGATCGTTAAAATCAGCACTAAAATAAGATAGTGACCTCTTTGTATTTTTAGGTAAAACTTCCTCGGAACAGCCCCGCCTACCATGCATGTTGCAAGAGAAAGCTAAGATGGTATGGGGGTTGTAGATGACTCTCATCACAGAGAGTCAAAGTGACCCATAATCCATGCTGAAGTCCTGATGTATTGGGACAATAGGTACAGTTAAGCTATAAATCAATACACAATGCATTCATTTCTCCAGATTATTTCCTGCCAATCATTGTGAGTTTGAGAAATAAAGCAGAAAATGATGAACTAAAAAAAACTCCAAGTAAAAGTTTTGAATACACTATATTGAAAACTTACCCATTTCCAAAACAATTATTCATAACTTAGTTCAATGTACGAAATACCAATGTCACGTCACTTAAATTGTTTACGATTGTGAAGTTTGAAACCTTTAACACAATGCTGTATTTATATCACAGTATTGCTCTGAATTCCAATATTAAAACTGTAGTGGGTAAGTATACTTTTGTATCAGACCAGAATTACCTAACTCATTTCGTGTCATTGAACTTAAAAGTTCCGTTTATTAGTTTCCGTTCTGGCGTAAGTTATATTTAAATTTATATATCGATTCAATGGTACAGTATCATTGATCTGTGTCGTAAGTGTACCTTAGTCTGGCGCACAAGTTAATGTGACGGCTACTATATTTGCTTATATCGATTACATATGAATCTTGTACTTTCCTTAAACTGGAACGCGTGTGACAGGTTTATAAAAGAATATCATATTTCATCACCAAGTACCGTCTCCGGATCGAAAGATTGGTGACAACGAACTTGCAACACCCTCTGTGTCTTGCCCTTGGTGACAACGAACTTGCAACACCCTCTGTGTCTTGCCTTGGTAGAGCGCTTTTGTGAGAGTAAGCCTATATGCTGCCTACCTTATATTGTTTCTTTCCAATTGCGTATCTCCCTAGGAGCAGTCCATAAATTACGTCAACAATTGGATGGGAGAAGCGAGTGTGTGTGTGTGTGTGTGTGTGCGTGCGTGCGATGTGTGCGTGTTTTTTCTTTTGTAGCAGACTGACAAAAATTGACAGCAATAGTACTTTTTACACGCTAATTAAACTGTTTGAATGTGAAAATGTATTCTAAAAATTTGATTGAAAGGTCACGCATTCTTTTAGTTCTTATAACACTAAAAAAAAAATGTTTCGAAGGAGGAGGTACAAAAATATTGAGAATTGGGGGGGGGGAGGGGGTGGGGGAGAGACGGATCCTGAATCTTCAGAACGCTAAGGAGGGAAGCAAAAATTGTTAACAATTGTTGACGTAATTTATAGACAGAACACCCCCCCCTACCTCTTGCTCGCCATACCTCAACTTTCCGTTACGTAATAAGTTCTGGTTTTTTAAATCGCCAAAATTATTTATGTTTTGTTTTGTCTTTCTTTAATAGTTATCTGATCATAGACCAGAGTTGCCAGAACATGTTTGTTTTATTCTTGTTCGAAGAAGTTATCCTTATATATATATATATATATATATATATATATATATATATATATATATATATATATATAATATATATATTATATATATATATTTATATATATATATATTATACACACATATATATATATATACACCACATATATATATATACACACATATATATATATATGTAATACTGAAGACAGAGAGCTATGGAAAAACAATGGTCGCCTAAGCCAACCGGCTGAAAGGCATCTAATGAATGAACAAAGAAAGGGGGGGGGGGTTATTAAAAAAAAAGGTATTTCGCCCGTCCGTTTTCGTGCGCAGTTCCATCTTTTCATGATAAATTTGATGAAATTTTGACATTTTTGTGAATAATGGCAACACAAATTTTTGCTAAATTTTTAGTACATATACTAAAAATCATATGTTCTGACTTCCTGTGGGGAAGAGGAGTTGAATTTTGTTTAAAGAATATGAAATAAGTTATGTAATTCTTTCCTCCTTTTTTCTGCTATTTTTGTGCGGGTTAAAATGTAGAGAATATCGCTTAATTCTTGACCACTGTTAACACACACACAGAGAGAGAGAGAGAGAGAGAGAGAGAGAGAGAGAGAGAGAGAGAGAGAGAGGAGAGAGAGAGAGAGAGGGCCTCAAAAAACTTACTTTAAAAATTGTATTTTGTGTGACAACATCCTTAGATACATGTTCTTTTTAGTGTTGGTAAGTGCACGTTTTTATGTTGCGTTTGGTTTAGAGCGTTTCAGGTGAGGATATATGTATCTCTCTGTCCACAGATATATTCAAGTATCTTCTTCTGCGTCTGCGTTCGTTCTCAAACTCCTGCAGATTAGCAGGATGTAGTCCGGAGAACAGAATGCGTTGTGTCATGGTTTACAGCATGGCTGCGATATCTGCACCTTTCGGCCTGACACATCTTACTTCAGCATGGCTTTGGGTCACTGACCCTATATGGAATGGGACAGCCAACTCCATCCCATAACCTCCTTAGTCGCCTTTTACGATATGCGTGGAAGGTAAACAGTGTTGCTATTCTTTGCTCTTCTTTCGGGCCCCGGCAACACACGGGCGATATTCAAATATTAAAACAATAAAATTAGACAGAGCTGATATACGGTGATTTGTTTTCTCTCATTATATTCAGGGAATCTTCTGACGTGAAGTTTGTTCCAATTGCATTGACAGAAACACTGGGTGTGTTTCCTTTGCAAAATATTGGTCACAAGCTAAAGTTCAAGTTCCTGTCCGCATGCTTCCATTAATGGATAGAGAGGTAAAATTGTGTACATGGCAAAGACATTTAATTAGTAATAAAAATTCAGCCGAAGACGAATGTGTCGGGCCATTGGCGCAAATAAAACGGCGACACAGCGCATTTCCATTCTCTGGACTATATCCTGCTGGAAATCTAGTAGGGCCATTGTCCTGCTGCAATAGATATCCAGCGGGAGTTTGAGAATGAACGCTGAAAAAGAGAAGTAATAAAAATTTGCTGTTGAAACTTCTTTTTTCTGTCCTCATGTACCTTTCGGTGTTGAGGGGATAGTTAGTGTACTGCCTTTTGCCCTTCTATTTGCCTCTTCCGCTGTTATATTTCCGAGTGTCTCTAATACACTATTTATCCACCTATTACGAGGGCGTTACGAGGTCGACTGTTTTCGTATTGTTTGTTAAGGGTTTTTTGGATAATACGTTGCTCTTTCTGTCTGGTTATGTGGCCGAAAAATGTAACTTTTTGTTTCTGGATGTATTCTATTGTTAACGTGATCTCTAATTGTTTCCTTAGTTCTTCATTTCTGATTTTGTCTCTCAAGCTAACTCCAATCATACGTCTCACACATTTCATTTCAGTGGTGTTAATCTTATGAATTGTTCTAGAATCTAATGTCCAAGTTTGACACTGATAACACAACGTTGGTAAAAAAAAATGGTGTTGAATAGCGCTTTCTTTGTTTCTAGTGTAATATCTTTGTTTCTTAGTAAAGGTGTTAATTGCCCAATGACCCAGACTTTATTTTTCTAAGATTCAAATTTAGGAATTTGAATAAATTATGAAGCTTTAAAGACTACATTTAATTATGATCTTGCACACAATATACATAGGTCTTTGTTCAAGCTTGCAGATAGTGGGGATAGTTACAACCTCTCTTTATCCCCCCTCCCTCCCCGCATTATAACATACAGAATCTGACATGTATTCCATGGCAGCATGCCAAAAAGCGTGTACCCTCAATCTTTATTGTTTTCACAAAAAGGTCACCAACACTAACCGCAATGCAGGAGCTACCCAAGAAATGCCCTTTTTATGGTATAGACTCCCTTCTACCTCCTTACCGAAGATGTATCTACGATCCTGCCTGTTGTAATTGTCAAACCTAAAAATACTCATGAGTAATGCACGTTTAGCCCTAAAAACCAGTACTCCAGACGACGGATAAAAGCTCCAATTCCTAGTGGTGGAAAAAACTCAGCTGTGGCATCACTGTTGATGGACCGTACCCAATATTGTTGTACTAAAAGTTTCTCAATTATGTGGAGAGCATATCTCGCTTGTATTGTAAAGAAGCGAATCTGATACGGTACCGTAATCAAGTCTACGACGAACGTCTTATAGAACAACAGGGCGCAATGGAGTCACATTTTATAGGACATACGCTCACAAATGTTATAATAATAGTTGAAAGAATATTCAAGAACTTAAGTGCTCGTCAACTAAATACTTGTTCAAGGTATATAATACATTATTATAAATCAATCATTGATCAATCATCAATTAACAATAAAACAATTAATTGTATAATTATTGTTTATCACTTATCTATCTATGATCTACTATCTAGTCTAATTTCCAAAATAGTAATAGTGCTACATAATTACAAATAATATAGTTAGATAGCCCTTAAAAATTGCAATTCAATAATACCTCTATCAAGTCTGTACGTCAATCCTTAAAAAAGTTATCATTTTTTTCTAATGAATTTGACATCAAAATAATCTACTGACTAGATTCTACGATCAATAGTTAGCATAGGAAAATATGAATAAAACTTGTGACCACAATATCATATGTAGCCCATCTGATAATTTCTAATCCGACAAAACGACATACACACAAAAATGACATCAAACACTAGGCAATTGCACGATTTACTTCAAATAAAAAGATTAATGATCAGTAGTAAATGGATGTCAAGACACTCAAGGCATCTACATTAGAAAGATTGGATATCAATACAAATATTTATAAATATTTCAAGACAAGTAAAATTGAAGGCGAGTAGAACAAAATATACGTTCATCTAACTCTAACAATCAACATTCCTACTGGTCTAAATTATCATTGTTATTTTCAATAATACAATACACAAACTACAAACTATACATTTGTGTTTGCGGAGACAAGACGCTTATGTTGATCACATTTCTGAAATTTTCTGATGGACACATAACTAATTAATATTCAAAATGGTGGCTAATTAACATAATAATAATGAAAATAAATTATATATCTATTAAAAATAATAAAATGCCACAGAAACTATATATTTTTGGATTCACAAAGACAAGGCGCATCTGATCACATTGTTGTAATTCTCAGATGCATGTACAACTAATTAATATTCAAAATGTTGGCTAATTTGTGTAATTTAAACAAATGTCAACATTTAAAAAAATTTACTACTGGTTTGGGTATTGTTTTACCCTCTTGAAAGTTACATATATAAAAAGAAAAATAGTTACAGAACTTAATAAATCTAGTTTCAAATATGACAAACGATGCGATCACTAAATGAAACCCTGTCGCAAGAAATTCATAGCCTAATCAAATCTACTAGGTTTTTGCAACCTACTAGACTACATTATAATTATATCACATTGTGATGACTATATAGAGTGACTTTTCTTCCAGTGAAAGTCCCTCTTACCCTCTTAGTTCATCTTCACAGTTACAAATGTTTCTTGTTGTATGTCCTGTTGCTTCCCACTTATAGGTTCAATGCATGTCTTCTGTCAATTTCTTATTGTTGTCTTTTATCAAATAATCCCCATGTTTGGCGAAGAGATGCAGACAGTACACCTTATTCTTTTGTGAAAGTCTCCTAGGTGATTGGCATGCAAATGTGTGCCAACAAATCTGACAAAATAATGATGAAATAAGTTGACCCAGAAGTATATACTACAATCCATGATGATCCTGGGATAATGTTGCACTGAATTGCCTCCCTTCAGGGACTAAATATGCATTCATAAACCCCCTAATACAACCATGCCTTTGAGACAATGAACCTTCTTGTCAGAAAGGCTATGGACTGTGAAGTGCTACCTGTTCACGGCTAAAGGGATTACCTCATCATCAAATTAAAAGATACCAAATACTGAACTAAACCCTCTGATTCCACTGCAGTTAAAGGGGCACAAGCCCTTATAGAGGGGAGAAATTGGGTGCTCGACCTTATCCTTGGATAGCCATACATGGCCGAAAGATATAAGAAAAAAATTGGGTGCTCACATGGATGTCCATGCCGTATACAAGGTGTATATATACTTATCCTTGGATAGCCAGGCTGTATACAAAAAAAATGTAATAAAAAATCTTCCATGTTGATGATGGAATGTCTGTTGTGGCATTTGCTAAGTCTTAAGGATGTCACTTGCCATCTATTATTGGCATATTAGAATGTATCAATTTTCATTAGCTTGGGCATACCTTTTATTTCCTTTTTTTAAAGCAATTTTTGATAAATTATATTATTACTCAATGTGATAAGCTATATTTGTTACTTAATTTGATAAATTATATTTGCACAATTTGTTTCTTAGAGTTTGTAAAGTGTGGCGAGATCAAGCAAAATTTGAAAAGGAACGTCGTCAGTGTTTGAGATGGAACTGTTTTTTGCATGACAGTAATACAACAGACGGAAGTATTGATAACACTTGGTGGCAAACTGTGACACATTTTATTTTGGTATTGAATTAGTATTTTATGTCTTAAATAAGATTTAAGTTTAATAACACAATTATGTTTAAACATTTTAAATAAACTGTTATTATGGACAGTTAATATTATATTATTATATAAACAATTTTTTATGTTTCTTAGGCTTGTATTTTTAAATTGATCTCTGTGGTGTAGTTGGCAAAAGAAGGAGAGAAATTTTTTTGCTTACCAAAATGGTAAGAAAGTGATGGAAAGGTCTGCTTATTCCACAACAGCGAGTAAGAGAAGAGATAGATGTCATGGCTTTGACTGATGACAAAATCACCAACACTCACTGTGATTCTACCAGACTCCCGGAGTATGCTGTGCAAGATAGAAAAGTATGATAAGAAAGGAGTAGTTCACTATCTGTTGTCTAGATCATGCAGGAGTCAGAGGCAGTGAAAGAGCTGATGCATTGGTGGGTAAAGCTATAGTAGATTGTACAATGATAATAATATACAGGTTTGGGTTAATTATATTAGTCATATTACAGAATGACAAAGATTAGGTTGAAAGAGACATTGTATATGTTCAGAGAATGATAGAAACAGGAGTGATTTGAGGAGAGGGAAGTACATCCTCTCTGGAAAGTTCTGAAGAATATACAATCAACAACTGACTGGGGCACTGAGATTATACATACACTTAGATGGCTGACAGAACAACAGGCAGAGAGCACTTGTGAGAATGCACCCAGTACCATGATGCAGGTTCCTATTCAAGAATCAAGATATATAGATGGCATAGTGATTGACATTTGCATTGTTTCATGATCTTACTTTTAAAACCCAGTCATGACATCTTGTTTACAAGGGAATTTTTTCAGAAGTTACATAGTTACATGCTCTGAGTGACATTCTCGGTAGGCAGCTTGCTGCCCCGTTAAGAGGAACAGTACTATTTGGAAACAAGAGTACAATAAATTCTTTACTCAGAATTTGAGCCCTTTTATATTTTATGTCTGCTTCTTAATCTGTCTTTTTCTTCTACTGCATTCATTCTCAAACTCCTGCAGATTTGTAGCATGTAATCCAGAGAATGGAATATTTTGTATCCTGGTTTATAATTAGGTTGCAATATTTGTGCCTTTCTGTCTGGCACATTCGACTTCAGCATGGCCGCTTAGGACCCTCTATTTGATGGGACAGCCATCTATATCCCCCCCCCAACCTCCTTAGGTGCCTCTTATGGCAGGTAACAGTGCCACTATTATTTTCAATAGCAATCAAATAACAGGTGCTGGCAGAACAATATTGTATGCTGATGACATCCTGGTGTATAGTCAGGGCAGAAATCGAGAAAAGTGCGTTGTGAAACTACAAAAGGAGCTGGACAGACTGTGGCGAATTGGTGTAGAGACACAGGATCAGTGGTAAATCCTTCTAAGACATTCATGACATGGTTTTCCTTGAACAATCATATGGTAAAGACACCCATGCTACATGTTTCGTTGTCCAAGAAAAGCTTAGAAAGAACCAGCATGATGAGATATCTGGGTGTTTTTTTTTTTTTAAGGAGTCTGAATTTTAGGGAACATGTTAAGCACGTTATCATAAGAGCATGAAGAGGCTTAGCAACAATGAAGGTTATGGCTGCTGCGCAGTGTTATTTCTATTGTACCACGGTTTGGTGCTGGCTTTAGTGGAATATGCACTGACAATTCTGACTCTTGACCAAACTCAGGTTGAAAGACTGGATAGAATCCAGAATGCAGCAGTGAGTATCATACTTGGGTGCACAAAAGACATGTCGACAAGAGCTATGCTGTACATACATGACTATCCAACAGCAGAGCACAGATTACATTATTACCGTGCATGGGCATACCTTCAAATACATGCAGATAAGGAACACTCATTGCATTCCGAAATACAGAAAGTTAAAGGTAGCAGACTTAAGAGAGGGAAGTCGTGGATGGGGCGTGCTGAGGAAGTCATACAAAGCGTGTGCAGATTGAAAGATGTGGCAGCAGGTGCGGAATGGATAAGTCTACCCACAGATTTAAAAACTTGTTGGAGAGTAGTATCACTTAGCAGAGAATGGTGTCCCACAGCTGTGGAGAAAGAAGTGCAGGCTTTGGTCAGTGAGAATGCTAATTCGGGAGATGTGATTATATACACCGATGGATCTGTGATTAAACATGTTCACAGTGCTTGGGCCTTCACAGCTCATTGCGCAGGTAAAATGATCAGGGAGGAGAGTGGTCCCTTTGTGCTTACTACGAGTAGCATGACCATGGAGACTATGGCAGTGATCAGGGCATTTGAGTGGGTATGCACACAGAAGGTAACGCAGGTCTGCATCTTGAGTGACTATGAGTATGATTAGGAAGGTACAAGTGAGTCTCATTCACGAACAGTGGATTGAGGCCTTGAGAATGGCGAGGCTGAAAGTGGTTGCATTTATTTTCATGCCAGCACATGTGGATGTTCGAGGCAATGAAAGAGCAGATCAACTGGTGTCATGCATGATTGTGGCATGGGGCAATGGATCGATCTGACGTTTTGAACGTAAGAGTTATAGCACACGAGAGTGAGACTAGTGTGGATGATGATTCGTTTTAATGGCCAGGATTAAAGATCAGGGTTTGAAATGTGGTGTTGCTAGAAGTGAACATTTTGGAGGGCGCAGAAGAATGATGGTCAACCAGTATAGGACCGGTACTGTCAGCAGAAGTGTGATGGCGGATACACTCAGAGAGAGATCAGAGCAATTATGGATGTGTCCAGTTTGCAGCGATGATGATCTGATGACTAACTAACTATTCTTTTATTTGGGACCTGGCAACACACATAATTTTTATTAGTGATATTGAACAGCAATTTAATAATTAAAATGTATGTTTATTTCAAGTTTTACAAAAATATTTTTTGTTTACATTTGTTAGGAAAGCCCTATGGAGCCAAAATGCTTGATCATATTCTGTTCGCACTGTTTATGGAATTTACTCACAGAGAAAAAACAACATGGCAAGAAGAAGAAGAAGACAGAAATAAGTGCATCTGAATTTCTCGGTCCTTACTTGCCAAAAGATTGTGTGTTTCATGTTGTTCTTACTGATGGAATTGTTGGTGAGCACTGTTGTTTCTGTTCATATTGTTCAGGTCATCCTAAGTAATAATTTGTCAAAGTAAAAATGAGCAGGAGGTTTCTTCTTAAGGCTTCACATGTGTGCTGTAAGCTTAAATTTTGCTTCTTATGAAAGAAAACTCTGGAAAACATTTCTTTTTTTGTGTGGAGCAGGACTGTCCAACTAGAACTAGAAGTTAGCATAATTGTATATTCCTTGACGATGATGATGATGAAATAATCCCTTTAGCTGTTAGCAGGATATTTTAACAGACCATAGCCTTACTGACAAAAGCGTAGGTCCTCAGTTGAGTATCTGAAATGACACTCAAACACATAAAGTTTGCTGTCTTAAAAGCATAATTGTTTTACAGGGTTAATGGATGCATATTCAGTCCCCAAAGAAAGGCATGGCAGTATCAAAGGGTCATCACATCCTGAATATATGTCTGGGCCAGTTAATTCATCATTCATCCATGTTATGACACACCTATGATTCCCCACCACCAAGGAGTCTGTCACATAATGACAAAGGTGCAATGTTCACTTACCTGCATCTCTCCATCATCCTTGGACCATTTGACAGAAGACAAAAGTAAGAAATTGCAGCAAGACATGCACTGACAATGACTTCTTCACAAGTGACCGGTTGTCAGATCATCCCCAACTTTCCTTAGTCACCTCCTACAATATGCCTGGAAATAAAAAATTGGCGTTATTCCTTGTACCCTTAACATGAAGTCCAGACCCCTGTTGCCATACAGACACTTTATATCCCTTGAATGAATCATGTTTTCAGTTGGCGTTCTTATTTTTATTTTCTACATTTTGTAAATGTGATTACTTGCTTTGAATTTCTTGATATATGTATTATTTTGCAGTTATTTAAGGCAGCACTCCTATTGACACTAATAATGTCTACAATCATACTAGCTAGTGTATGTCCACCATTGTTTGTAAAATAATTTCATTTTTTTCCTATATGATTGAAACAGTTAACTTTCATCTTTGATTTTGTGTCTCTTCTATATACTTACTCATCATTTTAGATTTGACAAAATTGTTTTGAGTAGTTTCTACATTAAATTATTCTAAATAAAAACTGTTTGAATATATTTCTCCCTGTCCAGGGACAGATTCAAATATGAAAACAATGGAATTAGATAGAGAGGAATATGATGAAGGGCTTTCTCTCATTATGTTCAGAGAATCTTTTGATGTGAAGTTTGTTCCTTTTGCATTAACACACACTGAGTGTGTTTCCTTAGCAAAATATTGGTCAGAAGCGAATGGTCAAGTTCCTGGCTGCATGCTTCCATTAATGGATAGAGAGGTAAATTGTATACATGACAAAGTTATTTAGTAATATAAATTTGCTGTTGAAACTGTGTTCAGTATCACTGGAATAATTAAGACTACACGCTGAAGTCGGATATGCTAGATTCCTCCAGACTCAATAAAATCCTCAAAAATGTAAAAATCATCATGGATAAGTCGTCTTGGAAAGTTTTTAATATGTCAATGTTTTCCATATCAAATTTTGCGATAATTCACTTTCATAATCAGTATATTACTCTTCATCGTTTGTTCTCAAACATATTCAGGAAAGCAGGATGTAGTCCAGAAAATTGAATGTGTTGTGTCATGATTTACAACTTTGCTGCAATATCTGCACCTTTCGACCTGACACGTGTAACTTCAGTAATATGTACTCACTGCAGCAAAGCCACCTTCATCATTGAAGAGAATTTCACGTGTCAAGATCAACTATGTCATCATCTACAAGTGCTGCACCATGACATAAATAGGTCAGATTGGGAGGAGATTCACAGACCATTTCTATGTATATCTTTCTATCTATCGTTTTTTCTTTGCTTATGTTTTGAGGCGTTGCAGGATTGAATGACGATTGGTTTTCTGACTATTTCACGTCTGGTCGCTTGATATGCAGTAATACTGTGCTATGTCAGAATGTTGGTAACTCCTTCAATTCACCTTCTTCTTGGTCTTCCTCTGTATCTTGCTGTTACCATTTTTATGTTGTATACTCTTGCCGTTGGCCAATAAAGGTTCATTCTCATGAGGTGGCCGAATCATTTCAATCTCAGTTTTTCAATATTGTTCTTTAGTTAAGAGTCTATATCTGACATTGAAAACATAATGTTGAAGTTATGATTTGTCTTTTTGGTTTCCATCGGGATAGATGTGTGTTTCAAAATTGGTGTAAGTTTATAATTTACGTAGTTGTAAAATGAACATCTGTACAACTCTGTCACAGGCCATAGAGTGTCCAGGATACTCAGGTGATGGCCATTAATTCATGGTGCTTTTCAGATGACCAGACCTGTCATGCACTTGAGAACTGCTATTTTATATATATATAAATTTTGCATGATTTAACCCTTTGGGATCAATGCCCATCACTAATATTGATGATATCCTGTTGTTCCATCAATTCTCTGCTTGTCCTGTTTCACCTCTGACTTTCTGTTTCACCTCTAAAAATTAGTTTTAACTCTTCCAGGTTATATCTATATTTAGCTCTGCCATGTGAACATTAATATGTGAATGTTCTTAATCACCATTTTTTGTTCTGAATGTATTCTTGATATGGGCCTTTTGTTCGAAACATCGATTTGTGTGTGTTATATGTATCCAGTGATAAGCAAACTTTGATTACCCTGTTTCAAGTTACATCCAACTTCAGCATGGCTTCTTGGGTCACTAACCCCCAACTCATCACCTCCTTATTTGTTGCTTTTGACATATATTTAAGATAAACAGTGTTCCTATTCTTTTCTTCCCTTTCATGCCCCATATCAGCCCACTGATTCTCATGAAAATGTATGTTCATGGCAGTATATCCATACGAGATCCTGGAGACAATCACATCCTTTCAAACAGTTATAGATGCCATCCACTCAGGGTGCAGCTTTATCAATATTTGTTCCCATAACTACAGCTACTTAACAAAATGTAGTCTGGATATATCGAATGAATTGCACGCTGGTTTACAGTCTCCAATACTTGTGCCTTTCAATCTAACATATGCAACATTAGCATTATGATGCAGCCTTGGATGACAATCTAATTGTTTTTTCATATATTTGCACATTCGCTCTCAGACTACCACCGGATCTCACTTATAACAGGTACAATGGTCTTACAAGATTTCATGCAGAATGTAGTCCAAAGAATGGGAATATACTGGTACTGTGTCACTTCTGTAAAGCTGGTTTATATATCTACATAGTGTCTGTTGTTTGTGTGTTATTTAGACACATTGTTTGTATCAACTACCAAGGGTGAGAAACTCTCATATGCTTTCCTTCTATTGTTTTGTGGACAATAGAATAAAACTTTATTTCATACTCAGGGGACTCCAAATTTGTGGTTGGGTATGCCATGGAAGGGGGGGGGCACATAGTGTACTGGTTCACAAATGAGCGGTCCTGGGTTCATGAAGTCACCAACCATTTATCAGGGATAATATTTTGGGTAAGCGTCACATGTTATTTACACCAAGACTGATTGCATCTGCCACATCTGCTTCATGTTTTGTGTAGTTAGGCAGCAAGGCGTTTTCATTGAGAGTATCTAGAAAATAACATATGGACCACTGACATATGCTATTGGAACCAACAACTGATATAATTAATCATGCAGGGACAAGGTATTTTGTCAGATGTACAGAGAGGATTTGGTGCTATATTATGTGATGTCGTTCATCAAGTATGTAAACAAATCTTATATTGTGTATAACTTTGAACTTGATACACTTTTATAGACCAAGAAAATTTCAAAATTTGCCTGTTTCAAGGTTGTGACACATGGAGATGCTTTGAGTTTTGTTGTTGGCATTTTCATGAGCAATCTGATGACCTTCACATTCCTGTTGAGATCTATAGTTAAAGCATGTAGCTGGAGAGTTATTGTTCATTCTAAAAGCTTGCCTGATGTATGACCATTTTAGTAATAGTAAAAAACATGCTTCTGTTTGGTGTAATCTCATGTTACTCATTTGTAACTTGTTTATTTACTCATTTGTTTTTAATTCTCCCCAGTCAATATTCCAAATTATTTTGAAAGACTTTCTCAGATGTTTTTTGTTGTTGTTTGTTCTCAAATTCATGCTGGATCTCTCTTTTAACAGGACAATAGTCCTACTGGATCTGATGCAGGATGTAATCTAGAGAACAGAGATACACTGTGTTGTCTTTTTATTTGCGCAAATGGTTGAGCCCATCTTACTTTGACAGTTGTTTTTGATATGTATTAAATATATTCTTCTGTGTTTTATTATTTTCCATCTTTGACACAGATATAACATTGAAATTAAAAGCCAGACCCAATGCAATTTTGTTGTTAATCTCAGTTTCTGTATTCCCATTGTGGTATTATGATTTCTAAAGAAATGAAGTTGTCATCTATATAATATTGTGCCATTCAAAATGATATCAACAACCTGGTATGTTACATTCATAACTTTAATTGTGAGAGCAATTAATTGAAGGTAATTATGCCTATTCAAGAGTAGGACAAAAGAATGAACATATCTACTGTAATTCTGCAGTTGTATTAGTTTCTCAAACCAGGTATTATCTTGAATTTATGTTGCAGATTAAAATGATCAACCTCTTTTGTCCAATGAATGGCATTGATCAAGAGATTGGCTATTCTCTCTTTCGAATATTTAATTGGCCACTAGTTGCTGGTGGTTATGTGAATGAAAAGCATGTCAGGGATTCCCATGGTACCTTTCGCAGGTGGGTATGACTGCTTTGGTCAGCATTTTAAATTTATAATGTTAAGAAGTAGTCAGTACAAAAAATATTGTTCATTTTTGAATTAGTCCAAACTTTCACATCTGCAGAACATGTAATTTTCACACTAGGGCTATTCACCAAATTCCAGGGCATATTTTTAGGGGGCTGAAAAAGTATACTCACAGACTAGTTGGTTCTATCATCTTCACAGTAGTTTACTTGTGATTGTATACACTTATTCTAGCCTTTCCTGCTATTGAAGAAAGCACCTCTGGCAGTCACTCTTCAGAGGAGTCTTCATTTATCTTATTGCGTTGGATTTAATGTCAATTTTATCAATTCAGTGACTTTACATTATTCTCTTAAGTTGCAGAAATAAGAATCAGATTAGTAGGGAGGATGGGGGTGTGAACAATGGAATGTTGTGTTTGTTAAAAAAATTCATTCATGGTGAAAGGCCAGTGTGAGAGCATTCTCATTATCCACAATACAATTACCTGTATTAGTTCTAGGGCAATTTCTGTGCAAAAAAATGAGGTATTGCATGACTTTTGTAGCATTAATTCCACATTGATACTCATTCCTTTAATGATGTATTAATGGTGAACATCAGAGTTGAAGAGTGCCATCAGAATGGCTTGACATTGGATTTAACCTGTCATGTCTTCTTTTATTAAAGTGATGATGTCTGCCACTGGGAGTAAATTTGTTTTGCTTCTGGGTCTTACCTATACATGCAACTGTGATCACCGATGGTTATTCTATCTATGCGCTGTGGCCCCTTGTTTGCCTTGTGGCGCCAGGGGTGGAAGAGTTCTCTGGAGATGGCCTTCTTGTGTGCTATTTGTAAGCTTGTTCCTGTGGCTTCTTTGATTTCTGTGATCCATTTTTTACATGGTCTGCCTCTGGTTTTATAACCGTTATGTCTATGTGTCATCGCCATTTGGGCATGCTATCTGTTGGTACTTTGGAAGTGTGTGAAAACCACTTGATCTGTTACCGATGGTTATTGAGGACATGAAATTTGAAGCTTTTTTTGCTCACTCATAAAGATCAGTTCAAATGGACAATCAATCATCCTTCTGATCCAGTCAGGAAGTGGAGCACAATTTTAGCTGTCACCATCTCATGTGCAAATCTTGGGTTATGATTTTATAGTACATATTAAATATTTCAGTATTCTCAGCTACCTCTTTGATGGTCAGATGTCTATCAGAGTGTATGATTTCTTGTACTGGAGGTGGATTATCTGCCTCAGTAGGGGTAATATTCAAAAGATAGGCATCCACTTTTAAAAATGGGAATTTCACTCAAATGTTTTGGGTCAACTTAGATAAGAATCTCATTAAATTGATTGTAACATTTTGACAGTTTTAGAACCAGTTTTTCCAAGATGACAGCAGAAATTAATGCACACATTTTGTTGAGTATTAACATCAATTTTTTTAATCTGGCAAGCACTACTAGGTCACCTTAATTTATAGGATTCCACACAGCTTATGGCAGTTACTGGCTTCTGGTATGGTATATATATTGGCATGTGGTTATTATGTGCATGATTGGATTAATACCACTGCTGTAAGAGAAAGGCGGTGGGCGTGATGCCGACTACATCATCCATATGTATGCTATTGGTTGATGAAAATATAACCTAGCACAGTATTCCCCAGTATGTCTCCATAGCGTGGAAAAGGGAAGCTTTGCTTTTCTTCTACATAGTATAAAACATTTTCAGAAATAGAAATATGCTCCAGAGCTTTCTTCTTTCATTTGCCTGGTGCATTCTTATATCAGAAGTTTGTCCCAGAGCATAATGAACAGCCTATACATATATATATATATACATACACATACAGACATACACACACACACACATATATATATATATATATATAGTGTTTGATTTTTACAAAGATATAAAATTTTGTTTCTACTTTACAGTAAATAATGGCTTTTATTTAGTAGTGTTATATCATGTGATCTTGTTTTGTAAACGTTTTTTTTAAATGTCTGTACTTTAGTTTGTGAAATTCATTTCTATTATAGTTCTTTACCATGTATAACTTGCTTGCTCTTTATCTTTTATTTTATTTGTCTCCAGCTCAGCACTAGATAAAAGCTGCATTGTATCGGGGCTAGCAATCTGTGGTCATAATGTGAAAGTGGCATCGGTGCTGATTCGTAGTCAAGATTTGGCAGAGGTTGACTCCACCATTCGAGCTCTTGCAGAACACCAGTTTCCTCTTCATAAAAGTTTTGGGCTTATGTATGCATGTGTGGGTAGAGGTGCCCATGTCTATGGTAAACAAAATGTGGAATCCAGTATCTTCCATAAATATTTTCCAAATACACCATTACTAGGATTTTTTGGAAATGGAGAAGTAGGATGCAACTTTCCTCCTGTTGATACTCTATTTGTTGGTGATGCAGAGTTGCAGTCTCGTATTGATTCTTTAAAGAAGATGACTAATTCACCTGATAGTGGACTATCAGACACAAAACTGAAACGTCAGTTGGCAGAGATGCGGCAAAAACAGGAAGCTTATAAGATGAAACATCCACCTAAATTACTCCATGCCTATACCACAGTTATGTGCCTTATTTCTTTGCCATAATCATACCACTTCTTATTGTGCTGTTAAGATTGTTCACAGTTTCAAGGCTATAAACTGCTTTATGTTGACTCTAATTGTCATGAGAGCTTCTTACATGAAAACAAATAATTATGTTTGCTCCATGTCTATTACTGCTTGCTATTTAATATCAAAATCAATTGAAAATAACATTTTGAAACATACACAGTATCAACTACAAGTGTTGATACAAAATTTGTATGAAATAGTAACAGTAAAGTATATATTAAATAATAATTGTACTTGTTTCAGTGATGTTGATGATATGAAGATAATATTACATAGTGCATAATGCACTATAAAACAACATAATGCAGCTGTAGTTTGCTCATTAGTACTTAATGTGTTGGTAGTAAAGTGGTTAACGTGCCTGTCTCACAAACACAACTTGGTTGAAGTTGCTTGTGGTTCAAAATCCAACAGTCCATATTGTATTGGTAATGTGATTGGGTGTATTAGTGGTGACTAAAGTTTCAAGAATAGTTGAATAATAACAATGTCCTAAACTTCAATTATTATATAATTGTGGTGGCTATGAACTTAAAAGTGGCAGAGTTATGCTTGTTAAATTATTTCAACTTTACCGTCACTGATTGGATGCTGAGCTGCATGAGAAGTACATCCTTTGCAGAGACTGGAGAATATTGCTATCAACACCAAGGTTGGTGTGTGTTGAGCACTCTATTCTATATCAAAGATTTCACCTGTATGTTGCCATATCCAAAAGGGGAGCAAATAAAGGCAAATAGGAGGATTTGGGATGGAATTGGCTGTCTCATCCATATAGGGTTAAAGTGACCCAGAAGCCGTGCTGAAGTTTAAAAAGCACAGATGTCGCAGCTAAGATGTAAACTGATACAACACATTTTGTTCTCTGGAATGCGGATCTGCAAGAGTTTGAGAATGAACATAGAAGAAGAATATCATTGAATTGAGAACCATTACTTCTTCCTTGTTTGTTTTTAAACTAATACTGGTTAACAGGATGTAGTCTAGAAAATGAACTACGTTATGAGAATCATTAAAATGTTATCATTACAGGAGATACAATTTGCCTTGCTAAAAAAAACCTTGCTCTGTTTGAGATTTATATATACTTTGGATCTGGAATGACAGTAACAAACAATGTATTGAAATGTGCTGGAATTTCTAGTAATGTCAAGGACTTTTTATGCCATGTTCTTTATGTACCTAAGATAGGTGTTGGGAACAAATACTGAAGAAAAATGTGATTCACAAAATTTTTTCCCCAGCAATGAGGGAGGCAATGATAGTACAACCAAATTATGAGAACTATCAGTAGGCAAACCCTTCATTATTTGTTGAAAGAGACACCGCACTAGAGGGTGCTGTCATTTCAGTTCAGCTAATTACTTATTCCAAGCTGCGTAATTCCTGTTGAAAATGTAGAACATATTTACATTTTCAATGTTGTTATTCAAGATTGTAAGATGTACAAGATTTTCCTGTTGCACACTTGTTATTGTTGCATATCTATAAACCAAATGGTATATTATTATGATAATGTTTATGTTACTATGAATATGTGATTGATATTTTCAATATTTGCTTATTTGCAGCTTTATTTTTGGTTAAGCTATTTTGTTTTTGAGTCAGTGAGTAGTCAAGGAAGAGATGTTGAGTAATAGAGTTAGTACTGCCAAATTTGAATGTGTTGGACGACAGCACATTTTCGTTATCCGGACTACACCTTAAGAGAGATCGGGTTGGAGTATGAGAACAAACGGAAAAGAAATAGAGTTATTGAAAATTTATATGTTACACATGGAATAGTCTGTCAGCAAAAATGAGTTATAAAATGTTAAGATCCGTGTGTTACAGAGGTCTGAATGGTGAGTAAAACATAACAAACTTGACCTGCTATACATGTTATTAAAGACGTTTTGTATATGGAGTTGGTTGTTTTATTGCATAGGTCAAAGTGATCCAAAAGGTATACTGAAGTCAGCATGTTGGGCAGAATGGTGCAGATATTGCAGTCAAGTTGTAAAACATGACAACTCGTAACATTTCTGCAGGGGCTTTAGAAAGATTGTAAATGAAAAAGACAATCCATTTCTGCCCACTTTCTATATATTACTTCTATAACAATGGATGGGCCACTGGCTCAAAAGGAAGAGTGCTATATGCAGACATATCTCAACCAAATCCACATGACAGCATAAATAGTCTACACCACAAAGATCAAACCACAATATTTAGGCTGAGAATAACACATGTACAACGTAACAAACATCTACAAAGAATTACTGCAGACCATACACCATACTGACAACGACAGCACAAGACAAACATAAACTTGTGACAGCTGAAATGGCATGCTTAGGCAGAATCCTAGGAATATCGCTAAGAGATAGTGACAAATGAGGATATTAGAACCAACACCGCCCCCAATCTTGGAATATATTAAGAGCCAACAGATCAAATGGTTTGCACACATCAACAGACTACTATCAGACAGCATACCACAGCAAGCTATGCTACACAGATACAGTGAAGGCAGACCTAGAGGCCGACCACTAAAACGATGAACCACTGAAATAAAAGGGGCGACAAATTCCACAATATACTCAGCACACATGAGGGCCATCTCCAGAGAACTCTTTTAACCCAGACGCTGAAAGGCAATAAAGGATTTAGCGAATAGATAGATAAACCATACTGCAACAGACAAGAAGAGGAAACAGTAAAGCATCACCTTATTAAATGACCTGCACAACAAGATCTGCAAAAACAACTGTTACCATCAAACCACTCCATTACTAAACCCTTTATACAGACACAACACAGCTGAAGAAGACATGCACCTACCACCACCTGGCACAGGGAAGAAAGAATGAAAGCTCGCAACCCCAGGGATCGGGTAAGTAGGAAGTAAGTATTACTTTCTATGTATGACAGTTCACTGCATTCATTGTTGATCTTTTTTTTCTTTCCAATTGAAGCAACTGGCTATTACTATAGTTAAACGCTGCTTTGTGGATAGCCTTTGTCAAAGTATGAACTTTGATAGTAACTGTACCCGTCATATTTTACTATGCTGCTAGTCCAGTTTTAAAGAAACTGTCATTAAATTGCCCTTTAGGACATGCATGGTGAGGTACAGTTGTTCTATTATAGTGGATGTATTATGTTTTTATCAAATTCTGGGTGGCATGACCCATGCAGGTAGTTCACTATGTAATGCTGTTTATGTGTAGCTATCTCCTTGTGAATCCTAAACTTTGTTTGCATGTGTTATACTTAACACCAATGATTTGTTTAAAAAAAATATTTTCTTTGTTATTAGTAAATTATGCTGGATATAACTATTTTTGTACTAAAGATAATTCACAAATAACTATTTTGAAGAAAAACAATCTAAAGGTTTTAGAGCATTTATTCCTTTTGTTTTCTGCATTTGCTATCTGATAATCAAATAATCAACACAAAATGACATGTGATTTCCTCCAAGGAGCATGAAATACACTGTGTTGATGGTTTACAGCGGAGCAGCGTTATTTTCAACTTACAGCCCAGCTGATTTTAGAATGCCTTTATTTAAGGTATGCTTCTCTAGTTGTGACAGACTTCAAATTTGTTGCCAGGCAAATAAGTATCTGCTCTACGCTATGAATAATTTTTCACCCACTGTGCCCTTGGACTTTACATGGCAAAAGGTGTAAGTGGGTGGCAGTTTTAAAGGAGACTGTCAATAGGGATTTAGATGTTTGTTGACTACACCTATCTTAGAAAAATTTGAGATGGAGTTGACTGTCCCACCTATATAGGGTCAAAGCGACCCAGAAGTAATGCTGAAGTTTAAAATGCACAGACACGATGCCATGATATAAAAAAACATGTGAAACAATACCTTTTTTTTTTCGGACCACTGATCTGCAGGAGTGTTTGAGAATGAACACAGAAAAAAGAATATTGATGAATTGAGAACCATTAGTTCTTGCTTGTTTGTTTTTAAATTAAAACTGATTAGCAGTATGTAGTCCAGATCATGGATTGCATTATGAGAATCATTAAAATGTTATCATTGCTCTGTTTAGGATTTATATATACTTTGGATCTGGAATGACCGTAACAAACAATGTATTGAAATGTGCTGGAATTTCTAGTAATGTCAAGGACTTTTTATGCCATGTTCTTTATGTACCTAAGATAGCTGTTAGGAACAAATGCTTAAGGAAAATGTGATTCTAATAAGGTTTTTCCAAGCTGTTATTGGGTCAGACTTGCAATCAATGATTTGTGTGGTACATACTCAGTGGTTGAGACATTATTCAATGGAGTCCATTGCAGCTTGTGTTATAAGTAAATTATGCTTGATATAACTATTTTTATACTATAGTTCACAAATAATTATGTTTGAAAAAAAACCACTCCAAAGATTTTAGAGCATTTACTCCTTTTTTTCTATGTTCGCTCGCTTCCTGGTATTTCTGTTACCAGGGTGCGCCACGAGGAGGCACTTTTGGTATCTTGGTTATCTGCTAACCCTGGGTCCGCCAAGAGCAATGCGTTCCCTTTGCACCCCCACACCTTAGTAAACTTTCAGACATGATAACCCAGCAGTCCAGACCATCTGTTGTCTTACGCTGTGCTGCAGAAGTATTTTGGTTGTAGGGACTGAGGTGTTAATCAGAGATTTTGCAATCCTCATTCCGTCGCGGTTTATACTACCCAGGCATGATCCATAAAGCATTAGCCAGATTGCTTCACAGCAGTTGTTTCCAGGACACACGAGGAGATGATTTTGGTTATCTGCTAACCCTGGGATTGCATATGAGAAATGCCTATCCCTTTTCACCCTTTGCATTTATTAAGGAATGACACTTAGTGATTTTGTCATTGATAGAAGCAAAAACTACGATTTTTGCACTGGAATAGAATCCACAGGAGCTTATATGGAAGCTTGATAATACAGCAGCATTTATTAAAAAAACCAGACTTTTTGTATAGACAGATTAAACTGCGAACAAGAATTGATGCCTTAGATGCAAGCCTATCTGCTGTCTCATACATCATATCCCAGGCAGTAGATCCACATGATACCTCATAGTTTTGACTATCTGTATATTCCATCTACTTATAATGAAACATACCATTTTGATATTCTGAACATAGATTGGAATCATGACACAATAACTGCCATAGTAAATAGGCTCAGAGTCATTTAACTGTACTAGTAACTGCCTCAACTTCCATTCTCACACTTTACATAGTTACTGCGCTCGGCGATGACACTAGCACTGGCTATAAAACCCCGGTAAGACTTCTCACGCAGAAACACAGATCCATTGATGAACACAATGACAATCATCTGCATTCATAAGCAGTCAGTTGACTTAATTCAAGGTTTGCATTTCCATTGCCTGATCTCTACATTCCCTGCCAAGGTTAATTATAACCTTGTCGACACCTGTCATGGTTCCATCAATTAGGCACCATTCTTCTGTTGGTTACCTAACTGATTCTATTTTCAGTTGTGCCATCCATGACAAATCGCTCTTAATTCTTGTGCCCTTTTAATATTATTGTGTAGTGGTCTGAGGTGATGTGTGTTTTGGGAAAGAGCCCCAGCATATATATCTAATTAGTGAAACGTGAGTATCCCCAGTGCATTTCCTCATTCTGCACACATTCCGCACTCGCATAGTAAACGTGAAAGTGTGATCTTCTCATTCGCAGTTTGACATGACTACACAGCAAGTCCGGTTTTCTTAATAAATGATGCTGTATTTGAAAGCTCCCATTCATCTTTCTGTAGATATCCATCTCAGTGGGCCAGTGTTTGAAAGTATGATGATTCATAATCTACTAGACATGATAACTGATTAAAGAGGACCAGTAGCCATTAAATAGGGCATGTATATACCATAGCTTTAGTGCTGCAATCCTTCACTTCGATTACTGTAATGTTTGCTGCAGATGGTGTTTGAAAGATAGGATGCGATCAAATATTACACCAAGATAATGCAGCCTATCACAAGGCTCAATGTTTTGTCCATCAAAAAATTATTCAAAGAGCACAACATGCAAGCCTTCTCATGGTTGACTTGGGAGCTTGATTCCTTACACCAGTTTCTGTCTGTCTGAACTAATTAAATAATGCCTAAATAGCCTGTGTAGTGTTTGTCTTTATTTATATTTTAATCTTGTTTTTCAAGACCATGAGGATGCACTATAAAGATGAATTAAATCAAGTAGAAAAGTCAAGTATCTTGGTATACTTTTAACATCTTAGTTGTTGGATCATCATCACTTTACTCTGGACAAGTCCATAGGTGCTCAGATCTCTCCTTGAGTGTATCCGCCATTACACGCTGCTTCAACATCATTATTTCTCGCCCGATTAAAATCTTATTGAAATAAATGCAGGCCAAATCAAAACCCCAAAAATAAGAAACATTCCATTCAATGGAGCACTGTCAGTGCAGATACAAATTTGAGTGCTAGGATCTCACAACCAAGACTTTTCTATGAATGAACTACATACAACTATTGATATGAGAATTTCTGAAAGAGAATGTTGTCTATTAGTATAAGATAAATGATAATTATACCGGATGATGTGTTCCTACAAAACTGCTCAAAACTATAATGATGTCTAATCTGTTTAGTTATCACCTTACAGTGAGACTATTAACCCCCACAAAAAATTTCAATTAAAATGGAAGCTACTGAGAGATTGTCTTGGGGAATTATGAAAATAAAGTGAAATTCGTCTATAGTACATTTTTTTATAACACATTGCCTATTTAACAACTTTTCAAAATTCCCAATTATTATTTGTACTCTATATAGAGCAAATTTGTTATTACATAATTATTTCATCTGTCCAGACCAAGTTATAATGTGATTTGACTGTACCAGAATTAGGAAAAGCAAAGCAAAGCTAATGTAGGATCCTAGAACAAGAGACAAACGGGTAAAATCCTAGCAGCAGGGTCTACATTTCACACTTTTTAAGAAATTTGCGCCGATCTGTTTTTTTTATAGTAAATCTGTACAGCTGTATTCCTAGTTACAAATGGCTGCCATAATTGAGCTCCAATCCATATTATTACCTTTGCAATGAGTTTTCCCAGAAGCAAAAAGAGACACTGGGGACATGACTATCCATCACCAATGTGCATTAAAACTAAATAATTTCCACCTGCCACTGTAGTCTTTTTTTGCCCTTGCTTTACTAACACAAATTATTTAATGAAGGGCATTTGAAAAATGCAATAACTTGTTTGTTTTTAGAGATGTGTGCATAATTTTTGTGTATGGGAAAAAAAGGAATGGTTATTGAATGTAATGATGTAATTTATTTTTGGTAAACACTATGTGTGATATGAGATAAATTGTGAATTAACATTATCTACTAGACCTAGAATTTCAGTGAAAACTTCCGGTACATAATGCTGCTTACTAGGCATAGATTACTCCACCACTAAACTTTAGTGGCCACACAAAAGAAATCTGAATTTAGAGAAAAAAATCCTCTGGAGATGGGTGTAATTCCGAAAAATTGATGGATTATATCAGCAGTTGTACACAGGCACAACTGATCTATAATGAATGCACTTTATTTAGTTGTGAACACTAGCAGAAAAGGACAATTAGATTTACTTTCATTTCCTTGATTAAGCAGGCAAGTTAGAAGAGGTATGGAGGTACGAAAAAGCATGTTGTGCTAGTGGGGTAAATAAATTAACACTGATTGGTGTTTAGTTTTCAACGCCAGGGAAATCAAAGATATAGTGTTGTCTCCCCCTTTGGGAAATCCCCTTTTTGGGAACATTTAGTTTTTTTTCACCTTTCATTTAATATGTAGGCCCAGCTGCTAGGATTGGACTAGCAAATAAGACCATAAAGATTCATAGGGAACGTGATAAGAAAACAAATTTCAACATTTTGTAATCCCAGGTGCCTATATGTTGCTGTACCTTCTGCCCACAGCTGAACCATCAGAAAAGTAGGCAGATAAGTACCACATTCAGAAGATAAGTGATCACAGGAGCAGATGAAAAATTGCAGACGTAGGTCAGTTGTACAGGGAGATCAATTCACACATAAATGACAAATAGGAATCAAACATTACAAATTTTATTATTTTCTTTCATAAAATGGAATGTTATGAGGAAGCACACAGTCAATTAATTAAAAAAATTATCTTGCAGTCAACAATCTAAAGGACATCAAAGCTTGCTTTGTTCACTTTCAGATTCGTGAGTCAATTACTGAAACACAGCAGTTAGCCATAAACATCAAATATTGGTATAAACACTTAACATAGCACAATAGTTGGAAAATTTGTAGTCCGAATGAGTTTTTCCATAAAATTACAATTGATAGGAGTGTTTTATTTTTAACTTATTTACATCATTCAATATTCTTGTAGTCGATGCATAATGTGATATGTATCTTACAATTTCTACAACAAAAATCAGAGACTGCTTATCTGCTGTAATAAAATCAAAGCAATATTTTTGTAAACAGAAATTAATGTTGATAACTATGCTAAAACATGAACAAAAGTGTACCTTTTAACATATAAATTCTGGTAGGTAAAAGTTTAACATCATAACAAGATGTGTATCTCAGGTACTGACAAATTATTGTGAAAAATATAGAGATGTTATGGAAAAGTGGAGGATGGTCAACAAAAATTGTGTATGTTGTCATATTTGATTTATGTCCTTAGTCACTGCTATGATTTATCTCATGTACCACAGGTAATGACTGATTGCAGTCATATTTGCTGCTATCAATGACTCATATGGGTACTAAGGGTACCGCGTTGCTCTTGGCAGACCCAGGGTTAGCAGATAATCAAGATCTCAAAAGTATCTCCTCATGGTGTACCCTGGAAACATAGGTACAGTGGCTCGTGCTGTTTCTGGACAGCACTTTTGGAGATTAAGTTCGGTAATGTGGAGGCTGCAGATGGAATGATAATTGACTGCAAAAAAGACAAGCAATATCTCTTGACACCGGTGTGCCAACACATACAGCGTCACTGTTAAAGACGTTCTGACTCGAGGGAGACCAAATGCAATTGCCGAAATGGGTAGGTGTCAAGACAAATAGTAAGTGTTGCAAGGATAACATATTGAGTACAATTAGAGAGCAGCGCTACTGGAAAATGTTAAATTATTGTTCAGCTTCAGAGCAAGCGTCTAGTCCCTGGTGCTTCTAAAAATGTGTAGACATGTCTTTTATGACATTGAGTCAATCCGACGAGAACGGCCGCTATGGCAATGTATATATAGCCAACGATTTTGGCCGCTACGGGATTGAATGGGTTAGTATTACAAGTCTGTGACACTTTTGCTACAGCGATTACTGTACACATGACATTAATTTACCACTAGATCATTTGCGCTAACTTTCAACAAACAGACATACTTAAACATGTTTATGTACAACACAGTTACTCATTCACAATATAACCAAACACAGAATCATGCAATTATTCTATTCCAGAGAACACACCAGTGTGAAGCCATTCTAAACGTTCCATGACATCATCTATCCATACTTTTACGTAAACAATAAGTGTTAAGTGTAGAAATTTGATCTGAAATCATTGGGCTTGCTTTCTGTCAAATATCTCTATATATGTATATTTATTATACAAATGACATGAAGAAGATAGCATACTCGCCTGGTGACAGGATTTAGAATGGCAGCAGTACTTCTACCTTAGTGTAGAATATATTTTACCAATAGAGAGCATTATCTGTTAAAGTAAATTCAAAAATTGTAAAATCTTAGACGTGTCTTCCCTATTGAGGCCAGACCTTACCAGAGAGCTGGGGCTTAGTTCAGGCAACAGAGGCTGAAAAAAAAAAAAAAGAAGACTAGCCTGGCCTTTATACGAACAAGACCAGTCTGCCCTAGCAAGTACAAGTGCTGAAGATGGATGCAACCAGCCAAGCGTACCTCAACAAATAGGATGCCATGCACAAATGCAATGAGAAATGGAAGAAGTGTCTATTTTTATTTAGAAAAGAGGTTTAAAGGGGCTCAAGGATGAAAAAAGTAGTAAAAACTTCATGTTCACATTTGGGTTCTATCACATATCCAGGGCGTACTTATATGAAATATGGCCAAATTTTCCCCAGCAAATTATTACACTTGTCTAATCAGTCTATAATTATCGATCAGTGGTTTGGGGGTCAAGGTATTTATTTTAGGAGGGTGTGCAGGTAGGCCATTTAGTGAATGGTGAGTAGATTGGGGAAGGGGCTCTCTCAGTGTGTTACATGAAGATTGCAGAACCTGGCAGCCGCCTGCGTGACTTTAACAGAATTGTACATCGCTAAAAAACTTATGATTACAGTAGCCATTGTGTATCTAGGGCTAAAAAGGCAATAAATGACAACATCAATACCTAAAAATGTGAGATCGGCACATAATTTTTGAAAACTTTAATTTCTTACTGATCACGTTGGCCCTAGATATGTGATTGTACCCACATTTGTTTAGCTATATCTACACAGCAAGTCAGGAAAGAAGAGTAAATAATAAGTACAGGTCAATTATAATGCAAAGTCACTCATGTTGTTGATCTTCACTAATACAGCTAGTCTAGCCTTTAGCACATTTTAGGCTAATGGATTAGCCAACATTTTTCCATTTCCGGAATGTTGTTGGTTAATCCATCATCCTTCGTTACTAATCAATAATAAACATCTAATATTTTGGTCACCAGATAAAAGAAATCTGGCAGGCTATTTAATTTGATTTCCTTTTCTGAACAGTTTAGTTAACATAGATGTATCTAAGACATTGTAATGGAGAAATCTATTACATCTGTCCACATTGACAAGCCATGAAAGTAAATCGGGTTTTATAGACTTATTTTATTGTATTTTCTGAAAAATCATTATGGATTGTGATTTGGTTGATAAATTCTTGAATGGTAAGTTGGTTTTCACACTCAAAAATACAGTAGACTACGCCATTTCTAAATTTGAGGTCATACATCAACTGTTTTGGACTAGATCGAGCTTTACAAAAAAGATTGTATGACAAATCTATAAGGTTTATTCATTTTCCTCAGTAAAATTTTGACAATTTGCCCATAAATACTGTAGAATTAGGTCTGTATCACACTGTTGCCACTCCAGAAAATTTTCCCCAAAAAAATCAGCAATTCTTTATTTTGTTTTTGTGAAAAACATCTTTACCACACATCTCGTACCACACAAACAAAACTTAACAAATATATACAGAATTCAATTCTTTATTTATATGTACAAATATTATTTAAATATCTCCAACAACAAAAAAGTTATTGTGTTTTCAAAACAGTCGCCAACTATTATATAACATTTTCAAAAAACAATCCGGCAGCAGGCAAGAAATTACATAATTGTAACAATAGCGTGCTAAAGGCTAGACATGTTTAGCTGAAAATTGCAATATCAAATTTTGATGATGTAAGCATCAGTTAATAAAATTTGTACAATAAACTGCACAGATAAACAGGAATGTTTTAAACAATGTATATGCTATATAAATTTTCATGTTAAAATGGAATGATTTGAAATATTAACATAAAATGACAAATCCAAAACTATATGAACAAAACAATATATGTATACTATTATAAATACAAGTGGGAATGTTTATTTTAACAGATTGTTGCTTTCCTTCACATGCTGACAATTTTCTGCTTTTTGTTTAAAACTTCCATGCTAATTGGCTCAGCAAATAAAACAGTGAACTATACCATTCCTTTTTTGGTCAGTAAGACAATACAGAACTGTATGCCTGTGGCAGGACCACGAATGTCAACCAAAAGATCAAAAAAGCTTCTTTTGTTTCAAGCTCTAAGGGAATGTCACTTTTGTTGCTGCCAACCTTTGATATCAAAAGAGTATCGACATGCAAAGTCAATACATTTGTCACTCAAATATCAAAAGGTGACAACAGATATGGTTTTCAAAAAAACTATTTTGCTCTAAACACTGTTCACTTTGTAACATCAAAGGTTTGATGTAATAATTTCTCCTTTATCACTGTTTAGTATTAATATTATTTACAGTTTGCCTGCAATAATTTGTGACTTGATATTTTGTGAGCTCAGGGACCAGTGTATGTAATAATTTAGTGAAAGGAAATAACGTTCTCTGATTTCAACTTTTATCCAAACAGTGATATGCATTTGGACAGAGCAATCATGAAGAATATAATAAAAAAGGTCATATATGATAGTCATGTCTTTGAATTTAAATGATTTTTTTTAACACATTTAAAAAAAAGAAAGAAACTACTAACTTCTAATGTAATCTACCAACATCATTGGGAGACAAAAATGCGTAGGATTGATGGTCAGCAAAGTTTAAATAAGGGCTCAAAGATAGTTTGTAAAATTATAGCTGCTAATTCTTCTTCTAGAGTAGTGTATATATTATACAATACTGTGAGGACATTTGTTATGATAAAAATAGTTCAGGATTCAAGGACTATAACTGCATCAGAAGACAGGAAACAAGAGCAACAACTACATATAGGAGAAAACTTGGATTTAAAGACACTCCACTGTCAGGATTAACGCATGTATATTTGTGTAGATTCTCAATCTGGGCCATGAATGACTCCCCTAACCAGGCCTGATAATTCTGTCGATCCTCTGGAATCTTCATCAGTCGAACAGCTGCGTCGGTGAAGATTAAGTCTGTGTACCAAATTCCAGAGTCAAACATGTGGAAGTCTCCATCACTGAATAGATAATTTAAAACAGACAATTTAAAGTCTTATTATTAATCATATGTAAAAATTATTAACTTAAACTATGTATGTTTTTACAATGTTAATGTGGAAACAAATCTACATATTTTAAAAAAATGTTTAACAAATATGTTATTACTTCCTGATATCTGCTATATGAAGCATACATCAACAGCACAGTTCGGTTCAATATTTTTGTTCACACATGTTATTTGCTGCATAAATATCTCACTAAAAATATGCAAGATAATCCACTGAAAATTGTTAAAAATGACATATTTATGAATTCTTAAAGTGTTAATATTAAACAAGATGGAAAACATCACATGCATTTCATATTGAAAGGTATCTATAAAGTCTTACATGTCTGATGAGAAAAACTGCTGGCCATAGTTAAGGAGGTTCCATATGATCTCCTTCTGATTAGGTGATTTGTCAGCTGCAAGAAATAAAATAACAGTAAAATCCTAGTATAACAACTTGGTCCAGACTAATAAATATGTATGTAATAAAATTGAAATACACTGAATATAAAGAAAAAATATAATTGGAGATATAATAGGAAATTTTGTTATAAAAATATGAGATATAGGGGGATTCCAATGTACGAGTATTTGTAAGTTTTAACCACAACTTGTTGGGACATAGCAATGTGAAGGTATGATGATAAATGAATTCCGTGCACTATAATTGGTGAAGCGAATATAGATGCGGTGAACATACTGAAGTTTGGTGAATGCGTGCTGGATTTGGACACTTATAAAGGAGTTATATGAGTTTTTTAAATTATATATCCTAGCTATATGTGTTAACATTTCCCACTTGCAATGCAATGTTGCAAGAAATTAACACTATTGTGGGCTTAGAAGAATGTTCATTCAACAGAAAATTGAAACTGTCAGCCGCAGTATAATGGTGGATACAATCAAGTGGAGATTGGACATGTCTGGAGTGCAATAATGTTGATTTGCCGACTAACTAATTAACTGTCTTCTTACATATATTTTACCTGAAGTAACTATGGCATTGGAAGGCACATAGCCCAGATGACATTCACTAAAACGGTCGACATTCAGTCGTCTGCCATCCTTGCATAACAATTCATAGTCATCTGACCTCCTGTTTCTTGCCCATATAGCATGATTACGACCATCTGTGTTATCCCTTACAGTCAAATGACGAACAAATGCTACATCACCTCCCTCTGAAAATACACAAATACAATGTGAAACTTGTGCATTAAAAGATAAATTATTCATAACTATATGTATAAATTTAAAATTTATCTCCAGAGTTGATATCTGCACTTTAAAAAAATACAAAATTAGTATTCATCTTTGCATGATCAGAGCTCATAATATAGTTTATAATAAAATAGTACAAGAGTTTTATGCATATCTCAAAAACAAGAAAATAAATATGAAACAAATTTCTATGTTGATATATATATAAATTAGCCCTTACATTGCTGAGTATGAAATAAAGCTCTGGAGAAACCACCACATTGTGCGTAGGAAGTAAGTGCTAATTATTCATAAGTCCTGGGGTTCGAAACAACAACAATAACAACATATTCATCGAAAATATTGTACATAACTTAAAAAAATTGTTGTAATATTAGACCAGTTTTCTTCTATACAACTAATGGCCAGCTAGAAATGATGTGGTCACCTTTACTTGTTCAAATTAGTTCTAGAACACATTTCCCAAAGCTAAGTTGACTTTAAATCTGTTTGTGATTGAACTTCAGAATTGATCCTGCACTATCTATGCCTATGCTTTTGTCAGAAAGGCTATAGGATGTCAAGAGTTATCTGCTCACAGCTAAAGGGATTACTTCATTATTATCATCATCACTCCAATTTACAAAATGTTAGCTAGTTGTCACACCATCATCACCGCAAACAGGACACGTCCATAGTTGCTCCGATCTCTCCCCGAGTGCACCAGCATTACACTTCTGCTCACAGTACTGGTTGACCATCATTCTTCTGCGCCCTCCAAAAGTTTCCTTTTAGCAACACTTCATTTCAAACCCTGATCTTTAATCTTGGACATTGAAAAGGAATCATCCTCCACACTAGTCTCACTCTCGTGTGCTATATCTCTTAAGTTCTTCTTCAGTAATCATTCTCAAACTCCCACTGAATTTCTCTTGTAGCAGAACCATGGCACTATAAGATTTCCAGCAGGATGTAGTCCAGAGAATGGAAATGCGTTGTGTCGTTTTATTTGCGCCAATGGCCCAACATATCCATCTTTGGCGGATTAAAGAGTTAAAAACGTCAGCTCGATCCATTGCCCCATCTCGTATGATGCCAGTTTATCTGCTCTTTCATTGCCTTGAACATGAAAATAAATGTAACCACAATCAACTTTGCCTTTCTCAAGGTCTCAATCCACTGTTTATGAACAATTCCCACTTGCACCTTCTTCATCATTCTCATAGTCACTCAAAATGCATACCCGCTCAAATGCCCTGGTCACCGCTACTCGTAGTAATTGCAAAGGCACCACTTTCCTCCCTGATCGTTTTATCTGCACACTGAGCTGTAAAGGCCCAAGCACTGCGAACATGTCTAATCACAAATCCATCAGTGTATATAATCACATCTCCCTCTTAGGCATTCTCACTGACCAAAGCCTGCATTTCTTTCTCCACAGCTGTGGGACACTATTCTCTGCATCCTCTGCTAAGTGATATTACTACTCTCAAACAAGTTTTGAAATCTGTGGGTAGACTTATCCATTCCACATCTTGCAATCTGCACACACTTTTTATGACATCCTCAGCACATCCTATCCACGACTTCCCTCTCAAGTCTGCTGCCTTTAACTTTCTGTATTTCGGAATACAACAGGTGCTCCTTATCTGCATGTATATGAAGGTATTCCTGTGCCCGGCAATACTGTAATCTGTGCTCTGCTGTTGGACAGTCAAGTAGGTACTGTATAGCTCTTGTCGATGTGTCTCTTGTGCAGCCAAGTGTGATACGCATGTGCATATGCCAGTGCATATTTCACCAGTCACCACCAAACCTTGGTACAATAGAAATAACAACCTCTGCTCTTACTACTAGCAACCTACAAAATGTGCATCCTATTACTGAGAAAACTGATTTATATCCGTGACTGATGTGTATAACCAAATCTCTCTACAAAGTTCAACCAAGGAATAAGAAGACATATTTGAAGATAAAATAAAAATAATTTCAAAACTTATCACATCAGATTTATGACTATATCAAGTGACATTCTTTCCAGAATGTTGTGTTTATCATGGATACTCTGAACGCCTCTCTTTTCTGGGCAAACAGGTCTGCATTGGCCAGAGACATGTTAATACATTCTTCGATGTCAATTGTCAATCGTCTTCCTCTTTTTCTCTTTTTTGGAACTCTGCCCTCAAGAATCAGCCTTTTGATACCATCTTGTCTCTATAGATTTTATGAATAAATGGGGTAAATGCATAAAAATTAGGTACAAAACATACTCTCTACAAGACATCTGAAAGCCCCACTAGCACCATAGTATTGTTCATCACTGTTTCGTTGACACTTCCGGAAGCCTCCTCCACCACATCCTTCACACAGATTAATGGGCTTCGTATTGGGATTGTACTCAGTGTCAAGAGCACCTGGAACACAGCTTCTTGTAAACAGTTCACCTGTAAAAAAATATATATGATTTCTTAATTACAATAAACATAACATAAATATAGATAATAAAGTGAAAATGTTTTAAAATCCAAAATGTCACTGTATATCTCCTGATTTTCAATAGCCAATATACGATAACCAACACTGTGCTACCAGTGCCAAACCTGGTCTCTCTCATCTTCACATTACAAAATGATAGTAACATGCGAGATGAAATGTTTAAGGAGAGCTGCAGGAGTCACAAGGCTCAATAAATTGCAAAATGAATATAGCAGGGTATAAAGAATAGGTATAATACCTTGCACAGAATACATAGAAAGGCAGCAAATCAAGTGGTTTGGCAACATTATGAGAATGTTCCCGCCAAGTTGTCCAGACAGGCATATAACCAAATGATATCAGGGTACAAAGCCAGAGGAAGACCACGAAAAAGAAGGATAGAAAATGTCAGGGACATCCTGAACAAACACGGTCATAGCACAGCCGAGGTCACACATCTGGCTTTAGAACGCTAGCTCAAGCTCCAATCACCCCTACGCTTAACAGCAAGAGTGGATAACAAACCACCTGTGGAAAAACAATAGATAATATACGATACCACCTGACCTTTGTTTTACTGAACTTCAATATTTTCAAAACATTCAATTGAAAATTTAACTCTTATGGCAGTGTCACTATTCTTTGCTCCCCTTTCAGGCCCTGACACACAAGTGCTAATTTTCTTATCTAAAGCAGTATGTAACATAGAAGACTTCTGTAACTGGCATTTTTATTAATTGGCACATAGTTACAAAATTCTGCAAGACACATGTCAGATTTTATTTCTAAAATGATAGTGTCTTCTATTTGTTGTTGCTGGCAGTTACTTCACATCATCTGAATGTTGAAAAGTTATTGCCATTTAATGCACAATTGATATTGCTTTTTTAATTATGAAGTTAGTACGATGATTGCTGAAAAAGTTCATTTTTTCCATTCTTTGTGTTTGAGAATTTTGTGTTTTTATATTCATTCTTGTGGCAGATTTACAGTAGTTACACTATTATTTTAGCCTATAAGTAATTCAAATGTATAACGTCAAATAAACTTAAGAATGAAAGACCAATATCTGCAGATTAAAATGATATATGACATGTATAAATTATCTTGCATATTTAGAAGCCAATATTATTTAATGAAACGAATATGCTTTCACTTTTATGCACAAGGATCACATTAAAAAATTTCAGATCTTGTGAAAAGAGAAAAAATGCAACAGCAAAGAGTAGCTAGAAAGTCACGGATATATTAAAAAAACATACAGTGGTCATTCCATGCCTAAACTGTCTCAGGACATTTGTGGACAGAATAGGGCTTATTAGTCATCTATACACTCATAATCAAGGATATAACTAACTGAATTTCATAAAGCGAATATAAAAATTAGACATCATTACTTGGGATGGATGAACAACAAGGATCAAGACCATGTACCACTTAAAAGTTAACAATAGTTGGATTGCTTTCATCCAAAGATTGCAAACCTTAAGTTTACATACAAATATACTGTCAATTCAGCCATACTCACCAATGTTCCTAAAAATAGAACAGTCAGTTGGAAGGAACTGCTCAGTCTCAATATAAATATTCAGAGGGATAATCCAGCCATCACCTCGATTGATGCCAGGTTGACATGCACGCTTGCCTGAAATTAAAAGCATTGCCATGCTAAATAATAACAGTAATGAAAGGTTTACGAACACTACAAATGCAAAGTTTCCTGACTTTCCAAGAGCAAGTTAATACAATACTTAGCTGCATTCTATGATCAAGGAAAATTATTCGTGCCAATTTCTATATTTTCAGACATAAAGCAAACCTTTAAATTATCAGTGAAAGGTCTTGTTTCTGTACCCGGCCCTATAGACAATCTGAAGCTGAAAAATGTCCTTTTGTAAAAGTGAAAATATTGAGCATGTCTTCTTTATATAATTCAAATAGTCACCAATATGTTTTTAAGGTGACAAATTCTCTCTGGATCAATCTTCTTTATGGATGCCCTGAACTCATAGGGATTCTATGTGAACTAACTTGTAGTAACACAGGATATGTTCAAATACTCAGTGATTTCTTTGGTCCACTTGGTTGGTTCTTTGCAATGTTACCTTAATCCGAAACTTCCAATACTAATTTTTTCATGCTGTTAACACTTTCATTACCAAAATACAAAGTTTACTTAATATAATGTTTAAAGTCAACCATCCACTTTAAAAGAGGCGAGTGCATTCTCCGACGGTTTTACTGGTTCAAAACACTGGCGGCGAGTACTCTACCACTGTTATGCACTTTTTCAGCGATGTGCACAACATGATTGTTAATGCTACATGACAGGGAATTTACGAAATTGAGGCTAGGAATATGCCACTTCTGTCGCGTTCATTTATTTTTGATGTAGTGTGTAATACAGAATACAGGGCAAGCGTTTGATTCTATCAAACGAATTCTGTGATCCTAGAAGCCATCTCTTCTGAAATTATTATAGATTTGGATTCTGATGATGATGAAACCTCAGGATTTACAGCTGTAGATCTCGCTCCATTACCCAATATGACTGAAAGTTATAGATACTAGATTTGTGTCCAGTACGTCAGACATTTATGATGAAGAATATAGCGATCACAGACTTCAGGTTATAGGCCTAATCATGTCTGTCTTCACGACTTTTCTAAAGTTACTGGCATTAAGCCTAGTTGATAATGTTAGTGAGCTAGACGTGTTTCATTTGTTTATGACATGATATCAACACGTTAGTTTTATTATGAAGTCTTTATTAAATTAATTTATTTCAACCATCGGAAACAATAGGTTTAATATATTGAATATATGGATGTTGTGGACTACTAGACCTAGAGAAATGGATCCAACAAGGTTAATGACCTATACATATTTTATTTGTTTTCTCAAATATATTTTATGAGAATGTTAGCATGTTTATAAAATAATATGCCTAGATATGTACAATCATTTTATCAGCGATGTCACACATAGGACAAGTCAGTACAATTATTTTTTCCAATTTTAGAACTTTACCACTTTCTCGCACCTATCATATCACACATACACAAAAAAATTATACAAGTATATAAATGATTCAATCCTTTGTTTATATGTACAAAAATTATTTTAAAATCTCTAAAAATCAAAAAAGTTATTAAGTTTTCCAAACACCCACAAAAAATAATGCAAACTGTCAAAAAAGAATGTGGGGGCAGGAGGGAAATTGTGTAATTTTATTGTGTACGGTTAAATGTATACGTTATAGACAATTACCATATATTGCAGTGTCTAAGCCAAGTATAATCCTCAATCACCAATAAATTATCCCTGGATAAAGAAATAAGCACCACGATTGCAAAGGTATCAACAGCAGTGAACAGACTACCAAAAAGGATCTGGGGAAACAGTCTAACTATAAAAACTAAATGTCTGGTTTACCAGGCTTGTGTCCTCAGCTACCTCTTCTACGGAAGTGACACATAGCCAACCTATATGCAACAAGAGAGATTACAAAATAGCTAACTTTCACAAGAAGTGTCTACATAGAATTCATAGGTGGGAAGACAAGGTCACTAACACTGGTGTATTGGAAAAAATAGGCAACACAGCAATATTTTCTAGAGTTTTGTGGTAGCTCAGTGATTAGTGCACTGACATTCTAGTGATATAAAGTCCAATTCCAAAATTGAAATGCAAATATTTTAAAATCACCAACAGGTCTTAGGTTGACCAAGCCTAAGGAAATAGGCACTAGATCGTTTGAAAAAGTAAAGGTGGTTGGTGTGATGTTGACCACATCATCTGTTAGCATGCTGTTAGTCAATTAAAAATACAGACATAACACAGTATTCCAAGATATGTCTTAGGTGTAAAAAAAAAGGGAAGTGTTATACCATTATAAATATATATTTAGTAGAGGGAAAAGCTCCAAAAGTCTATGTTTTACATTGTAACTCGGGGTGCAAAGGGAACGCATTGCTCTAGGCGGACCCAGGGTTAGCAGATAACCAAGATCCCAAATGTACCTCCACCTTGCACCCTGGAAACAGAAATACAGCAGCTCGAGCTGATTCTGGCCAAATCATTTGGGGATCGTGTCCGAGAATGTGGAGGTAGCAGATGGAAAGAGATTTGACATCACAAGAGACAGACAATATCTCCGACACCACCAGCATCACCACATATAGCGACACTGTCGACATACAGTGAAGATAGTCAGTCCAGTCCGAACATTGGAGGGGCGGCCAATGTAAAATGCACTTAAAGGTAGATGCATCGCGAGTGACAGATTTCATACCGAATACAATGAAACAATGAAAGGGCAGAACAGCGCTAGAGGGCAGCGCGAACTACAAATAGAAAGTGAAAAGTCTCTAGGGAAATATGCTCGCGAAGAGAAAGAGTTCTGTACCCGATGGGCTTAGGCAAGAAAGGGACAGCGATGGTAGTCCTGGCCCAACTCTACTGTCAAGGTTTCCTATACCGGAAGTACACTTGCAGAGAGAAAGGGTTCCGTACCGATGGGCTCAGGCACAAAAGGGACAACGATTTAGCCCTGGCCCAACTCTACTGTCAGGTTTTCCTACACCGGAAATACACTTGAAGAGAGAAAGGGTTCAGTACCTGATGGGCTCAGGCGCTATTGGGACAAGGACGATCAGCTCGAGAACGCCTTGCTCTTAAACGCGTGGTGTGAGACTCGAACTTGGACAAGGGGTACACGATGTCGGTGAATGACACCTCAGCTAAGAGGGCGAAAGAGCCAGGGCCCAATTCCTCTGTTAAGTTCTTCCCCTTAAGGAACCAGGCTCACGGATGAGAAACGGTTCAGTACCCAATGGGCACAAGCACAGCATGTCCAATTATACGAGGCAAGTTCATAGACAGTGGAACACCTCGTGCGAGTCAGATGAGAGCAAAAATCGTCTGGGCAAAGAGTTGCCACTACGCGTGCCTGGAGACAGATATAGAGGCTGTCAC
Organism: Meghimatium bilineatum; assembly: GCA_034231615.1. Taxonomy (NCBI): domain Eukaryota; kingdom Metazoa; phylum Mollusca; class Gastropoda; order Stylommatophora; family Philomycidae; genus Meghimatium; species Meghimatium bilineatum. Next base: position 85,419,498 of record CM067299.1, read on the forward strand.
AGGCTAAGGGTAGCCCACCCGAATTGTCAAGGCATGCCGAAATCGGATGTGCTAGGCCTACAAGGCGCATAACGGTGGCACAACATAATGACGCTCCCGGCGGAAATCGCACGGACACCCGTGATGGTTACAATGGAGCGAACGCAAAACAAACAAACTAACAATGTAACTCTCATACTGAACAAACCTCTCATATTGAAAAGAGTGGTATATTTGTCTGTTTTTCTAGCTGCAGCAACAACTCTGAATTGCATCGTCATGTCTCCATAGTCTTCAGCAGCTATAGGCACCAGACCATACCGTCTGAAATTTCAAATAATCACAATGATTACTGCTGTGAGAAACTGTATACAATATTGTACATATCTTTGACACAAAAACATGGAGATATGAATGAAACATGAACAAACCCACCAGGGTGATATGGATTTGATGAATCAACGCAGTACTCAAGCGATATGAATGAGCATGGAAAAATCTGTTGATGTTGTTTGTCCATGAATTTGTCTCCCCTCCCCGCTTCTTTCACCTCTCACTGTTCCCTGCAAGGATTGTTTTGACAAGGTATCATGTCTTCTTACATGTCCAAACTATGCAAATTTTCATAATTTTACTCTTGAAAGTAGTGATTTTTGTGGACTTCTATGCATCTCTATTCTATATCTAAAGTACATATTTTTCTCATGCTCTCTATCAGAAATGCTTGAAGTTTGCTTAGGCCCTATAACACTTGTGTTCGAAGATAAGCATCTGTTTTTCCATGTTTGCAGTGAGTGCCGTATGAGTACAGGCTGTGGACTAATAGCCTCCTGTCTACCTTGATAACATAATGAAGGTTTACAAAAAAATTAATATGGTTATTTGCAGAGAGGTTAGAAATGTGTTTGACCCTGTAAAAATGAGAAATTTGTATGTAAGAAGCAAATAATTCTTGATATATTAGTAAAAGAATTTCTTGATAAAGAAAACAAGGTGTGAAATAGAAGTTAAGATGAATCTAAAGATAGAAAAATTCCAAAACACAGAAATACAAAATTTAGAAAACTAAACAATTAAAACTACACGTAATTGCATAAAAAACTTAAACTGAATACTACTAAAATAATACAGGCTGTGGACCAATACTAGCACTGAACAGCTCAGTTATCTCCTTCTCTGTCTACAACAGTGAATCCCAAACGTGTTTGCTCCATAGACCACTTGCAGAGTTTTGGTTTTTCACAGACAATATTGAATTTTCCTAACTATATTAACTTCAAATGTGTTTTTCACACTGACACAGTGCTGCTCACATTGAAGGGATTGTTTTGTAGTGAACAATTGTTAAAAAAAAAGAATATGTACATTTTTTTATTTATACTTTGAAAAGAGTACATCTTGTGCACTTCCCATTTTTTCTCTCTCACTGACATGGACCCCTGCAAGTTGAAATCAACCCTTAGGGGTCCATATAAATCACGTGGAACCAATGGTCTACAATTTGATTTGAAATGATATATCAATTTGACTGACAAGATCACAATATACCAACCTTCCAGCAATGTAGATATCTCCAGCATCAAGATTAATAAGATCAGCATCCCCACGCCAGATCATTTCCATACAGTTGGTAGAATTACCACCATAGAGACAATCCATTTCTGGACGCAATTCTTTAGCCTTGAACGCCATAATCATGTCTTCACACTTAAGTTTTTCAGCAAGAGAAGTCAGGCACCAGCGGACAGTATCAGAAGGACAGCGGTTCATCTCATTCAGAAGGGGTATGAAATTATCTCCTGAAATCGAAAGATACACAATATTGTAACAGGAATGTATGCAACTTACAAAGATATTAAATTTATATGAGCCAGCCAATAAAAAATGTATTAATGCTCAAAATTAATTATTGATTAGTAACTAGCATCACAGCATCTGGGGCATTCCCATAACTGCTCAGCTCTCTGTTTTAGTAGCAATCCCAGTGTATGTAGTACTGGTCAGGTGTTGTTTGTGTGATCTTCGAGACTTTAAAAACTATAAATTGCATAACAGTACACAGTAACATACTATAGCTGATAATATTAATGTCCATAATCATTTTAGAATAACAGTATATTAATGTTTACAATTGCCGTAGATGTATTCATATAATAAATACAATACAATGTTCAAATACGATGAAATATGGTTGTAAGACCATCTCATTGTATGGACAGTTTTGTGTTTATTGTTATTGATTCTTATTTTTGTTACTGTGAACTCTCCACCTTGTTGGATATCCTCTGATAGTTTGGTTATTATTTATACAATTTATATCGTTCCATGAAAAATCACATGGAGATAAAAAATTATTTGAACAGACATTTCAATTATAAAAGTTATCAATGTAGATGTCTGATAAGCAAATGCAGATTTTCTCTACTTGTACAAATAAAACCACGGTTTGAACAATCACAACACTGCATGAGCAAATTACTCTTGAGCAGATTTTTGAGGATCTTCAGGAAGGTTCACAGCCTTAATGTTATACATGGAGTGCATAAATTTGTATTGGGCCTTTTAATGACGTGTATCAGCACAAGTTAGAAGAAATGTTACCATGAATATATCTATATTACTGCGTATTCAAGATTGACATAACCCACAGGAGAAATTTTTGAGGTTATACAGGAATAAAAACAAATTAAATGGCATTTTCTGTCATGATAACAAAATGTATGGATAATATAATTGCTGGTAAATTAATAACAAAAATGTGATAGTACCCACCAGCCCAAGTATAGTATGTGTCAGATCCAATATCCATTAATTTCACAGTCATGTCTGTGAACATCAGATTTTTTCTAGTAAGGGTGCGTTTCAAAACATCTGTGTCAGGATATGAGACCTCTGAATTGAAGATTTTAAATTTACTTGTAGAAAATCCATTTGGTCCATACATTTGCTCCAAAAGACGAAGAAAACTTTTGTAACTAGCCAATGTTTCAGGATCTCTGACAGCTGAGGTCATAATTACATTTGATGTGACTTCTCCCCAGTTACATGTAGCAAAGTTATCAACTGTTGTAACATTTCCACTTGGACACAGCAAACGATAGTTCTGGAAAAATAAAAACACAGCTGAAATTAGATTTGAAATACAATTGTGGCTGCCACAGATCTATATGTAACGAAATATATATTACATGATTCTAACTGTGATGGGACATACATGCCAAAAAACATTTTATTGTCTTTCGTGAATTATAAATTTTGTTTCAGTTCCTAAAGCCACTTAAAGTTAGTTGCATTTTCCAGATATACCGTCTAATGTGTTATCCAAAGTGGATGTGCCATAAATACTCGATATAAAGCAGCCTCTTTTTTTTTAAATGTCAATGGAAAAGTGGTGGGGGGGGGGGGGGTGTCAGTTTATGAACGAGTGAGCTTATTAAACTATAGCTGACAATTTGTATACTGCTAATTTTGACCATGTAAAACAGCTGACTGTGTTATTCTGACACATAGGGTGCGCTAACTTACCAGTATATTCCTACTTCTGCGCAAATACAATGCACACTCATTCACCAAATGGTTACTGCCATTGTTTATTCTCTACCGCACTTTTGGCGACTATAATCGAAAGTTAATATGTATTTTCCGTGTCTGTTCATGACTATAGGCGCCCACGTGGAGACCATAATTTTTAAATAAAAATATTGTGATTGTAAAGAAATATTATTCACCCAGTTAACCAAGGAAATGAAAGTAGATGTAACTAGCTTCTGTTTCCACTAGTGTTAAACTAAATAAGACACATTACAGACCAGTTGTGACTTGTGTTCAGCAACCTAATAATCTGTCAAATGTTTTCAAAATTACAATCATTTTTGATGATTTTTTTATATTCAGCATTCTTTTGCATAGCCTATAATTTTAGTTCGATCAACATGGTTCATTTGTTTACAAAGATGATTGTTATATGAATAAGTAGTTTGATTATAGTAACATCCGTTGTGACAACAGATAGTGACATCCGTTGATGGAGGGTGTTTCTCTAATCATGTCTGGGTCACTCCGTTGACCGTTGGATTAATCAACTAACATCGTAAAGTCCAGACTGATTTGTGTAACAGAAGTCAGTTCATTACAATTCTTTTTCATTCAAATGAACTTTTTTGTGACAGATGTTATCAGAAAACGCTGTTGGACATACATTGGGCATGTCCTACACGCAGACACCAACAGAATAGACCACCAATCTCTTGAATGGATACCTATAGGCAAAAGAGCAAGGGGTAGACCAAAAGAAACACTCAGAAGAACAATACTTAGAGAAAGTAAAACAACCAATATTCATACTATTCAAGAACTGCACAGAATAGCTTTGAACGGACAAAACTGGAGAGATCTTACCTCTGCCCTATGCGCTAACTTCAGCGCAAAAGGAAAATGAATGAATGAATTCTAAGCTAGTAAGCAATATCTACCCTGAATTGAATGTATCAGAAGTTTTTCACCAAAATTCTAGGCCTAGTCGGAAATGTTAGTTCACAGTTTATCTCAGATATCACACATACACCAACTAAACATACATCATTACATTCAGTAACGATTCCTTTATTTCCACACACATAAATTATACACACTTCTTTAAAAACAAACTAGTTATTTTATTTTCCAAATCATCATCATCATGTGACATATTCTTTCCAGAATGTTGTCTTTGCAATTGATGTCCTGAACCCAATTCTGTCCTGTGCCAATCTGCCTGCCTCCTCCAATGATGATTTCATACAGCCTTATGATCTAAGAAGTATAACGTTTGTCTCTTTATAACAGTTTTTCCATATATTTTTCATTTCTTTAATTTTGTTATTGCTAATCCTTTTTTTTTCATGTTTCCTTGTTTGTAACCTTCTACTTCTCTGCATGCCTTGATTATGTATTGTTCTATATCTTATCTAATTTGTTTTTCCAGATGTTGGCAGAAACTGTCACCAAACCTTACATACATAGGTATGACACATTAAAAAAAATATGCCCTTGAAAACCATATGGCTGCTCTTCCTCAACAACTTGCTTTCCTAAACAGAAATATCCTGTCAGGAACTTTGTTTATATTCCATTAATTTTGTTTTGCTGTCGTACTTTCAGAATTCTTTTAACAATCTTGTATTTCCTTACAGCATTCCATATTTTAATATTAGTAGTTCAAACCGCCTAAGTGTTGCCAGGGCCCAAAAGGGGAACAAAAAAAGCAACACAGTTTACATTTTATGCATATCGTAAGAGGTGACAAAGGAGGTTATGGGGTGGAGAAGACTCCCATCCCATACAGAATCAAAGTGACCCAGAAGCTGCTGAAGTCGGATGTGTCAGGCTGAAAAAAGCAGAGGTCGCAGCAAAGTTGTAAACTATGGCGCAACACATTCCGTTCTCTGGATTGCTTCCTGCCATTTGTTTGAGAATGTAACAGAAAAAGTCATTCCAAGTTTTGTGGTTATAAACATTACTATTCTCTCCTCATTATATCTTGTTCTTGAAAATGGACTTTTGGTTGAAACACCAATTGTGTGGTTTTTTTTTTTTTTTTTATAATTTAGAAAAATTAACAACCCTTGCTTTTCTTTTAGTTGATAATATATTTCACAATACAAACTGAGAATTTATTAACTTATTGGCATGAAGAAGATCTGGTTGGTCAAGTGACAGTTTCTGTGGCTTAACAGAGAGAAAGAATTGTACCAGATTTGAGAAGCAAAAGCACCATGTTAACCATATCATCTGTTGGTATACCATTGTTCCATGAACAATATGAGCCTGACACAGTATTCCCCAATATGCCTCAGACATGAATAAAGGAAATGTTTACTTTTTTGCTTATATAACTTTTGTGCATTAGCTTGCCACTTGTGTTCCATATGCCAGGTGGTGTACTTTCAACTTCTGCATTCGTTCTCAAACTCCTGCAGATTAGCAGGATGTAGTTCGGAGAATGGAATGCATTGTGTCATGGCTTACAGCATTGCTGCGATATCTGCGCCTTCAGCCTGACACATCCAACTTCAGCATTTTCAGCTTCTGGTTGGGCATATTTTTTAAAGAGTTTTTCAGAGAGCGCAAATTCTCTGAAAAATTGATGTCTGTTTTCTTCAAATGTGGTTGTAGGGTGCAATGCTATGAGCTGGGCAGTATTATACTCTTGAAGGGGATCTTCTTCTTGTTCACAGTTTAACACGTCTACACAGCAAGTCCAATTTTCATGATAAATGCTGCTGTTTGAAAGCTCCTAGGTGCTCTTCTTCTTCTGCGTTCAGCATCTGTGGTCATGTTATACTGTCAGGCCTGTCGTCAAGGTGAAGTCTACTGTCTCGGTGCTCTCGTACAGCTTTTTATGGATATCCATCTCTGTAGGTATGAGTTCCTCTCTTAACTGGTTTAGTGTAATGCAGTCTTGCAGATGGAGGAAATTTTGCCAGACTTTCTTGAAAACTCAAAGCATGATGCAGCTAAAAGGACTGTTTCCTTCCCAACAGTCCCACCCCAGTGCCCAAGCTTCTTAGCCACTATTTACATGCATGACAGGCAGCAGTGTCACTATTATTTGCTTCTGTTTCAATCCACTGTAGCACACTGCACAATACAGTGTAAAATAACAAAAAAGGAGTCAGAATTCTATGATTGTGCATGGAGCTTAACCTTCACCTAGCCTATATCAAGTCCAGCCGCCGAAAAATAAAATGGCGGCTAACGCCGTTGGCGACATACCCCATCCAATGAGATATCGTTATAATAGACGCCCCACAGCCTGATTGGTTACTCGGGAACATGCGCTATTGAAGCCGGTTCATTCCTACGTCCGACATGATCGTTGTAACAATGGCTAGCCAGAAGATACAAATTTTATAGCAATTAATCTGACCACATCGGCACGATGCCATGATGGTCGACCGATTTTATAGACCTTTCTTTCATCGTATTTTGAATAAAATAACATTGAATCGTGGCTTGAATCATAAATTATTGAGTTATTTAGTTTCACAGCAGTGAATATACAGAATGCCGCGTTGGTTTGGAGACATGTAGACGTTTGATATCGAATATGTGGAAATAGCACAAAAAATGGCTCTAGACCTAATCTCAAAGAACGATTTTACCGCAAATCTACATGTTTTATACAGTTCTCCCGGCTATATTTAGATAATTTTGCAGTGAAAGAACATAAATACAACAGTTTACAGTGTTGCCAAGGAATTCGATAACTAAGGTAAGTTATTTTTTTATTTATTTTTTTCCTCTTTATTTGTTATAAAATATATGTTTTGTGTGAAAAACGTCTTTACCACTTTCTCATACGTCTGGTATCACAACACATGTACATAAATTACACCAATATATGCATAATTCAATTCTTTATTTAATTGTGCAAATATTATTTAAATATCTCTAACAACCAAAAAATTATCACATTTTCAAAACAGTCACCATCAATAACGCAAATTTTCAAAAAAGAATCCGGTGGTAGGGAGATGTTTCGTATTTTTTAATCTGGCTTGCTAAAGGTTAAGAATATGTTCCAAAATAGAAATCAGTGTTGGAAAAATAAGTTTCAAATGGTTATAGATTATTCATTCTCAACTATTTAATTATATACTCAATCTACCTCTGGAGAATATGTTGATCCTGTCTGATTGTTATTTGCAGTGTTGGTCATTTGTGCAATTGTGTCATGTCTGAGAAAGGTGAGCTGTCCTTTACCATCTGCCACACACTTAAAAGCACCATCATAGCCAGCATAATCATCACTGGTAGCACAGAATTCTTCATTTTTACCAATACACATGTCACAGACTGAAGTTGGGTTATTTCCTGCAGAAAATAAAGCTATTGCATACATTTCTGCAAACATTTTTTTCTGGGTTACAATAATGAATAGTCATCAAATATGTGGTCATTTAAAAGAACTGACATTAATACACTTTGTGCAGACAGTTATTTAGTAGATGGCAATGGATGTGCATAATTAGTTCCTATATCATTCCGGTTATATACACATCCCATAATTCACTGCAGGATTTCTTAAACTCTTCTTTGTTTATTCTCAAACTTCTGCAGATTAGCAACCAGAGAACAGAAGCCATTGTGTCATGTATATAGAGTGAGATATTTGCGCATTTCAGCCTGACACATCCAAATTCACCCACCAAAACCTCCTTAGTCACCTTTTAATAGTAACAGCATCACTATTCTTTGCTCCCCTTTTGGGCTTGCGCAACACAAGGCCATGAAAACTATTACTATGTTTAATGCTAAGTTTTCCCAGTCTCAAGAAAGCATCTTCAACAATAATAAGGCATCATTATAAAGAAAACAGTTACGGAGTGACCTTTGGGTACTTTATGGAGAGATGCTGTCACTTTTTAACAAAGCAAAATATTGATAAAGATGCATTTCACGGTACATAAACTACTAGTGGATCCAGCGAGCTGCCCGCTACACAGAGAGCGCTCCACTCTTGGATGTTCCTGGGGATGTGGGGTCTCAATGCGCAGATGGATGCAGACCCATTGATATTTGAGTCTGTTCAGCGAGATCACGAAACCTGAATTAAACTACGCATAATATTAAAAATTGAAATCTGGCCACATCTCTTGATAATGAACCAACCTTTGTATATCAATGCTACCATGTCAACTGTACATACTATACTCAGTGGTACTTCCAGTGCTGTTATATGCTAGCAAAACATGGACTGTAATAGACGTCATGTGAGGAAACTCAATCACTTTCACACAGCTTGTCTCAGAAAAGTCATGAATATCAGATGGCAAGACTCCAGATACCACTGTCCTTGACAGATCTGTATACCCAGCATTGACACTATCCTGATGCAGACACACATTCGTTGGGCAGGTCAAGTGGTATGTATGCCAGACTATTGCCTGCCAAAGATACTTCTCTATGGTGATCTGGAGAAGTGTAAGCGTTCTCAAGGTGGTCAAAAGAAGCACTACAAGGATTCGTTAAAGACCTCACTGAAAGCATTTGAAATAGACCAAGACACAAGGGAAGAACTTGCACAAAATAGATCTACATGGCGCTCTACAGTCAAAAAGAGCGCATGATCTTGTGAAATGAGGAGAAATGCTGCAGCCCAACAGTGGAGAGTAGCTAGAAAGTCACGGATAGACTAAAATCTGCAGTTGTCATTCCATATCCGAACTGTCCAAGAACATTTATAGCTCGAATAGGGCTCATTAGCCATCTACGAACTATTATGCATGGTCATAATTTTAACTGAATTTTCAAAAGTGGATGTAAAAATGGTCATCATCACTTGTGATGGACGAACACATACACACACATACTATAGAAAATTAAGTAGGACAATATATATGAGACCTTGTAGTAATAGCAATAATGTTTAAATAAAAGAATAAAAGATGAGCAAACTGGGTTGTCAACTCTTAAAATGTTTTATATATATCTTTCTTTTTGTGTTATTCCCCTTTATGCCTTTAAGCGTCAGAGAAGAGTTCTCTGGATATCACCTTTTTGTGTGGTTTTAGTGTCACATTTACTTATCGAATAGATAACTCAACACATCTCCTTAGTTGCGCCTTACAACATACATGTCAGGTCAATGTGTCTATTCTTTTATTCCCTTTTGAATTTCGATACACATAACGATTTGTGATATAAAACTATATCCAGATGAACTGGGAATTCCGCAGCAGATGAATGTGTCGGGCCATTGGCGCATTAAAACAGCGACACAACACATTCTCTGGACACATCCTGCTGGAAATCTAGCAGGACCATCGTCATGTTACTAGAGAGCTTCATCTGAAGTTTGAGGATGAATGCTGAAAAAGAACTTGAAATCAAGCCTGTGACCTCCTGATTAGGAAGCTATTGCAGAACTATAAAGTGTTCTTTTAAAATGTGCACAATATCTACAAAGGTTATCACCCTCTCCTATAAGGTAAAGCACCTGACCACTACTATTTACCTACTTTTGTCTGCCATTTACATCTAACAGAAAGGTTTGGATGTGAAAGAATATACTTACCAAATGGATTGTAGAATGATGTGAGAGCTCCAGGTAGGCACAATCCCGCAAAGAAAGAGGTAACAGACTTGACAATGGCATTACATTGGTCCACTGTGATGTAATTGCCCCTCAGCAACTGTGCAATTGGGTAGATCCAGCCAGCACTCATACCAATTGCTAATATAATAACAAGCAAGCAGTAAGAATTTCAGATCAATGAATTAGAATTCTATTGGCTACATTTGTTAATTATCAGAAGGTGTTTGATAGTGCTGATTGTGGGATACTGTGAACTATTATAGCACTATGGAATTTCTCCAAAATTAATCAACTTCATACAGATCATGTATGAAGAAACATCTTGTGAGTGTATATGAGGGAACACTAAGATGTCTTCTGGTAAGTCAGAAGTGTGACATGGTTGTTTATTGTCACCATTCTCATTCCTTCAAGCAATTTATTAGATAATAAAGTTTACATATGGCCTTATTTGTCTTTCAAGCAACTTTGTATCAATTGGAGCTGAGCAGGCATGTTTTCTCATGGTTAAATGTACCTATCCATGATCAATCTCATAAAAAGCATGGGAAATTGCACTGGACTGTAGCTCCTTGCCCCTAAGTCCAGCCCACATGGGTAAAAGAAATAGAATACAAGGCGTGTAACAGCTGTTGTGTCAGGAGGGTTACAACTGTTGCACTTTTCTACAATTTATTAGTATTTTAATTTTCATTGTTTGCTTTAACCTGTAGCACTCCCCCAGGGAGTGGATGCCGCTCCCGTTGAATGTACCTGCTCGTTGCTATGCATTGATTTAGCGATGGGAACAACATGATGTTTAATGTTCAAGTGACCAGAATAAGCAAATCCTAGCTTGCTATTCAATTAGACTTCCTTTTCCACCATTGTGTTAGCATGAGAGAAAAACTAGGGGTGTGTGATTTTAAAATCTGTGTGATCCGTCCTGATTGGCAAATTGGTACAGCTCTATCAGTGTAAATAAAGTTTTACACACTTTAGTTTTATCAGGTTTTAAGTAAAATCATTATAAATAGTGATTCTGATGATGAATTATTGGGAATAATGTGCATTTTCAAAGTAGACATATGGTCGTAACACAATGGTTTCGTTATGTAAAGGCAAAAGACCAAATGTATTGACGTGATTACCAACAAGATTAGGTCTATGTCAGAGAAAGATTTTACAAGGTAAGTTATATATTTGAGTACTATGTTATGTTGAGCCAATCCTTCTTTATGGAAGTGAAGCATGAACAGCAAACAAAAGTACCTAAGATAAGCTGGAGGTAACTGAGATGTAGTTTTTAAGAATGATAAAAATTCCATGGACATCCAAAAAACTAATGTAGAAGTTCTCATAGATGTTGGAGTAAAACAACAAATTATAGCAAAAATTAGAAACAGACAATCAAGATTTTTAGGGTATGTGATGAGAAAGGCAAAACTTGAACATTTAGTAGCACTTGAACTAGTAGCAGTTGAACATTTAATTTCTGTGGCACAAAATGAAGTCACCAACTGAACGCATTAACAACACAAGAGACAGAGAGTTATGGAAAATATTGATCGCCTACGCCAATTTGCATGGTACTTGATTGTTTTTTTTAACTGCCAGACTCACCATAATGTAGGAAAAAACATTTTTCTCATTTTGGGGTGCTGCTTAGTGCAGTTATTGAGATGAAAATATTGAGATATTTTCTCAAATATTCTTTCCCCAAAGATATTGATACTCCTGAAACAGTGAACCTGTCATCTGTACTCCAATACATGCCATACTCTGGCAGAATATGTAGGCACATCATAAAATAAATATTAATTCCTCATCGACAATGTGGCTGAAGTATTTATAATGTGTAAAACTCTCATTATGTTTAGGCTAACATTTTCTACAAAATGTTCAACTTCTATTGGAAAAACTACATCACCCCAGTCAACATTTGGGTTGTCACAATTAGTATTATGAATGTTTTCCTTGTTGTCTAAAACATTAGGTCTATCTGACAAAGGAGAGTCAATGTAACTTTCCATATAATATTTGGTATGCATCACCTACATTGCTCTTATTTCCATTATACCTACTGCTTATCCTCAGTGTACATACGAATAATATCATTCATTGTGAACAAGTTGTCTCAAACTTCAAAAAAATTCTTTAAAATTTCGGAACAAATCAGTCTGACATGATATTCTCACGATGTTAACATGAAACAGGAAGCCTGAACTACACAACAGTAATGGTTTTAACCTTTAGGACTCCAGATTAAAATTATGCAAATTCTCCCCATGGTCAGGATTTTTATTTTACAATGTGCTTTATTTTTGGTGAGTGTTTAGTAAACGTAATAACTATTTTGTTTGTAAAGATATCAAAATAATTTTTACACGTGTAAATAAAGGAGTGAATAATGCATAGAATCGAGGGTTCTTTTTTTTGCTCGTGTGATATGACAGTTGTAAAATTGAAAAATGGGGGGAAAATAAAAAAACTACCATTTAAAATAAAAATCACAAAAATAATTTCTTTGCGCACCTATACTTGAACAATGTGTGGCAACACTGATAAAATCCTCCTAAAAAACTATTTCTGTTGTATATATTTTGTTTCATATCCAAACTAATATAATATGGACTGAATAAACTAATAAAACATGAAGAAATCATATACAATGTGCGTCCATCAAAAACTAGGCCTAGGCAAACATACAACATAATTATTTTCCATGCAGACACATGGCACCCGATACATATTGTGTGTGTTATTCAATGAATAAACAAATATTATAATATAATAACACAAAAAAAGCCCAAAAACAACAACTAAAATATGTAGATATTACTTTCCATGATGATCACTTACCATGCCATGCAGTACTACATTTGATAGTACAATATGGCGTCAAAAATCCTTATACTTTGCTCTAGACTTTCAGTGAATAAATCAGTCAGCATTCTCATTCTTACAATCGTAATGTTTAACAGGATTTGAATTTTAGACTGTGACGTATTCCTAGTTTAATGTGGCAGGAATTTTACGCCACGTGAGCTTAACTTTGTGTGATTCCATATTGAGGAAGTGGGGCATAGCAACATAGGTGACTGGAGACACCAACAGGCCTTGGTAATGTAATGTCGTCACCATTTTCAGATGCCTATGAAGGCCGAAGGTTAGATTAACCCTTGGTAGATTCAAAACAGAACATTGATATTAACAAAACAAATTTTTTAAAGTGACTCCCTGTGAGTAGTGTTTTATCAATAGAGGAGAAGCACTACAACTGTAGTGGTAAATGGTTACGTTTTTTATTTCTTATCCTTTTGCCAGCATTTTCCCCCCTTCAAATTACTGCTAGTTAGCAGTAGGTAGAGCTGAATGTGTTTTTACCTCATTATCAATACTTTTCTGCCAGACACATCTGCCCCAGGAAAGGCATTCTTGAATTACTCTGACCTATAAAGCTGTGCATAACCTTCCAAGGTCACCATTTATAATGTATTTCAGGTCACAGTGTTACCATTGTTGTCAGGCCTCAACAGCATACATATAAACAGTTTATATCTAATGAGGATTGCTTAAGCTGATTTGAAGGGTGCTAAGAACTGTGTGGGGGTTCATTAAGTCAACAAATTACAATAACTTATACATTCAAAGAGTTATGACTTACAAGAGAAGCATACTGACAACTGACGCAAATTGGCAAGTGACACCTGGTCGGTTACTTTAAACATCGCCACAGAGTAGTAGGTTGGCCTAAGTTTCAAAGCTGAAACACAATATGTATTGATAAATTACCAATAATAAAAGATATTCAAGACAGATATACACACAGACATACTTGCATGCAGATATTCTTCTTCTTCAGCGTTCATTCTTAAACTCCCATTGGATCTCTCTTGCAGGACAATAGCCCTACTAGACCTCCAGCAGGATATAGTCCAGAGAATGGAAATACGTTGTGTCACCATTTTATTTGCATCAATGGCCCGACACATCTGTCTTCGGCAGATGCAGATGTTCAAGGCAGACACATACACAGACATACATACACGCATATACATAAAAGTCTGTTTAACTTTAATGTGTTATGAATCTGCATCACATCCTGCAGTTTTACCCAGAAGTGCTCAGGTGTCTAGTGATTAGCTCAACTGACATCATGGTACTCTGGAGACCCATGATCCAGTCTCTTTTAGTAGACTGCACAGTGTTTGCCCATAAATAGTTCCCATAACTTGTTGGCTGTGCACTATCTGCAGTCCTCCCCTCATAATACTTAATTACCATAAAATAATACCAAAAGTAATGTCTATAGACAGAAAACCCAATGCAATTAACATAAAAATAAATTATCAATTACTGAAACAAGTGCAGGAATTTAAATTAGGGAGCATTTTTACAGCCGATGGAAGAATGGACAGAGAGCAGGAGACAAGAATTCAAAAAGCCAACTATATACATTACGAGCTTACACAAATTTTTAAACACATCTATCCTGATGGAAACCAAAAGGCAAATTATAAATTCAATATTCATCCCAACATTATGTTTTCAATGTAAGACATGGACACTAACTAAAGAACAAGAGAGAACGCTTACTACGTGTGAAATGAGATGTCTAAGAAAAGCAGCAAACAGAACAAGAAGAGATCATGTGAGAAATGAGGAGATTACAAGAACTTTTGGAACATCATCAGTAGTCAAATATATTGAAAAACAGAGATTGAAGTAGTCTGGCCACCTAATGAGAATGAACCCTTATTGGCCAGCAGCAAGAGCATAAAACATTAAAATGGAAACAGTGATACAGTGGAAGACCAAGAAAAGGATTAAGGCGTTACCAATGTTCTAACATGATGCAGTATTTACTGCATATCAAGTGACCAAATGTGCAACAGCCTGAAAACAGATTGTCATTCAATCCTGCCTCACAGCATAAGCAGAGAAAAGACAATAGACAGAACACCAAGAGATTTAACACTGCTTAGTCAGTGGTTAGCCAGAAACCATTTGACTAGTATCACCTTCAGCATATACCCAGCAGCTATGGTGCCATTCCCCAACCTTCCCAGAACATGAGTCCTGATACCCTACTTCAGAGGCTGGTCAACAATGGGAGTATGTTTTTTTTATGAGTAATGAATGAACTCCCCAGGTGAGTGACTTAGCCACAACTACTGTCACAGCACCCAGGGCAAATTATATAATTTGGGCATAGCAAAATTCTGAAATAAATACATATTTTTATCTTGTTTGTTTAACAATGTTAATTCTAGATCTAAGTGTGTCTTTCCTTGGATGCTTATTGGTTGACAAGATCTATGTGTTTTTCCCTGGATATTTATTTGGTGGTGACAAGATCTGAGTGTCTTCTGTCCTTGGATGTCTACTTCTGTGCTCGCTCTCTATAACCGACACACAATTTTGTATGAATTTTCTTGGGAGAATGAAGTAGATTATGCTGATGATTTACAGCTAGGATGCATTATTTGGATGTTTGTTTACTAACAAGATATCTGTGTGTTTATCCTTGAATTATTTCTTAGTGACAAGATTTGAGTGTGTCCTTTCTTGGATATTATACATAAGTATCAGACATTTTTTATCTGTTTGTCTGTCTTTGAATTTGGTTATATGAAACAGACAGTCTATGTGAGTGTGCTTCTTCTTGCAAGTGTGAAGACCACCAAATGATCTATATGAATGTGAGTGGGTAGACTACTGATGGGCCTATGTGTTTCTCCAAAAATATTGAAAGATTTAAATGAAATAGAAGATTTACTTCATTGTAATTCAGTAACCACGCATGTAATCCATCTCTCTCAATGAAGAGTCATACCGAGAGTACCACTCATAACACGTAACTCCATAGCTTTAAATGATACTCAATTGATCTCAGAAGAAATCCACTGGCAGGACATAGTGTGTTGTTCATAGGATGCATGCACAGACCACAACCAAATTTTTTTTAAATAATTATAAAACAAATTACTAAATTCATCACACCAATAAATAAAGCACAGAAAAATAGCAAACATACCATAGCCATAGTCTTCTGCCATGATTGGCATCATGTTGTGCTGACGTCCAGCAAAATAGCCCAGTCCAGAGTCAAGGTTTACAAGATCAGCTTCATCTCTCTCTATCATGCTCATGCACGTAAATCTGAACAAGAAAGGATTCAATGATAATGTTTAATTGATTTTTAAAAATTGTAAGTGTTTGTTTTCAAACATCTGCTGGAACTCTTGTAACAGGATAATGGTCAAACTAAATTAAGCAGGATATAGTCCAGAGAATGGAAGCACATTGTGTAACACTACAGACGATGATGTAATAATCTAAACTGTTGGATCAGTCATTCGTCATCAACGATGTGCTTGGACACAGCATGATGCTGTGGAAAAACTGTCAAAGAATTAGCAGTGCCTTTACTACAACAAGTAGTAGACATGAGTAGTCTTATAATGGAGATAAAAGCTGTGACGGAAGCACTGTCATGACTGATGTCACAAAACTATTCTCATGCATACATAATGACTCAATGAACATAATCAGAAAAATTGCATTTATATTCATGCAGGTGTTGATGGTATTGAGTGGGCCAATACACAGGCGAGCATCGCCAAAGTGTCAATAGGTACATCAATGGAACGATCTGACATAGTTAATGCATTGAAGGACCTTGCGCACTTAGATTTTCAAAAGTGTTAATCATGGCCTATCTCAAATCTATTTTTGGTATAAAAATTGAAACCACTCATAAAGAGAAACACAACAGATATGCAATGAGAGTGATTAATCAGCATTGAACTTGAACTGTCATACGCTACACTCTGATTGATTTATTGAGATGGGGATCAGAGCACCTATGGACTTGTCCAGAGTGCACTACTGATAACCTGCAGTCATAATTCATAATGTCATAAGTAACCTCGAGGTACTTAGTCTTGATATTTTGAGGAGATGGAATCTATTCCATTTTAAATTTTCCCTCTCCTAACTTAGCAAGTCAGAAATCTACTGTTTCAGCCATGTTGACTGGGAAGCGCAATCACAAAATGAGTCTCTCATTCATTTTTTTTTAAACATCCAAACTAAATGACTATTCTGGGTCTCACATTTAAATAAAGCTATCATAATTAAAAGTGAATATATTTCAAAAATGGACCAATTAGATATAAATGAGGATCCTCCCCTCACTCCATGGCCATCTCCATTTATTTCATTCGTTCCATATGCACATTACTACCTCCTGCATCATCTTCTTCACTCTGTAGTAAATAAATGACAGCTCTTATTAGGTTGTCCCTATCTCTTTTCCAATGCTCTGCCATCAACAACAGCATTGTCCATCAATGAGTCTGCTCTTTCATTGTCACTGACCCCTGCAGTCCTAAGAGTACATTGTATGAAATGACTATAACACACCCCATCAAGGCCAACTTCTTGATGTGGAAATAGGGCGTAGTCCTGCCAACAGAGCCTGAAAGCTAAAATTGGTTGGGCCATCCCCAATATCTAGCAGAATTACAGTCCCGTCCAAGCATGTACAGGTACTGAAGTCAGAGATACCAAGTTGAGAGGCACACAGCAACCATGGTATCATGCAACCTGCCCATTTAGCATGTCTGCACGACAAATTACTTGCTGGGTAGATTTGTTAAACTGCGAACGAGAAGAAGACCAGAACACAGAAAACACTAACATTATTGATTCCATTGAGAAGAACACATTTTAAAATATCAAGGAATAAAAATGATACAATTATAACACTTACAGATCATTAGTTCTAATACATTGAAAGGTTTGTGGTAGAAGATTCTTGAGTGTTGCATTTGCATTTCCAGCATTATCCAGTTCATACTTTAGCTGATTGCATTTTATTTCTTCTGCAGTTGTAATCACACACCATCTTGTTGCTGAATAAGACAAAAAAAATTGAGATAAACAAATGAGGCAAATTACGCAATAAGAATTATGAACGTAAAGTTACAAGTACACAAGAAATTAACAAAGAACTATTTTGATCTGTTTGTTCTTTGCTTGTTTGTGAGCCTCCAAGTAAATAAAAAAAATTGATTTTTATTCCCTAAGCTAGGCTGTGAAGTTTTACTTTTGATTCCAGATTTTTTTTTAATGAGATCTCCAGAGTTTTTGTTTCCAAGGATAAACAGATTTGACCTCAGAAGGCATAACTTGTGGTGACGAATGGATACCTAATCCTATGGTTTTTCAGGAGGCACTCAAAACCGTCATTACACTCAACAAAGAGTACACTCATCTGAGGACACATAATCAAACCTAACTTGACCTATCTTAATGCCATGCACATCTTTGCTTGTGAAGGAGGAACATAATCATCATCAGTAGAGTGCTTGAGAACATTATCATCACCAGGAGAGTGCTTGTGAACATTATCATCACCAGGAGAGTGCTTGAGAACATCATCATCACTAGGAGAGTGATTGAGAACATTATCATCACCAGGAGAGTGCTTGAGAACATCATCATCACTAGGAGAGTGCTTGAGAACATCATCATCACTAGGAGAGTGCTTGAGAAAATCATCATCACTAGAAGAGTGATTGAGAACATTATCATCACTAGGAGAGTGCTTGAGAACATCATCATCACTAGGAGAGTGATTGAGAACATTATCATTACCAGGAGAGTGCTTGAGAACATCATCATCACTAGGAGAGTGATTGAGAACATTATCATCACCAGGAGAGTGCTTGAGAACATCATCATCACTAGAAGAGTGATTGAGAACATTATCATCACCAGGAGAGTGCTTGAGAACATCATCATCACTAGGAGAGTGATTGAGAACATTATCATCACTAGGAGAGTGATTGAGAACATTATCATCACCAGGAGAGTGCTTGAGAACATCATCATCACTAGGAGAGTGCTTGAGAACATTTTCATCACCAGGAGAGTGCTTGTGAACATTATCATCACCAGGAGAGTGCTTGAGAACATTTTCATCACCAGGAGAGTGCTTGTGAACATTTTCAAAACCAGGAGAGTGCTTGTGAACATTTTCATCACCAGGAGAGTGCTTGTGAACATTATCATCACCAGGAGAGTGCTTGTGAACATTATCATCAGGAGAGTGCATGCTTGAGAACATTACCATCACTAGGAGAGTGCTTGAGAACATCATCATCACTAGGAGAGTGCTTGAGAAAATCATCATCACTAGAAGAGTGATTGAGAACATTGTCATCACTAGGAGAGTGCTTGAGAACATTAACATCACTAGGAGAGTGCTTAAGAACATTAACATCACCAGAGAGTGCTTGAGAACATCATCACCACTAGGAGAGTGCTTGAGAAATTGTATGCCTACAGAACACATTGAGAATCAATATGGAGATAGAAGCAGTGACTGCAGCCCTCTGTGACTGAAATACTAACTCACACAATGATACTCACAGCATGCTATATGTTCCGAGTAAGTCATGCTACTGAACAACTTGGCAGTCAAAAGTATTTCAAGGATATACTGCCATAGTCATGCAGAAATCAGAAGCAATTATTGGTGGGTAATGTTGATTGCACAGTAATAAGAGAGATAGGTCTGCTGACATAATAAAGGCAGAAATGGCATTAACCTACAGACTAAGCTGAAAGTTTACAGAGCAGCGGTACTATACACTAGTGAAAAATGGATTGTGTTAGTTAGTCGTCGGATCATCATCACTGCAAACTGGACACATCCATAGTTGCTCCGATCTCTCCTTGAGTGTATCCGCCATCACACTTCTGCTGACCGTACCAGTCCTATGCTGGTTGACCATCATTCTTCTGCGCCCTCCAAAATGTTCACCTCTAGCAACACCGCATTTCAATCCCTGATCTTTAATCCTATCCATTGAAAAGGAATCATCATCCACATTAGTCTCACTCTCGCGTGTTATATCTCTTAAGGAGTTCACAATGGATTGTGTATAGATGTCATGTGAGAAAACTTAATCACTTTCATATAACTTGTCTCAGAAAAGTTATGAATGTCAGATGGCAAGATAAGATTCTGGATACTGTCTTTGACAGATCTAGTATCCCTAGCATTTATACTATTCTGATGCAGACACATTTGTTGGACAGGTCATCTGGTAAGTATGCCAGATCATCACCTGCCAAAGATACTTCTCTATAGTGAGTTGGAGAAGGGTGCGCGATCTCAAGGTGGCCAAAAGAGGCGCTATGAGGACTCACTAAAGACTTCACTGAAAGCCTTTGAAATAGACCAAGATACATGGGAAGAACTTGCACAAAATATATCTACATGGTACTCTACAGTAAAAATAGACACATCATCTTGTGAAAAGAGGAGAAACGCAGCAGATCAAAAGCAGAGAGTAGCTAGAAAGTCGGTCACAGATACACCAAAAAACGTCTACAGTGATAATTCCAGGCCAGAACTGTTGAAGGACATTGGTGGCTCGAATAGGGCTTATTAGTAATCTACTAACTCATAGGCAAGGACATATCTCTAACTGAATTTTCAGAAGTGGATGTAACAAATGGTCATCATCACTTGTGATTGATGAACAACAAGTCATGGACACAATAAAGAAGATGATCCTGGAGGTGATAACATATAAGCATACAAAGAATAACAGACATGGGATAACATATGATAAGCATACAAAGAATAACAGACATGGGATGACCAGAGAGAATGGATAATGTGTCCTCTCTGGAAAGATTTCATAATCAACATTTCACTTTGAACTTTAAACCTGTATACTATAAATAACCTTACATAACAGGACCTTACATAACAGACTAAACTAGTGTTGTTTACACAATACACCTAGTTAGTGTTACACTTCTATATCTGGGTACCACATTAGATGCATTAACATAGTCCTCTATGCGGCTCCAGTGATTTATATCTTCAATTATGCAGGTGAGGAAAACTCTTGACATGTTCTATCCTTGAAGTTGTATGTCAATGTTTTTCTTTGTCCTCTTCTGCCTCTTTCACCATGTGACTCTTCCTTGTAGAATTGATAGTTTTTGACAAGGAATCATATTGACACACATGTCTGACCAAACATTCATGTTTTGCCACTTCACTATAAGCAGCACTGTCTATATTGAAAGTTGGGCTTAATGGTTCCTGTATCATACAGGACACAATAAGTAGCCCTACTTGTATGAATGCATTTCTATGTTATTTCTTACCTAGACCCCTTATGCCACACTGTGCCTGTAAGCCTATGTATTTCTCTTATTGATTTTACTCTTACTTCTGCTTTCTATACTCTATATAATAGGCCTTCCCTACAATTTGTCTCCTAACATTTGCACTCAAAGCCGTGGGTGAAAGTAAAGATTAGTTCTCCACTGTGCTATAAATAGTACTGTTGACAATTTTAACTATCCGTCATGGATTCCCGTGTAACACCAATCAAAATAATGGCTGCCATGACGTCACATCCGATAATCACTTGAGTTCAAATGTAGACACAGACGAACTTATGCAGAATATCTGTTTGTTTTCCAATTTGCACATTTTTTACAATTTCCTATTATTTGTGGTGAGCGATACGTCACATCCGATAATCACTTGAGTTCAAATGTAGACACAGACGAACTTATGCAGAATCTGTTTGTTTTCCAAGTTACACATTTTTTACAATTTCCTATTATTTGTGGTGAGCGATCAGTATTTCTGTCCGCTACACACGGAGCGAGGTGCGCGCACACATTAGAAATATTATTTCTAATCCTAACCTTACTCTAAGTACTTACACGTAATCTTGCCAAATCACACAACAAAGGTCAGGTAACACCTCGAAACTAGAGCAAATGTCACAGCGGAGAACTATAATTTACTTCAGCCAAGCCCTGTAATTTAATCATTTAAGTTTATGTCTGCAGTATCATATTTTATATTATATGCTGTGTGTTAGTACATCCTAATGCTTGTTACACTAGTTAAGTGATTTACTAACACTTTAAGTAAGTTTAGTAAAACACCAGTCTTCTGACAGGCCCTTGTACAACAGTACTAGACTAGTACTACTAGTAGTTAAGAACCCTGTTCGTTACTGTGTTGTTGTGTAAAACAAATTACAACGGGGATGTTTTATGTATGCTCTCAACAGTGACGCCTAATTTAATTAACAGAAATTAAAACAAATATCAATATTTTAACTGCGTGAAACTTGTGACAATTAATACGCCATGTGGCAATGAAGTAAGAATATAGCGCCTATTATCATAATAATAATACTTATCACACTCGTTACTCGGAGTTTCAGGAAGTGACCATGTTAATTGAAATAAGGTAGGCCAAGATCAGATGTAAATAGGGCATTGTAGTTATGTATTTTTACTATGAAAATATAAATGCTTACGCCTGTCAGCATATGAAAGGCAGATACCACAGATAATCACTAGTATTCGAACAAATCCTTTCATTTTGATCGTTGAATGTTGCAAATACGATTAGTGATGGAAACACATTACTTCGCCACCATTTTAATAATTGAATACCGCAGGAATGAGTGAAGTATCTATCGTTCTCAAACATCACTCCGCATTATAAAGTAAATCTTCAAAACAGTTGCACTTAATTAAACATTTTATCATAAAATCTTCCAATATCGCTAAATTATGTTTTAATTTTAAAATATAAGTTATATGATTTAAATGATATCTAAATAATTTGCAGAAATATAATTCAGCGCGTAATAATATATTCAAGTTGGTAAAAGGTGAAACACCTGTATTTCTTATGTACTACTTTTATAGTAAGGTATATCAAAAGAATTAAGAAATATGAGTCCTTCAGTGATACAGCATCCATCGACCATCGCTTTGGAAAATTTTAAAAATATACGGATTCCAAAACAAATATATAAATGTGATGAAATCATTCTATTGTCTATCCCCCAGGTGAATGATTGTTGATCGCATTCACACTTGCCGTTAAGCGTAGGGGTGGTATCTTAAGCTGTCGTTTCAAGGCCAGATGTGTCGCCGAGGTTGTATTTAGTCCACGTTTGTTCAAGGTTATCTTAGTGTTTTCTATCCACCGTTTTCTTGGTCTACCTTTGACTTTACGCCCGGGTATTCTTGTATTATAAGCTCTTAACAATATTCTTATTATATACCAACTCAAAATGATGTGTTAGAACAGAAAAGGGCAATTCGGAATGGTTCCATGTGATTACTGGTGTTAAACAAGGCTGCCCTATGTCACTAGTACTATTCAATATCGCAATTGACTGGGCTATGAGAAAAAGCACATCCAACACAAATTTAAGAATCAAATGGATAAATAAAACAACATTAGAAGACCTGGATTTTTCCGATGATCTTGCACTACTGAGTGAAAACCATCAAGATGCACACAAAAAAACTGATAGATTAAAACTCATCGCAGGACAAATATGTCTCCAAATCAATTCATCAAAAACAAAAATGATTGACTTCGTCAATTCACCTAACGAAATTACTTAAAATGGACAACAACTTGAAAAGGTACACACATTCTCCTATCTAGGAAGCAAATTAACACTCGACAGTGATGTCATGACAGAAATTACAACTCGCATTGCCCTAGCATCAAGTGCATTTAACAGACTGTCTAATATCTGGAAGTCAAAGTCAATCAGCACACGCATGAAAATGCGCTTATTTAATTCCTGCATTATTCCGGTGCTATCATTTGGATGTGAGAGCTGGAAAAGCACTTTATCTTCAGAAAAGAAATTAATGAGTTTCGAGAACAAATGTCTTCGTAGGATAACTAACACCCATTGGAGTGAATTCAAATCGAATGATAAAATATTGTTCTTCTTCTGCGTTCGTTCTCAAACTCCTGCAGATTAGCAGGATGTAGTCTGGAGAACGGAATGCGCTATGTCATGATTTACAGCATTGCTGCGATATCTGCGCCTTTTGGCCTGACACATCCGACTTCAGCATGGCTTTGGGTCACTGACCCTATATGGGATGGGACAGCCAACTCCATCCCATAACCTCCTTAGTCGCCTTTTACAACAGGCGTGGAAGGTAAACAGTGTTGCTATTCTTTGCTCCCCTTTCGGTTCTCGGCAACACACGGGCGGAATGATAAAATCAGAGAAGAGACACATCAAAATTTCATCACAGGTGTTATCAGAAAACGCCGTTAGACTTACATCGGGCATGTCCTACGCGCAGACACCGACAGAATACACCACCAATCTCTTGAATGGATACATGCAGGTAAAAGAGCAAGGGGTAGACCAAAAGAAGCACTCAGAAGAACAATACTTAGAGAAAGTAAAACAACCAATATTCATACTATTCAAGAACTGCACATAATATATTTTAACAGACAGAATTGGAGAGATCTAACCTCTGCCCTATGCGCTAACTTCAGCGCAAAAGGAAAATAAATGAAGCTAAACAAGTTATAGCTTAGGGCCCCCACTTTCTTGGGGCCCCCAAAATGTTTAATTTCACTATCTATATAGGCCTATTCTTAATCTATATCTCAAATAGCTTAGGGCCCTATCAAGTCTAAATCCGGTCCTGCCAACACCCTACAATAGGTCACAGTTGATTTATGTTTATACAGATGGATCATTAGATAATTCAATAAAGAAATAATAATAGTCAAACCCATAACCCGTCAAGGTCGTAGCGGTGCCACACTGAGACATTTGGTGCTGAAAGATCACCACGCATGTATATCCATTATCATAATCAGGCCCGTAAATAAGGGGAACCCCCCACCCGGCAAATCTGAACATGGCTTTTAGTCATTATCATCACCATTAATTTCCTTTAGCGCTGAAGTTAGTGCATATGGCAGAGGTCAGATCTCTCCATGATCCAATTCTGTCTGTTCAAAGCTATTCTGTGCAGTTCTGGAATAGTATGTATATTGGTTGATTTACTATCTCTAAGTATTGTTCTTCTGAGTGTTTCTTTTTGGTCTATCCCTTGCTCTGGCTCTTTTGCCTGTATGTATCCAATCAAGAGATTGATGGTGTAGGCTTTTAGCACTAGGAACTAACTAACTAACTAAAAGGTCGGTAACCCCCCCCCCTCCCCCTAAGCTATTATTTGCCAAAAACGTCTTCAAATTGTCCGTCAAATAGTGAAATTTACACACGAAATCGGACCAAAGACCACTTTTTAAAAAATGTGGGGGATAAAACCCCCTCGTTAATACAATCATATCTACATTAATACAACCATCATAATGAGTTTAGAAATTTCACACCCTGTCCATTCTATGATATTATAGAGCCATATTTTGTTCTTCCACGATGTCTTCTTACACACTTCACCTCCAAAGAACATCTATTGTCATCGGGAATGTCTCATCACGTGCCGATACCACCGGAGTTTACGAAGTTTCACGATTGTTAACAGTGGTTGTTATTGACCAGATAATACATTAATTGTATCATGCACAAACACATTAGTTTTATATTCTCGGTTACAGATACAAACACACGTAGGCCTATATAGCATTTGCTGTCAAGCGCATGGATTCTTATCTCAATTATAGTCCAGGTCTCACAGTCATATAGAAATAGTAATAAAACCAAAGATTTAGATATTAATCTTTACACAGGGGATGATCCGTTTTTTTTTCTAAATGGTGTTTAATCTTGTCATGGTCATTGCCAGTCGTTTCTTAACTTCAGCTGTTGATTCACCATCACCACTAATTTGGGCACCCATATAAGGGCCTAAGTAAAAGTCGTAACCTCCCCAAGCCTCGATTGTTAAACGTTATGTTGGTTGGTGCTACCTTAGCACTCATATTCGACAAAATGTTACTATTATCTGCATTGATCTCCATGCCAAAGTCTTTGCTATATAGATATTTCCAGTCTTGTTGTTTACTCTTGTAGTTCTACCTCTGTTGCCACAAGATGGATGCTAGCGAAGCGGAGATGAGCAATTTGGCGACCTTCGATCGTTATTGTTGAATGGAGTTTTTCTAAAACAGATTGCTTCAAGGTAAATGTTAAATACGAGGAAGACCAAAAGAAACTTTACGCAGAACTATTACAAGGGAACGTTTCACCATCGGTATCAGAAATAATGAAGATCTAAAGCAAATTGCAATGAAACGAGAGACATGGAAATCTATCATACATCCGTCCTATGTGCCGTCTTTGGCCCTAGAGGAATAACTAACTAACTAACTAACTAACTAACTAACTAACTAACTAACTAACTAACTAACTAACTAACTAACTAACTAACTAACTAACTAACTAACTAACTAACTAACTAACTAACTAACTAACTAACTAAAATGTTAAATAATGTTGCTGAAAGTAGGTATTCTTGCCGCACATCAACATAAGCTCTGAAAAATTCACCGATTTCGTTATTTATGAACACAGAACGGTTTGTATCTTTATATGGTGGCGATGATGTTGTCAAAATTAAACTCTCTACTAGTATTCCACAGACTTGTGTGCCAAACACGGTCAAAATCGTTGGTGAAATCAATAAAGTTATTGAATAGATGATGTTAGTGTTTGTAAGAGATTTTCACTGTTTTTCCTGAATCCGTCTTGTTCTTCTGCCAAGATTTCTTCCGTTTTATGATTTAATCTATTGAATATAATCCTCAACATAACTTTACTCGGATGTGAATTGAGAGTGATTGTCCAATGTTTTTACACGTCCTTACAATAAAGAGAGGAGGATCTGGGATGCAAATACTTATACCTAATACCACAAAAATATAACTTTCAATTACTACTGGCAAATTATCAACAAACTACAGGGCGTAGCCACATACAATCTCATAAGCATCAAAGACACTAGAAGAATAAGGACTAAAAAGAGCAAACATGGTCTTCCTGTGCGACAGCACGTCAGTCCCCAGATCATCCAAAATAAGCCTAAATATCTAGGAGAAAAACATCAGAAGTTTTAAATCAACTCTCTACTAACAACATAGTGGTGCTGCAGTGGATCCATGCACACTTTGGAATTGCAGTAAATGGGGCAGCTTACAGACTGGCAGAAACAGGTACACAAAAGGAACAATTCTATCACAGTATATCATTTACTGAAGCAGCATCTTCACCAAAGTTAGTTAGTTAGTTAGTCGTTGGATCAACGTCACTGCACTCCGGACAAGTCCATAGGTGCCCAGATCTCTCCGTGAATGTAGCCGCCATTACACGTTGACTGAGGTCCCAGTGCGCACTTGATTGACCACCATTCTTTCTTGCCCACGAAACCGCTCCTTTCTAGCAACACCATATTTCAAACCAAATTCCTTTATTCTAGTCATGGAACAAGAGTCGTCGTCAATTATACAGTCATTTGCTCGTGCGTTTTCCCGTAGGACGTTCAAAATGTCTGCTCGATCCATCGCTCCACCAACAATCTGTAGCGGAGTGTGCTGCCAACCTATCTGCTCTCTCATTACCTCGGACTCCCGCATGTCCCGACACAAAAATGAAAGTCACTTTACGCATACATGATTTCTTATCCGCATCCAGCTACTGTTTCCGAATATATCCCGCCTGAACTTTCACAACCATGCTCATCGAGTCACTGAGTATGCAGGCATGCTTGCAGATAGTCTGCGAGCAGACCCGTTGCAAAGCTTTGGTTACTGCCAAAATCTCCATTGTCATGCTGCTTGTCGTCTGAGCGAATGCACCACTTTCCTCTCTGATGGTTTCCCCCCACCTTTTAGCCGTGAAGGCCCAGGCATTTATGATGTGTCTCTCAACCGACCCATCTGTATATACAATCATATCACTTTCCATGGAATTTTCACCGATTAGAGTGAGTACCTCCGACTCCACTACTTTCGGACACCATTTCCTGCATCCTCTATTGAGTGTTATTATTTGAAGACTGTCGGACAATCTAAGGGCGCACGACTCCATTCCGCATCAGATAGCACATCTTCCAATATGCACATACTCTGTATAATATCCTCTGCGCGCCCCACACACGACTTTCCTCTCTTAAGTCACTTTGAGAATTTCAGGGTGTAGAGGATGTTATTTATCAGCGGTGATTTGTCGGTAGTCCCGCGCCCTTCAGATTTGTATTGCTTTCTCTGCAGTTGGACAATTCCATAAGTATCGCATAGCCCGTGCCAACGTATCTCTCGTACACCCCAAAATGATTCGCATTTCCTCATTATGGATTCTATTAAATCTTTCTGTTTGAGTCTGACTCAGTGATATAATCACAAGTGCGCACTCTACCACCGCCACCACTAATGCCTGATACAGCAGAAATAGCAGCAGCCATAATTTTCATCGCCGCAAGATCTTCATAAGCCTTTACAATGATGTGGTCAACATGATCTTCATCAAAAGAAAATACAAACATGCACAGAGTCAGAGAATAGGTAACAACTTTCCACAAGGCTATTCTAAAGCTAAACTGATCATAGAAAACTACCACATTTAGGCTCCGCACAGAACACTGTAGACTATAAACACAACATCGCAAAATAAAAACTTTGTCCAAAATACTCTTTGTCGACTTGAAGACTAAAACCTGGCTCCAAGAGACAAAACCGAAGGTGAAGCTGTGAGACAACCACGAAGACCTCCTGCTGACAACTGAATTAATGGAGACGGCCCTCTTGCCCTTATAGACTTCTGAGCATAGGAAACTTTTTGTAGAATAAGAAGAAGAGGAAGTATAGTTTGATGTCATAGCATGATACACAGTAGGTTTACTGCGGATAGAATGTTGTGATCAGTGATCACCTACGTTACACAGCACATGATGATGATGACTTTTATAGCGAGTTGTGCTCAGTTACCAGCGATATGACTTATTGTCCAAGGTTTCTTAGGTTAAGCTCCTATACAGGTACTCTGGTACGATGGGAAAACTCAAAGAATCCAGTGGAGGCTTCATCTCAACCACTAGCAGCAGTACGATGGAGATAAAAGCTGTGACGAAGTCAATCTCATGACTGATGTCACATGACTGTTTGTGTTTCATGTACTCGTACTCAATGAACATACTCTGTAAAGTAGAAGCTTTAGTCCTCTGCCGCCTATGGGTGGAATTGTTGACCAATCTCTGACCAGAAAGATTACCTTTAATCAGTGCTCTAGATATTATCTCCTCAAGGGGAGACGTTACCTTATAAAAATGATAATTTGTGTATTTTTGGCTGTCAGATCGTTTAAAAAAAAATATATACAAGTTGTATAACCTTTTTGTGAAAAATCGCGTTACGGTAGCTTTTTTGTGTGGCTATTTGCATACCATAGCCTATGGCCAAGTTACGGAGGGAGGGTTTGAACACCACAATTTCCTTATCTACGCGCCTACAAATATATATATATATATATATATATATATATATATATATATATATATATATATATATATATATATATATATATATATATATATATATATATATATATATATATATATATATATATATATATATATATATATATATATATATATATATATATATATATATATATATATATATAGGCCCTATAACTCCTTAGCTCCAAATGGTAAGACACAGGAAAATAGTGCACTTGTTTGGTTGCTGATCCATCAGTTCTTGGGCCTAGGCAATCACAAGAGTTTCAAATTAAATGACCAAAATGGAAACCTATAGGCCTACACCTGAAGCAATATTCCATGTCCACAATCTTTATCTGTAAATTATTTAATTGTGTATTCTGTTGAACTAAATCAGATGTCATTTAAAAAAGAAAGTAATAACAATCTGTAGGCCTATGCATTTATTATGTCATTTATTTGATTGATGATGAAATAATTCCTTTAGCTGTGAGCAAGTAGATCTTGACAGCCCATAGCCTTCCTGATAAAAACACAGGCCCTCCTCAGTTGACTAACCGAGGTGACTCATATAAGGTTTGTTGTCTCAAAGACATGGTTGTGTTGTGGGAGGGGGGAAAGTGATGGATGGATGCATGTTTAATCACTGACAGACAACATTTCAGTGTGTGACAGTGTCCCCGGATCATACAGTCCTACCAGAAATATAGCATACACACCAGGACCAACTATTTCATCAAGTTTCTGTTAGATTTCTTACCCATCCATTGTGATAGCAAATCTAGCATTCCTCACCACATTGGAGTCTGTCACAAATGTGATGGTAAATCTAGCATTTCTCACCACATTGGAGTCTGTCACAAATGTGATGGTAAATCTAGCATTCCTCACCACATTGGAGTCTGTCACAAATGTGATAGCAGATCTAGCATTCCTCACCACATTGGAGTCTGTCACAAATGTGATAGCAGATCTAGCATTCCTCACCACATTGGAGTCTGTCACAAATGAACAAAGGTGCAATATCCACTGGTCTGCATCTCTTCATCATCCATGGAGATCATTTGATAGAAGACAAAAGTAAGAAATTGAGACAAGATTGGTAGTGACCATGCTTTTTTCCCCACACATTACAGATTGTCTTTCTATCCCGTAACTTATGACATGCCTGAAAAAAAAGACAGTGGTCCTATTGTTTGTACCATGAACTAGAAGTCCAGGCCATGGGTTGCCACAGTGATTTATTTGAAGTGTATAAAACTGGAGGTACAGGGTATATACAATTTGCTATAAAGTAGTCCTTGTAGATCAAGTGAACAATACTCACATAGTTCATAATTCTTTTTCTTCTTTCGTTCACTTAAAACATGTCTATATCTGTAATTCTGTTTCCTGATTAAAACTCACTGTCTTTTGTAGGTCATACAGTGACCCATAGAGCTTTATTTCCAGTGTTGTTTTCTCTGGCCATTATGTCTGCCTCAGCATTTTATATTCAGAACACTCCTGAAGTATATGTTTGGTACTCAGTGTGGCACATGGCTTAGCGGTTAGACATTAGTGTTATCTAGAGTTTAATCCCTGGTAAGGACTGGGTTTTTTTCTGTCAGAGGGTAAATTAAAAAAACCCATCCTGTACATGACATGGTGACAGCAAGTGCATGCGACCTTTATCACACAGCTACAAAATCCCTCTCTGCTACTCCTTAACAGGAATAATGTAGTATTTGACAGTTGACTCTGCACTACCTGTCTGCATGTACACATGGTAATGTTACCAATCTTAAAATTTGTGTACAAGTGACTGCGTAGTCGGTTGTGTCCCATTCTGAGGCATAGAATTACAACTTGTTCTGATCTGTTCATAATATAGTTTATAATGAAATGCGACTGTTTGGGATAGAATATAATATTATGAGGTTGTATATTATATATACATGCATGTTATTCTCAAACAAAAGTTATATTCTGTCATTACATATCTTTTATTCACAAACAATCAATGGAAGACCAGTACTGGTAATGAAAACAACAAAAAAATATCACAGAAAATTCAGTTGTGTACTAGGTGTACATACTTATCAACTACAAGAAGGATATTCTTTATTACAGCCAAAAATAACTTCTAAATTCTGTTCAAGGCCTCTTCCCCTGTATTCATTCTCAAACTCCTTCTGGTTACAGGATGTAGTCCAGAGAAGAAAATATGAGTCCAATCTTTGTATAAAGAGTAATTTACTAAAGGTAAACACTAAAAGTCATCATGATGCATTCAATGAAACATGAGTTTATTCTGAACAAAATAAAACATGTACAAGTTGACAAGTATGAATTTAACATTCCCTCAAAAGGATTGCTAATGTCTACAGAACAGACAATTATTTCTGCAGCTTCCATATAGTCAATACTGAATCTTAACCATCTATTACGCATTTAATAATTTTCTTGATACAAAAATGTGTACTGAATATTTTAAATATATTAATTTAAGTTACCCGGTATGCATGATATGTAAACAACTACGGTAAGAAAAGTTGTATATTAATATTTCCAAGGCTGTGGTACCCATTTCTCTACAGTAGTTTAGAGGGGAAGGAGTTTATTTGGCCAAAAAACTGAATACATAGGTCTAAGTCAACTAAAATGATATCAATACTGAACATTTCACTTCAAGAAATTATGTGAAGTGAAATTAAATAAGAAAACTATATGTTTAAAAATACACACAAATTGTATCTGCACAATTTTTTGGGCAAACATTTAAAAAAAAAAAGTATAAATACAGGCAGAATATCATACAAATCGTGTATCATCTTGAAGAGTCACAGATCCATAAAAAAATATGCAATAGAGGTTGATTGGGTTCTTAGGACACGAGGACTGATCTATTTTAGTCCACAGTCTGATGTAATGGAGTATGAAACAACCAGGCACATTATTTGTAGGCAAATCTAAAGAAGCTGAACTGTTAGTTTAAATTTATTTGTTAGGAACCAAAAGTTATGCTTTAATTTTGAAATTTATGTGTAATACTTTCTGATGAACTGCACAGCACAAACCTACCGGGTATACAAACTACAGAGACAAAAATAATAATACTACCACTTGTCAGTCATGTCTTAAGAGGTGACTACGGAAGTGTTAAGTATAGGGTTAGCTAGTTCACCAAATAGAGCTCAAAGTCACATAATAATACTTTACTGAAACTGGATGTGTTTAGTAGAAAGGCATAGCTATCACATTCATGTAGTAAGCCATAATGAATTCCTGTCTTCAGACTATATCCTGCTAATAGTAGGAATTGGAGAATACAGAAGAAATAAACTGCATAGCTGTCCACTTATTTTTTCATAAATCTGTATTTTTAACAATTTATTTTTGTATTTCAATAAAAGAATCCTTATTTAGCACAAAAATATTTTTTTTTAAACTCCAAAACCCCACTAAATTAAAATTATTTTTTTTTGCCAATTAATATGATAGTGTGAGATACAATATTATCAGCAATTAGTAATAATCACTAGGAATTTAACACTAAGTGACCTATATTTTTAAAAAATGTACAGTCTAAGTAGATGCCACTGCATAGACGAGTTATTTCCCTTATCTATTTTTGTAAATTTCATGTTCATCATTTAATACTTTAAATATATATTTATTTTAGGGTTTGGATTTTGTTTCACATAACTAACCCTAACCCCA
Source organism: Meghimatium bilineatum (assembly GCA_034231615.1). Taxonomy (NCBI): domain Eukaryota; kingdom Metazoa; phylum Mollusca; class Gastropoda; order Stylommatophora; family Philomycidae; genus Meghimatium; species Meghimatium bilineatum. The sequence continues at coordinate 85,452,541 of CM067299.1, forward strand.
AATAAATAAATATTTCAATTATTAAATGATGAATATGAAATCTACAAACATAGACAAGGGAAATAATTAAACGTGTGGTAATGTCCACTTCTACTGTACCCAAAAAAAATATTAAACATTTTTTTTTTCAGGTCCGAAATCTGTATTATTACAGAAAATCTGTACTAGTTGACACCTATGAAACTGAGAAAAAAAACTGAAATAAGGTATCAAAATGCAAGAAAATCTTTCAATAGTGAGTCATATAATCACTGGGATAGTCTCAAGGAGCCAGAGTTGCCAATACACCTGCTGTCCTCTCGTAAAATTCTCTTTGAAGGTTCTTAAAGTATCAGAATAATGCAAGAAAATGGAAAAATAGCTAAACAATAAGATAAATGAATGTATGTCTATAAGATAAGATATCCATGGGATCTCTGAAAAAGGATGGAATGGTACAGAAAAGAAGTGACCAAACACAGAAGTAATTGTGCTGTCTTTAAAAATCAAAATCATACAATATAGCAAAAGGAATTGATTTTGTGCTTTCCTCTTTTTCTGTGTTTGTTCTCAAACTGCAGGAAATTAGTAGGATGTAGTCCAGAGAACAGAATGTGTTGTTTCATGGTTTACAGCTTAGCTGCAATATCTGAGCCTTTTGGCCTGACACATCCAACTTAACATAGCTTCTGAGTCAATTTCAGCATCAAAGGATAGTTAACTTCACCTCAAAATCTTAGTCACCTCTTACAACATGCATGGCAGGTAACTGTACTGCTATTCTTTGCTCTTCCTTCCGGACTCATGCAACACACCGCTGGACTCATGTTATCTATTGAAGCACATAAACACTGTTAGAATGAGATGTGATGGAATACAGAATAATAACACAAAAATTTGAAATATCTTTACAACAAAATAAAGTTAATATTATGTAACGCTTAGTAATTAGCTGAACCCAGAGCAGTTAACTTTAGCCCATTGGACAATCCATAGAACTTTCATCTCTTTAAGTAGATGTGAATGACATGGATGTTGATAGGTCTTTAGTCTGCTGATTGTATATCTTCTTCCAATGCTAAGCGGAAAATAAGAACATAATGAAAAATAGGGGAGATATTAGAGTCTTTGTCATGAGCAAACATAAAATAAACATACACAAGGTATGAGAATTGAAAAGTGTTGGCAAATTTCTGAGCAACATAAATCTAGTGATAGGAGAAAGTCTGTTTCAACATATTTGAATACATAAAGTCACATGGAAATCTTTAGATCACATAACAGAAAATCAGACTCATGATAATAAATGTATTAATTAGAAGTTTAAAACATCAATACAGTTGGTGAAATATGGAGAAAAGATGATTGGTATCAGGCTGTCACTTTGTGCTATTAAACTTGGGGATATTGAGGAAACTAAACATGGGGCCCTTTGTGAAGCGTAAATTCAAAAATCAATATCTCTGACTTAATAAATAGTTAACCTGCAGTCCAAAGACAAGAAGTAGAGATGGTTGTTGTGGAACACATAACTTAAATCAAATACTAATTGTCAACCAGTGACTACTAGAAAGACTTATTACTTAGGATTCCATGTCTTAGAAGCAGAGTATTTATCACAGCACTACTCCTAGTACAACACTTATCATTGTTTTTTTCTCTCTCTCTAATTACATGTCTGGCTCTGGGTACACAGCATGTCTGCGATTACCAAAGTACCCACCACAGGCATTTGAGCACCCGGATTGTTCAGGAAGCAATGGCAAACTGCTGAACATATTTATATTGTCTATAAAATCACTACAGCCAAAAAATAATGGATTGATGGCTATGTCCTGAATAGGATACACTACCAATTTTAATAATTTGATGCATATATTTGTAAATCTGATTATTCACATCACACGTTAAAAATTAGTAACATGTTTACGGTCATATATGACCAAAATTAACAACAACATGCTTAAAAAGGAAAATGCAAGATAGATGTCATTTAATAATGTCAGAAAGATACATTCTACAATTTATGAACATGTTATAAGACAGGGAAGTCTGGAGAGCATAGTCACAATACGCACAATTGAAAGCAACAGGGATCGAGAATGACAGTGTAAAATATATTACATAGTTTAACATTGGCAAAAAGGCACCAACAATTCTCATGCAAGAATCTAGAAATAAAGTTTTGGAGATCTATGATCACCTATGCCAATTGACATGGCTCTTGATGATGATGTTTTGAAAAATGTTTTTTTTTTTAAATTTCATATATTTAAGTTTTCTTCCTTAATATGTCTTTGACTTTCTTCAGTGTGCCAGACAATGATGCAGATGAAGAATGCCTACGGAAGTTGTTGTCCTGAGTGAAAGCAACTGTATGAAGATCTTGCTCACTGTACTCACTGAGACATCGCCGCAAGGAGCGCTGAATTTCTGTGTCATGTTGAAAACCATAGTCATGATCACGGAAGATCCGGAGCTGATCAACAGTTTCAGTGATAGACCTAAAAGAGAAGTTTAAATCACTGTGAAATTATGATCATAATAAACATAAATTTTGCATTTTGAGAATAACTATAGTAAAGCTTAAACTTCAGCATAATTGTATAAATCTTTGGTTTCCATAAAAATAGAAATACCACAGTACATATTTTTTAACCCCAAATATTTATAGAAAAACATTTATAACATCAACATGCTTTATATCATAATTGGGTACAGGATAAGCAAATGTGGTCTCTTTTTTAATGAAACAAATACATAAATTATTTAATGAAACGAAATATTGATAAAGATGCATTTCACAAAAGCTAAATCTACTTGCCTATTCATTGATCTGCCTACTATACACTGAGAGCTCCCTCCACCCCTCCCGCCTTTGGATGACCCTGGGGGAGGGGGCTCTCAGTGTGTAACATAATTCGAAGTGTACCTAGCAATATTTTAATCTGAGGTCAGCTAGGTTATAAATCTGAATGAAACTACATGTAATATTACAAAGTTGGACTATCAATGTGACGAGGTCACATTTGCTTAACCTGTACCCATAACTTCATCAAGTTCACAAAGGCATTTGATTGTGAATGGCACCAAGATCTATGACACACACTGAGACAATATAACTATAACTTTGATACAAACATCATAGAAGCTATTGAAGCACTGTATAAAGATGCAGACAGTGATATTTTCATAAGAAAATAAAGAAAATCCTGGATTGATAACATCAAGAATTGTTCTGGGAATAATTTTTCTTCACTTCTCTGAATGGCAGAGAATAGAGGTTTTTGGAGGACTTTTTGAGCTGATATCTCCAGTGTGGGACCTCTATGACCATGATGGGTTATGGGTCTTATTATTATTAAAAGTAAAATAAAGTTTAACCAATAAAAAATGTTATTACTAAACACATGATTTATAATCATCATTCATCTCTATTGCAATGTATGTTTATCATTATTGCATTTCTCCAAATAGATAATGTGTATGGCTGTTTTTTACACAAGAAAATCTTAGTTGTAATGCACAATTTAATGATGATTCTCCTTTGCAAGCAAAGGTTGTGAGTTCTCAGATAGCTGATGAGTACAATTTGGATTCTGAAAGACCTGTTGCAGTGTGACAAAAAATGTAGTAGGTCTTGAGATGAGGGAAAACAGTCTGATTTATCATTTTATTTTTGTCTTTTTTTAATCACCTGCTGCCTTGCATGCCTTCACATACAGTCCTGGATTCAGATGCATATAGTTGTGATGACAGAATGACTACACTGCATATATTAAGTTTGATTTCCAAGCTCAGACCATGCCAGATTCAGACATTTGCACAAAGACCACCAAACTAGCACAAGCAATGCACAGGCGACATCCATGTCGATTATTATGATATTTGACAAATTGCTGCGAAGGTACACAAACTTATTTGCATTGTTGAATTTTTTACCTTGAACTGTGATGGAGGATTTTGTGTAGTCGACATGATGCTGGCTGGTGCATCACAACTGCTTTTGATGTAAATAAATACACACTCTAGTACCATGAGAGTCCGCCCCCACCCCCAATGCAAAGCTTGTTCCTGTTTAATGATAGGCCTATCTTATTTATAGTAATTGTTTTAATTAGTCTTTTAGATTTTACTTTGTTCAGACAGCACTTCATCAAATAATTCTTAATGGTTTCTGCACTAACCAAGTATTTTGTATCTTGCATTCATGATCTTTAGGAAATTTTTTTTTATAGGCTTACAGGATCTTTGAGTTGATAGTCTATTTTGAATAGGACTAGGTACTTCTTTACAGCACTCACAAATTCAGGAATCTGAATTTTTTCTCCAATGTCTCACTGGCGAATCATGCTCTGTATCTTTGAGATGAGATACTAGACCCAAATTTCAATAAAAGTATGATGTCAAACCTTGACTTTCCTTGGAATATGGGCTAGGCTTATGTTTTTAATTATTTTAAGATTGTTTTTTTTTTGGTTTTCTTTATTTTCCTTGATAATATTTCCATACCTTTTCTTGTAGTTTTAATGTCTCTCATTTATTATATTCTCTGGTTGGCAATTATGTTTGAATTTTAAATTATTTCCATACTGTGTGTTTTAATAAAAACTGAAACATTCAATGTTGATCTAAATTAAACTGTCTTTTGCTTGGTATTCAATAAAACTGCCATTGTGTAGGGCTATTTATTATTCTTTAATTAATTTTGCCCAATAATTAGGCTACATGTCATGTTATTTGTAGATGCATACAGTTTATAAACAAAAACTATGAAATAGTTAACTAATAAACTTATTTTACTCTAACCTCATTTTGTCCCACTTATACATTCCATTAGCCAGAGTGAAGCTTCCTATCTCAACTTGCTGGATGTGCAGAGCCACAAAAAGTGCACAAGGGATTGTGGGATAGATATGACAATCTCTCTCTGACATCAACCACAAAGCTTCACTTTTGAGTTTCATCTGTTCATAATAAAATGTAAGCATATATTAATTGAGAAATTTTAAAACATGACAACAATATAAATATTAAGAATTTTAAGCTGAAATTAACATATTTACTATGGACATCTGTGGTTATGATGATTGCAACGCATACAGTAGCAGAAAGGCTAAGCAAGTTTGGTTGTGGCTAGCTATAAGGTTAGTGACCAGAGTGTAGTACAGGAACAATTCTCTCACACATCTGACCTACTAGCGATATGATTATAGACGTTCATCATCCAGAGGAATGGTGAAAAACACTGAACACATTAAGTTACCACTGCTGAAGTTGTATGTGTTGGGCCATTGACACAAATACAATGGTGACACATCTATGATCAGTGTCCCACTAACAGAGAGATACAGTAGGAGTTTGAGAAAGAACACCCCATCCTCCAAAAAAACAACCACATTTATTATCTAAAAATATGTCCTTAGTGTAGTTCAAGTTTTGAATAAATGAAAGTCTGAATGATTTACTGTATAAGCTTGCAAATTTGTGTATCCTTATTTTGGGTTATGAAAATCAAATGTATTACCAAAAATAAGGCATAGGCTTATATGGATGGTTATGTTTTGGGTTTTAAGCAACTTCTTAAAACATTGCTGCAGAAGTTCTGACCAGACATGCATTGTAAATTGTGGAGCAACCATCAGAAATGGAGAGTTGACTGTGGTCTAAGATATTTTGATTCTGGTTTAAAAAAAAATAGCCATGAAATAAATAAGATAGCTATTTTTAGCAAAGTGTGCTGATGATTCCAATGAATATCCATCCTCATTTACTAGATGAAGATATAAAGAAAGGAACATGAAGAAGAATGGAGAAGACCCACATGAAGATGGATAGATGGCAACAGAGAAATACTAGAACATCAAGACTGCACTATGGCAGCAGCTTCACAGTTAGCTAAGGAAAGAAGACTTTGCTCCCTATGACGCCTAGCAGCACACATGGATAGAACAAGACACAATTTACTAGCCATAATTTGCAGGCAAAGTCCTGCCCTGTTCTAATCAAAACCTCTTTGTTCCTGATCTTTTTCTACTATTGAATGATTAAAATCTACTCAAACAGTTGTTTGAAAATGTTTGTGACCTATGCAGTTTCTTCTTTTTCCCCCCTTCTTCATTCAGTTACTGTATGTTTTGTTGCATTGTTATTGTTAACACCCATTCCTCTGATCCAAGAACTACAGCAATATTCAAAGCTGCAATAACTGTATTATTTTATTGACTAGTTTTATGCTTTTTTCCACCCATATTTTCTTGAGAAGTGTAAAAACAGTTATTTCCCTAGTTATTCTTGATTTAACACCTATTTCTGCACCTTAATTTTTTTCAGTGGTGCTAACTAGGTATGCAAGATATTCCACTTCCTCGTCTGTTGATCCTTCAATACCTGAAAATGTATTACATGCATTATATTTCTTATTATTTGTATTTTATCAAAATTTCAGTGTGATACCAGAGGATTTCCTATTCATCATTGATATCTTGTGCTGAATTGGGGTAGCATAGTGATGGTATGATGCCCATTTAATATAGTGCAGTTTTGGTGATAAAGTTCACACATTTATTTTTGAAAAAAAGGGATATCTGCACTAAGATCTGGATGCTATGTTGCATTTATATTTGACTTCTTTGGTGTTTTTTACATTTGATGATAAGATAATTCTTATTCTTATACCTGTTTAAGTTGTTGGTCACGATGAGAATAGTAGTGTTTCTTTCTGTTTTTGCGATAGACATTATCTTGGTTGTTTTTTTTACCTCGGCTGTGTTTATCTTCATATTATAGTCCCTAATGGTTATGTGAAGTCTATTTATATGTTGTTGTAGTTGTTCTTTTGATGTTGATATTATTGCTTGATCATCTGCAAAAAGAAGTTCACTCAGGAAGTTGTTTAGGTTTTCCTCTTCATTAGTATAGGTAATTTTACACATAAAATGAAGAAGACAGTTACTATAAAGTACAAAACAAATAAAAACTGCATGAAGAAAACAATTTAGTGTTCTTACTTTCACAGTTTTTAGTTCCTCCATGTATGTCAGAACTTTAGCTGAGATATTTTTCCAAACTGGTAATTGTCTAACAACTAAATTCTCTAGTCCATCCAGAATAGAGAGAGCAGTAGCATAGTTTCTCACATGATGACACAAGTGAGCTGTGGTCAGAAATTTGGTGATCGCAGTTGTTTGACTCTGAAATAGAGTATGTAGGCCTATATTCAATGTCATTGTTTGACAATTAAAAATTGAACTTTACAACTGGACACAATTAATACCTTTGTATACAAGGTGCGGGTCATTCCGTCGATCATTGGATTAATCAACTAACATCGTAAAGCCCAGACTGATTTGTGTAACAGAAGTCAGTTCATTCCAATACTTTTTCATTCAATTGAATTATTTTGTGACAAACTGTGTATTACAATATCGGATATTTAAGATAGCCCATGTGATTTCTCTTCGTCATCATTGCGAGATTGTCGTATACTTAAACGATGATCTTACACTATTGAGTGAAAACCATCAAGATGCACAAACAAAAACTGATAGATTAAAACTCATTGTGGGACAAATAGGTCTCCAAATCAACTCATCAAAAACAAAAATTATGGACTTCACCAATTCACCTAACGCAATTACTTTAAATGGACAACAACTTGAAAAAGTACAAAAATTTTCCTATCTAGGAAGCAAATTAACACTTGACGGTGATGTCATGACAGAAATTACAACTCACATTACACTAGCATCAAGTACCTTTAACAGACTGTCTAATATACGGAGGTCAAAGTCAATCAGCACATGCACGAAAATGCGCTTATTTAATTCCTGCGCTATTCCGGTGCTATCATATGGATGTGAGAGCAAGAAAAGCTCTTTATTTTCAGAAAAGAAATTACTGAGTTTCGAGAACAAATGTCTTCGTAGGATAACTAACACCCATTAGAGTTAATTCAAATTGAATAATAAAATCAGAGAAGACACACATCAAAATTTCATCACAGATGTTATCAGAAAATGCAGTTGGTCCTACATCATGCATGTCCTATGCGCAGACAACAGAATACACCACCAATCTCTTGAATGGATACCTACAGGCAAAAGAGCCAGGGGTAGACTAAAAGAAACACTCAGAAGAACAATACTTAGAGAAAGTAAAACAATCAATAACCATACTATTCAAGAACTGCACAGAATAGCTTTGAACAGACAGAATTGGAGAGATCTGACCTCTGCCCTATGCGCTAACTTCAGCGCAAAAAGAAAATGAATGAATGAATGAATACATGGTGCTCCAATCAGGACTCTCAGCTAGTTAATCTCAGCTAGTTTAAGTATCAGCAACAGAATACTTACACATTAGGTACAGTAAAGATTTAGAAATATCAACAACTCTGAAGTCTATGTACCCAGTTTTAGACGAATGACTAAATAATTTGATTTTTCAGCATTTGTTATGAAACTCCTGTTAGTTAGAGGGTGTAATTCGGAGAACCAAAAGTTTTAATGCTCACAGACTCTCAAAGCATGCTGCACAAGTTAGAAAAATTCATGCTGGGAAAGGAATGGTTTGATTTAATGAATAACTCTGTTGTTCAGAGCATTACATGAATAAACTGCCCTGGTCATGCCGGGGTCAGAAGAAATGAGAGAGCCAATTTATTGGTAGGCAATGTGGTGATAGATGGCACAATGTTGAGAAGAGATAAAGCAGACTTAATTAGGGAAATTTAAAATCATTGCAAAATGAAGATGAGGTTAAAGAGGCTGAGAACATACACATACAAAGAATGTCAGAAAAGGGAGTGTATAGAGGTGAGGGAAGAAAAAGTAGTCTTTTTGGAAAGACCCGCAGATCATGTAATCAACAACTAACTGGGACTCTGAGTCAACATATGGCGGGATGACTGCTGGAACAGAGAGCGGAGCACTTATGGGAGTTTCCTGTGTGCTGTGATGCTAGTTTCTAATCAAGAATCAAGAACTGAAAATTGTGTGTCACTGTGGCTGTGATATCTGCCTGTTTGACCTGACACATTCAAATTCAGCATGGCTTTTTGGGTAACTTTACCTATGGGATAGAAAGCAAACTTCATCCTAAAGCCAACCTTTATGACATGCATGGCAGGTCACAATGTTGCTAATGTTTTTCTGTACATTTGGACCCATAAGAAATAAAGGAATCAACTCTACTAAGAGTTATACAATATTAAATAATTTTTGATAAAACACAGGTCCAGCTCATTGCCTCAACTTCAGATGACAGGTTCTCAACACCATCATCATATTTACAATTTTAAACATTCTATACCTGCCAAAGACTGATGTGTCAGGCCATTGGCGCAAATAAAACGGTGAGACAATGCATTTCCATTCTCTGAACTACATCCTGCTGGATATCTAGTAGGACTATTGTCTTGTTATGAGAGAGATCCAATGGGAGTTTGAGAATGAATGCTGAAGAAGCTGAAACATTCTATACTTTTTTGTGGTCAAGGAACAGCTCAAATTCTTATGAAAAACAATATAGTAGACCCTTACTTTATAAATTCTCTGAACTATAAAACAGTATTTGTCCCACTAATATTAACTTTGCTCAATATTTTCAATGCAATATTTGTTTCTTCCTAATAGCTTTAATAATAAAATCAATCATACCCCTGTATTTTTTTCCATTTCCTTATCATGCTGGACTGAAGAGTAATTTCATATGGTTGACTTTTGATCCAAACTTCAAGGAATCCAAGAAGAAAAATAGGTGCATAGTTTCCAATGATGATGTCAGAGGTTAGGAATGCTGATGTTTCATGTGGCTAAGGCTACTAGTAGTGAAATTATATTTTTTCTGCTTCTATGATTTATTGAAGATGGGGGGGGGAAGAGGAGGAGTGTAGAGGGGATGGGTTTTATTTACAATTGCCTATAAGCCTACAAGTAATAACCTTCAGTATTATTCTGTCAATTAGTCACTTGACAGTGCCAGTAGCTTTGTGATTTGCTTTTAAGTCATCCATGAACTTTTTCAGATTTTGAAGTGGTACTCCTTTTGGCATAAAGAGAGAAATTATAGGTCTAGTAAAATATTAGAGGCAGACAGTCAAAATTTAGGCTATAGGGTCTAGGGCACATGAGAACAGCAAAATTTGAAAATTTAGTGACCAATAGAAAGATCAAGTGGAAAAGAGACAAAGGGAGGCAAATAGAATCTGTAGGATGGGTTGCTATTGTGGCATGGGAAAATAATCACCAACAAACTTATTAACAAGAGACTTGGGGTTGTGAGATAGGGCCTATATTATCATGACACTCAACACTACAATAGAAGAATTGTTCATGAAATCATAAACAGTACACTTTAAAAATATAGGGAAAATATTGGGAAAAATATTTGTAAATATAAAATTTATACAATTCATCATAGTGTTGTGTATTATTTTAGAATTCTACATTTCAATTTATCTGAAATGTATACAGGAAATGAATAAAAGACGTGAGAAATTAATTTTCCTTTTTCTGTTCATAGTTTATGTGTGTAGTACACACACCTGCCAATATTACAAATTTTCTTGTATTTCTTATTGATATCTGTCATTCTTAGACTTCTTATGGAATTTAGAGTCATCTGTACAAGTTTTCTGGAGTCCTTATGAGATTTATAGTCTCAATTAAAAGAAATTCCCTCTGGTTTCATTATTTGTGCACGCTTTTGCCCTGAGCTCATTTGACCTGTGCACTTATGTCATTGCATGCATCTGTCTGCGTGCTTTTGTTTGCACTCATGTCTTACTGATGAGCAATCCTTCTAACGATTAGCCATTAGTTTGATCTGATCAGTTTATTATTTCATTGCAGGTTATTCCACAATGTGCTGGTATTTATTGTATATTTTGTGTCTGAATTTTTCAATTGCACTATTTAAATATTCCGTTCCAAACAGTATAAACTAGTAGTTAACACTGTTGGTGGGTAGAATTTAAATTGAAAAAAGGCGAGATTAGGAGGAGAAATTAATCAATGAGAATTTCCAGTGAAATAATAATTACCTTATTTGAACCACAACTAAGAATTTCTGCAGAAACCCAATGAGCTATTTCATGCGAATGGTTAATCATTTGGACAACATAGGACTCAATAATTGGTTCACCTACAAACAGACCCTTTTTACGACCCTGGTTGACTTCTGATTTTCTGAAAAATATGAATAATACATTTTACATCATGTGTATGACACTAATAACTATGTGGATCAGGGTAGTGAAGGAGTTTCATTAACCCAATTCACCTTGTTTTAAACCTGTGATGCATTATTTTAAAGTAGATGATGTGACATGGGATTTTTTTACTAAGGAATAAGTACTACATTGTTCATAAAGCAATGGCAAATTGTTGATCATAAACATACCTAGAAAATAATAAATATTCACCAATAAAAGCACTAGTTTTGTGTCAATCATTCTCAAACTCCCGCTGAATTTCTCTTGTAACAGTACAATGGCCCTTCTGTATGACTCCAATGTAGTCCAGAGAATAATGTGATTTTTCACTGTCTTATTTATGTCAATAGCCCAACATATCTTACATTAAATTTACAAGAAGCATTTTTTGTATTTCATTTACTTTTTTAAGTTAGTTGTCTGAGCATTTTAAATATTAAATTCACATTTATTCTCTATCTCAACTATTTAACTATTATCTCAACTCTATCTCAACTGTCTGCTTTATATATATATAAATATATATATTTTGCTTTTAAAAAGGTAGGCCTATATAATCTAACATGAGAAATTTTCTACAGCTTGTATAGTGGAATTCCATTTTAATGAATTGGTCAAGACTGATGGAATTTGTGTGTAATAACCAAATGTTGTTATATACAATTATGGACAATTATTACCATATTTTGTAGCCCTTGCAATTAATCCTTAGCTACAATTACGGACAATTATTACCATATTTTGTAGCCCTTGTAATTAATCCTTAGCTACGGAGGTATTCTTAAAAATACAATTAAAAAAAAATCACTGCCATTTTGTGGAGATCCTTCTCTTCTTAGCTTCCAATGGAAAACAATCCATCTAGAGGCTTACAATAAAGTATCCAGATCAATTGTTTCCCTGGGAAACTAAGAAGAAGAAGACTCAGTAAAATTGAGGCAATTCCTCTTCATATCCTTAAGGATACCTCCACAGTTAAGGGGTTAACATATTATGTCCCTTGTACAATGTTTCACATGAGGTAATCACAGGGTTTTAAGGACCAGAGAATAGCATACCAGTTGCTTGTGAAAAAAGAGGAATGTATTGTTTAGGCATGTTTGACCTTCATTATTGCTTTTAGTGAAATCCTCTACACCGTTTCAACCTTAGTAGTGATGGGAAGGGAAAGGCATGTATTGTTTTATTATCTGACTTTTTTTGCAACTTCTTTTTAGAGATGGGAGTGGGAGGTGTTGACATGTGGTTTTGCTAAGGAATATGATTATTGTTCCATTATAGATGTTTGGCTTTCAGGAGTTATTAAGTGATCATAGACAAACAGACTCGTTGATTAATCTGGGAATCATCTTTTTAAAATGATGCATTTTACTTTCCTGATTTTCATTGACTGTCAAGACAAATTATAAACAAAGTGACCAATTAAAGTCATGGGAAAAGTCAAATGCATCACTTTAGAAAGAAGAGCTAGCAGATCTTATAACATCTATGGAAATGGTCATCAGTTAAAAGAGTCCCTGACTCCTCTCCTACCCTCTTCATTATTGCTTACAATTCACTGTACCTAGTACACTGACATTACAGACATGTAGATGCATCCTTTTTTAAGTAACAATTTTAGAAGTCATAAGTAGCTGTCAAAACCTCTTAGTCATCAAAGAGCATTGATGACAATAACTATTTAAGAAGATAGAATATTTATTTCATTTCAGACTAGTGGAGGTGTAAATCTGCATTAGGAGGTATTTTACCATATAGACACAAATTATAGCAAGTTGTAAAAAGTAAACAAAGTTTGTAAATAATAAAATTGTAACAATATATATCAGGGCTGGTCAATTATATTTACTCGGGGGCCAAAATGTAGAAAATGGGGATCATCACGGGCCAGATTTATAAAAAACACATTGAATGATTTTATAAATTTAGTATTTTTATAACTTTATTTCACTGTTTTAGCAATGGTCTGCGGGCCACTTACAAGGCCTCTGCAGGCTGGATTTTGCCAGTGGGTCACTAATTGAATAGCCCTGATATATATATATATATATATATATTTATATCTGTTTTGTTTCTTTAAGAAAAATATTTATAAGGTTAGTATTTTTGGACATAATGCATTGAATAAATTGTGTATTGACTACAACTAAATACCCTATCATAAAATATAAAACATGATTGGAACACATCAAATCATAGACAAAATATGTCCTTTATAAACTACTAAATATTTTTCAATTTTACAATTTGTAATTATACCTTTCAAAAACAATTTTACAACAATTTACAACTACCCAGTATATTAATTTTCTGTAACCGATTTCCTTTCCAATGATATACATATGCATACCATTGATCGATATAATAATAAATCATGATCAAATGTAAAAAAAAGTGATTAAATTTTTCTACCAATTAAAAATTAAAACAGGTTTTTAAAATTAAGACAAAGAGTTAAAATAATCAGGAATTTTGAAAAATGTATTTAAACAGGGAAATTAGTTAAAAATAAATGTATTGTAATGGGATTCCACTGTATATGTTGATAAATGTCTATACATGCTTTCAGAGAGCAGACCATGACCCTGTCAACAAGGTCAATATCAATTATCTACCACGAGTTGACAAATTAACATATCTTAGCAGTACTCTGAAGAGTGAAAAATATTGATGCATAGATATTTGCACTTCACACACAAGAAGTGCAAAAACACAAGTCTTAGACAGCTATAGCTCATAGCCTTTCTGACAAGAGCACAGGTATTGTGCAGGTGGCATCTCAACTCATATATGGTTGTCTCAATGGCATGGCTGTGAAAGGGGAGTTTATGTATGCATGTTTAGTCCCTGAAGTGGAGACTTTTCAGTGTGCCAGTATCCCAGGATTACCACGTCCTGCCAGGAGCACAGCACACACATCTGGGTCAACTGTCTCCTCATTTTTCTGTCAGATTTTAAAATCCAGCTGCAGTGGTGGCACATTTAGCATTGCCTGTTATCAAAGAGTCTGCCACAAAAAGACAAAGGTGCAATGTCAGTTGGGCTGTAAGTCTTTGCTATCCATGGAGATTGTTTGATAGAACTTAAAAAATATGATGTAGCAATGATTTTTTCACAAGTGACTGGTTGTCAGCCTATCCCCAACCTTTCTATAATGGCCTCCTACAACATGCTTGAAAGCAGTATTTTGACCCTGAAATACAAGTTATTATTTTATAGGCCCTAAATCTGTCACTGTAATATTTATAGGCCTACAACTTTTAAATGACATGTCAGTTTCTACTACATTGCTTGCATGTAGTCTCCATTTGATTTTGTGGTTCCATTCTGTGTTTGTTTGTCCTATCATGATAAAGACCTTTTGGTTGCAATGTGTATTGTTCAAAGTAAAAATTCTATTTAACCTATTTATATTTCAAAATAATATTTACTTACCATACAGTTTATAGTTTTACCGCAATCTGCCATTCATTCCATTTTATATATATTCTTGGCACTTAGATCTAGGAAAAATTGTGCTTGGAGATGATGTATTGATATATTTAATTAATTTTGAACTCAAGCAAAACATATATAGGTAATTTATTGTTAACCTATTACCTTCTATAGGCACTATATATAGTTGGTCTATATAATTGAAATTTTATGTGGTAATAAACTCTAAACAAACTGACCTTGACATTGAAGGGGTCCTGAGGACTGGCATCGAAAGTGCCACACCAATTCCTTGAAACTGAGAGTTGAGAAAGTGAACTGGATGACACTTTTTGAACAGCTCCTACAAAAAATAATAAATTTAGTTATTATTTTTAAAATTAATTTAATATTATTAGTCAGAAAAACAAAAAGTGAGTTTAATCTTGACAAAAGAAGTAGGCTTATTTGATACCTTTTCTCAGATTAGTCATACATTTTTTTTACAAGGAATACATTTTTGAGACATAGGCCTAACTAATTAAACAGGTTTTTTGAAAAGGAACACATAATGCATTATAAATTGGCAGACTTGTCCACAGAAGCATATCAACAAACAAAATTGTGTGGAATCAACAATAATCTATAAATCGGAATAGATGCATAATAATATTGTGATCACAGAAGAAAATAATAATTCCCGGTGTGTGGACGTAATTAATTTTATGGTAAATTTTTGGACCACAACATGATTTAGGTGCAAGCTTCCTGAAGACAAAGTATTAGCTATGGAAGGTCATATAAGGTACCAAAAGAAAGATAATGTGGAATCAATATACAATATAAAAATATAAGAATTGTAACAACAAAATAGAAAAAAAACACCACAAACAGGAATGCTAGAAGAACATAAAATTGTTTTACAAATATTTAGTTCTACTCACCCTCAATTTTATTTGTATTGAAATGTTGATATCTAGTCTTACTGAAGTAGATGCCTTGACTATCCATTTCCTGATCATAATTAGTTTATTTGATGTAAATCTATCAATTGCCTATTGTCTTATGCCATTTGTGTGTGTTTCATGTCAAAATTTAGAACTGAACAAAATATTGCAAAACTTTGCGAAATATTCCTAAGTATTGGATTTCCAAATTTGAACTTTATTCCACTCAATATTATTATTATAATTAGGTCTAACTCTATTTTCTTAAAGGGTAATGCAAGATTATTATTATGATTCTTTGGAAACAATATCAGTGGGAGCAGTTTTATAATTTATTTAGCTACTTTTTTTCCTTAGCAAATAATATTAGGTCTAGGCCTATCTATTTTCCGACTTTCAACAAGTCGGTAATCTCCACTGTCAAAATCGAAAACAATGTTAGGTTCTATAACTGCAAAGCATACCCTCCTATATCCTGGATGTGAATGAAAACAAGATTCAGTGCACATGTTCATTGGTAGTGTATGATGGTTTGCACATTGCTTTCATTTTATTGCATGGTCTAAGAAATGTTTACAATAAATCTAATGCTAGTACATGTCCCACCCCTTTGTGGTGAGGGAGACAAACAAGTTTGTTTTTACTATGGTAATTTGTTATTTCCCCAGACAATAATTAACAAATAGCAGGTGTGTCTGCATTTAGAATCATGTAAATATATTTAAAGGGAGGTATTATTAAAGGATGGGAACATGCAGGGGCATGTAATAGGACAGTAATAGGGTGCTTTGTGTGGGGTTAGGCAGGTGGCCATGTTTTCACTCGCAAGCACTCCTGACATTTGTATTAGGAGAACTGCTTCTTTGTCAGTGGAAGAAAAATTCAATAACGATACAGCAGCCATTGATATATGCTGGCAGAGTGATGTCACAAAAAAGTTGCGTCTCTCAGTGGCATTCAAAAACAATAAAAACTTTTATTGTATGGTGCAAAACTCTTAAAAACTGTGAACAGGAAGTAGTAGGGGTATGCTCTGTGATTACTGTTCACAATGTTGTTTTCTGACACATCACTTGAAATAATATCTCCAATTATAAAACTCAAAGAATAATAAAGCCTGATGTTTACTAAATCTTTGAGCTCTCTTACTAGTGGAAGATGAAGCCATTTTGCTAATTTCAGAAATGCTGAACCTACCTTGTTCGAATTTTAACTTAAAATAAATGTCACGCACATCTAATCACACAGCATCACAATTGTTTCCTTCGGTTGGCCAGATTTCTAAATATCAAACAGCTAAATAAGTTAATACTAATTCATTTACAATCCAAACAAAGTAATTTTAGATGGCATATCTGCAAAAATGATATATTGTGGATACATCCGGAATTGGGGTTCTTTCTGCAATGATATATTGTTTTTACGAGCTGAATAAGTTAAGATGAATGCAACAAAATATTAAAGCATAAAATATGATGATTTTTTTTACCATGCATACAATAATCTTTATAAATCATAGTGAACAAGATATCATCAGCAAATGCCATGTTGCATTGTGTAGGTGGTCATATATTTTTACTATCAGTTCCACTTCTAAACCATTTTCATGACTGTCCATAATCTGTTCTATGTATCTCCCACTGTCTCTTCTCTTGAGTGTTCTTGTCATAATGTTCTCCATTCATCTTTACAAATAATATAGTAAAAAATGATCCATTCTTGATGTTGAGATAAGTCAAAATCATGTCACATTGTACTGGTTAGATACAAAGAAGGCTCAAACTGCAATAGCACAGAAGGAAAAAAAATGTCACATAAAAACTAAACAAATATGGTGACAATGAGAAGGAAGAGAGTAATATGCCTATAATGTATATTATATAGATTGCCTACAAAGTCACTGTGCACTCATTTACATTAGTGGTGACACTACATCATCTGAATTATAGGTATTTAGTGCAGATCTGTGTGAAGTCAGTGCAGTGATTATAGATCTCCAATATTTTGCCTTTAAAAAATATATATAGGAATGTAAAACTATCAGTTTCAATCATATAAGAAAAATATCAAACCTGTTCTATAAGGGTTAGTTGTTCAGCTAATGTATGTGCTGAACACTCAGTAACCAGAAACTGCATGGATGTCTTTTCATGTCCAGTAGATGCACTCTTGAAGTTTGACTTAGTTTTGCCAGAAGTACTATGTGAACCTTTGCTTGAATTATCAGATTTTGATCGTTTAAGAAGAGATCTGAAACTATCCCACTGAAGAAGAAAAACAATAAAAGACAAATTATGTTTTATGAGAACCAATGTTCTTACAAAATACACTTACATACCAGTCAACTTGTTGAGAAAAAAAACTTGTGTAAATGGCTCACAATCTAAAAAGAAAACATTTGAAGAAGAAAGGGCTCAAAAGGCATGGATGATTGACCAGTGTGCTCTGGTCATCCCATATGCACTCCATCCTCTCAACATCCTCCATCCCCCAAGAATATCTTTCACAGTGCGCAACTTCATAGTTTCAAGTGACAACCCCCACGGATCTTCAAAAACAACTAACTTTATAAACAAGATGTTGCCATAAGAATTCAAACCTGCAACCTCTTGAGCACAAAGTGAATGGCTCAACCAAGGGTTACCATATTTTGATCTTGTAAAAAAGGAGGAAAAGACTTTTTGATAGAAAAAAAGAGGACAAAAGGAGGGCACATTTTTATATGTAAAAATAGCATATTTTAAAAACAGTCTAACAGGAAACAACAAAGTTTCACAATTTTCATATGAAAATATTTAATGATTTTGTTAAAAGTTAAAAAAAAAATATCAAAAATGAAGCATTAATATTCTTGTTTTCATCAAATTAAAGTAAATATCCACTACTACTGCACATCTAAAGGAGAAATAGAAAACACTAAATGAGGTAGAAAGGTTACTGAAAAATACCTATCAATAGTAAAAAATAAATAACTAATAATAAATCATAGAACACAGACAATTGAAACTACAGGAGAAATATAGCTCTCATTATTTCGATTCCAGCACCTTATAATTATAATTAACCTTATAATTATCTAAAGATTGGACTTATTTGAGTAATGTTTTATTACTTTATCAGCAACTATGTGAGCAAAATGTTGACAAGACATGGCTCTGAAGTTATATTACACAAATAAGAGACTTTATATAACACATACAATAACTTGTTTCTTTCCTGTGTCAATTGAACCAGCATAAAGGAGAAAAGTCACTATACATTTCTTTTGTGAGAAGAGAAAAGAATAATTGAGCAACGTTTAACAATTTTTAATTAGTCCATACTTTTAGATCTTTCACAAAATTTTTTGTCCATTTATGATGCAACAAAAATTAGATAAACTCTCTATCATTCTAAAATTTTTTCTGAAATATTTTTTAACTGCTAATTTGATTAAAGTATTATCATAATAAATTTAAATTTCATCTTAATCAAGCATCAGAGAGCAGAATCTGCATCACTTCAATTTGGTACCTCATCCAGGGACCTCCATATAACAGTCCTGTGTACTGTGTACTAGACCACTACAACTATTGTAATGATTTTCATGGGTCATTATATATATAATAAAAATAAAATATTAAGACATGAGTTTCTGCATACGCATAGATAAACTAAATGCATACCGGTAATCCTAATCTCATAAATCAAGGAAAGAAGGAAATACTATACACTAGGCTAAGCTAATGAAGAGCATTGAAGATTTTGTTTCCTATGTGCAACAGAAACCAACCCATTGCACATAGAAAAATAGAGCTTCATCACTCTTAAAAACCGGGATCAACATAAGCACATGCACATAAAAAAAAAACTAAGCTAAAATACATGTTCAAAAATAATGTGATAATTTTTCCATTCGTCGCCTTTTGATGTTTTGTTTGTGTCTTGATAAAGACCTTTTGGTTGAAACGTTGAATGTGATTTGTGTATTGTAATTTTTATGATTTCTTGTGTGCTCATCATTGCCCATAATTACTCACTAGTTTTTGATATAGTCTGTGGTGTCCCATTGAAACGGAATATAAACCTGTGTTTTACGTAAGTCTAATTGTTCAAAAATAATAAAGGTTGTTCTAATGTTAGTAGAACGTAAACTCACCCTTTTAGGATTTCCCAAATAAAGGAAGTAGGCTGCATCATCAATATTATCATCTTCCAGCTCTGTCATGTACATGAGCTCAGTATTCTCTCCCAATCTACAAGCAGCATAAAGACTAAAGAGGTTGTCTGCTCCCTCAAGATTTGCATTTGTCTAAAAGTGATAAGAAATATAAAATAAGATAAATTAGCTGGAAATCACTGATTATACAAGGAATACAATTAATCTGCTTTCTTGCTGCCTACAGTAGCCAAAGTAAAATAAAATAATATAAAACAAGATTAATAATGCTAAAATCAATTCATGCATTGACAGAAATGTAAATTCTTTCCTAGGAGCCGGCCTACATTTTACACTTTTTAATAAATCTGTGCTGATTCTAAATTGTAAGTAATCTTTGATGTCACTCTGTAGGTTCATTTCTATTTACAAAATGGCTGCCATGAAAATACTGAACTTGCCTTCAACTGATAAAGATGCAGCATGATTGTTACAGTTGTGAGGAAGTGGTCCCGGATTGACACAGCAGTGGGTTTTTGGACGTCTGTGTTGTGAGACAAAGGAGGTCTTCCTGCTGCCGATGGAGAACAGATGTGCCATCACCCTGTTGAGGACAGTAGTTGAGAATGTGGACCCTGGATCCACGATATACTCAGACTGCTGGAGATGATACCAAAAGACCGAGATCGAAAGAGCTGGCTTTGCGCACCTGACAGTGAATCACAGGAATAACTTTGTTGATATATGTATGGGGGGCCCACACACAAACATTTGAATGAATGCAGGGAAGCATCAAATAGTGGAATAAGAAGCACCATGAAATAGCACATCACCACTTGAAAAGCTACCTGGCTGAGGGCTGAGTTCATGTGGCTATCTAGGCTACAGGCCAACATTAACCCATTTTATGACATAATGGAGGAAATGAGTAGATACTGGCCAACCTTCTAATTCCACTCAACCCCATCCAACCCTCCTAACCTTATCCATTCTGCCCCTACTACCCTAAAGAAAACTCCCTCCCCCATCTCTTATCTTTAAATAATTCAACATAAACATAATACACCAGTATCCTGATAAACAAAGACAATGGAAACAATCAAATAAATAAATAATATGAGCACTGTTGTCTCCCTGTTTTGGGATCCTGTTCTTTTCACCTATATTTCGTTTCAGAAAATATGTAGGCCAGACTTCTAGGAAAAGACCATTTTTTTCTTAGGGTGCTTTTGGGTTCAATCTCCTAACATGATGAAGCAAGTCATATTTATAACTAAATTAGGTAAGCATTCCAGGCCAAAATGATTGTATACATTTATTGAAAAGTCAATCAATTATGCCAACATCTGTAATAAGTGTATCTTATCGTAATGAATAAATGAAATCAAAATGAGGCATATTGTTTTTAGTTTTACATGAAGTTAACCACAATAAAGTTAGGTAGATATAAATAAATATTTGAGTACATAACTTCAGCCAGCAGTGCCTTCATTCTGAGCTTGTTGATAATGCAAATATGAATAGCAAATGCTTAGCATCAAATAATAATTCTCTGAGTCTACAGGATTAAACTGGTATAAGAAAAAAATGTACAGTATCTTGAGTTGATGTTTTACAAAATGTATGTGGAAGAAATGCACAGAATTGATGCTTTGACCAAATAGGTCTTTATCAAGATTGGAACAATCAAACACAGAATGTAAAACAATGAACACTGAATACTACATGAAGTCATGTGATGAAAACTGAAATATCTGGAAATAACAAAGTAACAAATAAAGAATGCAATGGAATTGACATAACAAAAAAACAACAAATTGAATTTACAAGAAAATATGAAATTAAAAATATAAGAAGAAGTAATACAAACAATTGTATTAAATCTCTTAGCTGGATCAATCATTTATAGCTGGAAGTGTATGCTCTCTAATAATTGTAATTCTATCTTGGAGAAGATAGACTGAGAAATGAATTCTATCTTGGAGAAGATAGAAATATTCTCTATCAATTGTCATGTTTTTTGTGTGTTAACATGCAGGCTATATTTATATATATCTATTTATTCAGAAGCTATTTTTCTCATTTGTGTAATCATAAATTATTTCGTACCTGTTCTGCAAGGAAGTCTGACAATTTTTTAAGGAGTCCTTTATTTGGAGCAAAGTCTACAGAGTAGTATCCTTCGATCCAAAAATGGAGAAAATCTATGGACCTGTGCTGTATGCATATCAGGTTAACATCTTTTTGAATGTTTCTGAAATAAAATTAGACATAAATAGTTTAATTTTGTATCTGCTGAGAATGTCAGTACAATTATCAAAAAAAAATATTCTTTTTTATTTTACATTGATTCTTGAGCATCTTTATTTAGCAAGCTACTAAATCCAATAATATCTTTTTATGTAATTTAGTAATACTTACTTATTAATTTTCTGACTGTATTCATGTGAATATGTGTATCTCGTTATATATGAAACTTTAAATATTATGTCACCTTATTCTTAACATCCAGTTATGTAATTATATTTTGTAATCTGTTCATCTATATTCCTGTCAACATGCAAAGCTTTTTGCATTCTATAAAGAATATTTCCATGTGTAATTTCCATGTTTAAATAAAAATAGGCCTATTTGTTTTGACTTTGTGTATTTATATTTTATAAAGTCTCTTTATAAAGAATTTGTTATCAAAATACAGATATTATAGAATATTTGTGAACAAAATATAGATTTAAGGGATTATTTGGGGTTGAAATCCACAATTATTCTTTTGGTAGTTGACACGATATATAACATTTTTTTACTGAAGGCTTTGAGAAATAATAATTTAAATAAATGTTCAAAGTGCTGTTTTAATATTGGTGGTCAGCTTCTTAATGTAATTGGATTAATGGTTTGATAACTACTTGCAACCAATAATCTCATTATATATAATGAATATACAATTTATAATGGTAAAAATCAAGATATAAAATATGTAAATCACAGCTAAATATATAATTTTAGAGGTATTTAAATGTTATCTCAGTCTATGCAGCATATAAATGTTAGCTCACTCTATGCAATATTTTGTGATACTATATCTCATTCTAAGCAACATTTCATGATACTATATCTCAGTCTATGCAATATTTTGTGATACTATTTGAAGTAATATTCTTTTTCTGCACTAAGTAGATTTTGAGGTGGACTGTTCCATCCTGTTGGTCAGTGTCCCAAAAACCATGTAAAAATCAATTTATCCAGTTGAAAAGCACAGATATTGCAGCCATGCTGTAAACCATGATACAACACATCTTGTTCACTGGTCTGCATGCTGCTAACTAGTAGATGTTTAAAAATTAGCACTTTGCTATTCTTTGTTCCCATTTTGGAACCCAGCAAAGCACTGAAGTGAAGCATTACAATTTTGGGTTTGAATTCCATCCCATTTGAGGAGATGCTTATCAGAACACGCTGTCAGTCACTCTATTCTTCAGAACAAGACACAACCTATTTCTCAGCAACATGTATACGAAATTAAATATTGGCGACATAGCCACCTCAGACTAGAGAAATTTAACTGTAGAACATATACTTGAAGAATGCCCTGAATACGAAATGCAGAGGCAGACACGTTGGTCAAGAGAAACAACACTATAAGAAATACTCTGGACTTCTGTGTAAGTTATAAATCAGTCAAATTTATAGAAGAGATAAAACTGCAGATATAGACAAATTCTAGGCAAACAAAAAAGAAGAAGAAGCAGATGCTCCGACCTCAACTAATTATTAATCATGCTAACTGATCTGCTATAATCACAACCACAACTTTTAACTCAGCCTTTTGAAAGCATTGTTAACTAAGAGCATTGTTGAGTTAATCCCCAATGACCATCAAAAACAAAAACATTGCCCATGTGAACCATAAACAATGGTTTGATTTTGAACATGCACCCACATAAATATAAAGCACATGGATTGACTACTCTGATACTATTTCTATCTTTCACTTTTGCTGCAAACTATATGATTTTGAATTCTCAATCACAAATTCATATAATAGATTAGTCCTATTTATAGTCCCTATACAACAGAATGTTGTCTTCACTGCCATTCTGTAAGCCTCTCAGCTCTGTGCAAGCTGCCAAGCCTCTTCCAGTGTCATGTTCAGAAGGTCTTCAATATCCTGTGTCCAGTGTAGTCTTGGTTTGCCTCTTGATCTCTTTCATGGAACTTCTTTTCCCTTCATGATTAATCTTTCTAAACCATTGTGTCTTTTATAGGTCTGAAATATGCTAGCTTTCGTTTTGTAATAGTTTTGAGAAACCAATCTTCTTCTGTGTTCAGGTATTTGTGGACATCTGCATTGGTCAGTTTTTCTGTCCATGATGTTCTTAGAACCTTTCTATAATATTTCATTTTGAATGTCAATATTTTATTTCCCATTGTGGATGTAATTGACCACATCTCACAACAATATGTTGTCACTGGAAAAAATATAGCTTCTTAATTGTTGTAGATTTTGTGGTCATCATGAGTTTCTTCTTTTTCTTCTGCGTTCGTTCTCAAACTCCTGCAGATTAGTAGTACGTAGTCCAGAGACCGGAATGCATTGTGTCATAGTTTACAGCATTACTGTGATATCTGCGCCTTTCGGCCTGGCACGTCCGACTTCAGCATGGCTTTGGGTCACTGACCCTATATCAGATGGGACAGCCAATTCCATCCCATAACCTCCTTAGTCGCCTTTTACGACATGCGTGGAAGGTAAAGTGTTGCTATTCTTTGCTCCCCTTTTGGGTCTCCGCAACACACGGGCGATCATGAGTTTCTTGACATTGTATATGTCGCAGTAGTTTGTTATTGCTTTCTGAGTCGGTTCTGGTCGCTTATCAGTTATTATCCGTAGCCAAATACGAAGCATTTCTAACTCCCTCTTTTGAAACTGTTGTTAACAATACGATCTTCCACCTTCTCCACCAGCAATTGTATACACAGGAGGGGAGGCCATCTCTTGCTGAGTATTTTCATGTAGTTCAGCCAACTAACCAAAATCGTTGTCTATGGATGGTGCAATGTACACAAGCAATGATGTGGAGTCATACATGAATTAGGCAGGAGTCAGGAGAACCAAATAGGACCCTTACTGCAGCTACTAAAAATATTTACTATATTGCCATTTTTTCCCATACTTGTTCAATAAATAAGATTTTACAACTTTCCATGTAAATTAAAAGTCAGTTTAATATCAAATTTTGAAAGTTATAAATAATAAACCCAGTAATGATTATCTCAAAGAAGTAAATTTCAGTCAAAGTAGAAATATTTGCTAGTTAGTTGGTCATCAGATCATCCTCATGACACTCCAGACACATCCATAGGTGCTCTGATCTCATATTCTGAATGTCCTTCAGCATTCTAACTGACTATTTTGGTTCTGTGTTGGTTGATAATTCTTAACAATATGATAATGTATTATGTTTGTCAAAGTGGAGAGGGGGATCATATATTTTATATCCTCACACAGTTTGGTTATTATTGATAAAATCTTCTGATTTTTATATGCAGCACATTTCTTGCAACACCATGCTTCCCTTCCAGGTCTTGCATTCTAGCCATAGACTTAGAAGAAGGAATACACTTTAATCTTCTAACTGGTCTAACTCTTTGATTGCACTTAACAATATCAGCATGGTCCATTGAATTACCACTAGTCACTGTTGTCATGCTGGCAAGTCTGTCTGCTCTTTCTCTTCCCCTTAACACCAACATGTTAAATTAACTCTATTCAGCTAAGACTTCATTAACTAATGATGGAGAAGATAGCCCCAGTAAATTTTTAAGCATACTCATAGAATTAATCAGAAAACAGATACCTGAAGGGATCTGAGTTTCCAGCAATATCATTGTCATTGTCACTACCATCACATCCATCATCATACTACTAGTAGTTGCATAGAAAGAAAACCTTTCTTCTCCAATATACTTCATTGAGATATTCAGCATAGAAGTAATTAATTACATAATAAGTTTAGCAATGTCTGAACTCAGGTCTCTTCAAGTGGTTGGACTAAAGTTTGCTTTTATAAATACCTTTGTGCAGAATAG
Organism: Meghimatium bilineatum; assembly: GCA_034231615.1. Taxonomy (NCBI): domain Eukaryota; kingdom Metazoa; phylum Mollusca; class Gastropoda; order Stylommatophora; family Philomycidae; genus Meghimatium; species Meghimatium bilineatum. The sequence goes on from CM067299.1 coordinate 85,478,324, forward strand.
AACTTTTCCAAGATGAATGTCAGTAGCTGGTCTGCAGTCATGATGTAACGAAAACAAAGAAGGAACTGGTGAACATAACCATTACTCAAAGCTGACCTACACAAATAAATAATTGTGTCATTAATATTAATGTTTTAGAATATTACCAGGTAAATGTTAGCCACCTGCATTAAAATTGCATTACTTCTCCTGTCACTGTATTATTTTTTGACCGTACTCATTTTTAATAGAGGGTGTTTAGTTAATTTGATATGGACAGAGAGCTCAAGACAATAATTAAAAAAGCCAACTACGTAAACAAACTTAACATGTTGATCTCACTAATATTTTGTTAGCTAGGCCTAATGGTCCCACAACTTTGATATGTTCAATGCAGGATATAATGCTTCTTAATGCCTAGGCCTATTATACTTCTAATGTCATTTTACAAATCAAACTAACTTGTTCATATCATTGTCTGTGAAAACAAATGAAACATGTCAATCTCACTAACATAATCATTATCATCAGGTACCATGCTGGCTGGTGCAGGCAATCATGGCTCTCTATTACCAAGGGATTTGGTGTTCCCTGGTTTCTTAGATAAGGCTATGAATATGGATCTCATTATGTCATTGGGTATGTGTCTGCTATTATATATGTCATTCAACAATTTTGTGATTATTTCAACTCCAAAGTCACCTAAAGCTGCTAATTTCTCTAATGTGATATTGTCTGGTCCTGGGGCTTTGCCATATTTCATGTGCCTTAGAGCCTTCCTTACTTATGCCGCGAGTATTGATGGACCTTCACCATTATCGTGTATATTTACCTCTGGTCTATTGCCATCATAAAGTTCTTTGATATTGGTTGTTGTTCGTCCACCACAAGTGATGATGACCATTTGTTACATCCACTTTTGAAAATTCAATTTTAGTTATGTCCTTGATTATGAGTTCGTAGATGGCTAATGAGTCCTATTCGAGCTGTAAATGTCCTTGGACAGTTCGGACATGGAATGACGACTATAGACGGATCTTAGTCTATCCGTGACTTTCTAGCTGCTCTCTGCTGTTGAGTTGCTGCATTTATCTTCTTTTCACAAGATGATGCGCTCTTTTTTATTTTAGAACGCCATGTAGATCTATTTTGTGCAAGTTCTTTCCATGTATCGTGGTCTATTTCAAAGGCTTTCAGTGAGTTCTTTAACGAGTCCTTGTAGCGCTTCCTTTGGTCACCTTGAGATCGTATACCCTTCTCTAGCTCACCATAGAGAAGTATCTTTGGCAGATGATGGTCTGGCATACACACCAAATGACCTGCCCAACGATATATTCCAACCATCTCTGTACTATAAGATATTTTAAAATTAATACCTGTCCTGTCCTAGATTTTAGATACCCTGAACTGTTTACATTCTTTTCCCTGTTATCACATCAATTTACTTATGTAGTAATGTTGTGTTTTGGTTGTTTTGTGATTCTATTTCCATGCATTTCTTGTTCAGCCAGCTTTCTTTTGCTACTTTGCATTTCTCTCTTATCTCCTTATGTATTTTCTGATATTCCTCTATCTCATGTATTTTTTCTTCTGGTAATCATTGTTTTGTCACATGAATGTACACAATAATTGATCCACCATCTTGTCTAGTTTGTGATGACATGTTCAGGTTGTTAATACAAAATAATTGTATCCCTTCTATTCACACTTTTAGATAAGCATTCATGTTCATTGGTATATTGAAAAAAGAGAGTTCAAAAGATGTAGAGGATTGACTTTATTGACTTTCCTATAATAATACAAAAATCTTGCTGCTTTTGTTTTTGGGCAACTGAGTATATTTTTTATGCTTTGGAATCAATAATATCTTGACTGTCCAACTGAAGCTAGGTTCTATAATGATCTGATGTTCTTTATAGTAGCATAAGATTAAGAAGAATACAATTTTCCAGGAATTTGTGATGCTTAAATCATGCAAGGAAAGAAATGAGGAGAGTATGTGATACTGATGAGAAAGTATAAAAATAGGAACAACAAGGAAATATACATACGATGTGTAGAGGTATGACATGAGCCCTCTAGGTGTTCCTGCCTGCAATACAGTCATCTGTTGAGCTTCAGGAGTATTGATGTTGCGGAACTGCAATGTTTGGCAGAGAAGAACAGGAGTATAAATATAGAAGAAATGAAAAAAGCCCAACAAAAATAGTTAATTAACTGTAGAATAAACATGTTGCGTAAAGATATCAAACTGCAAAAAAGAAGGTCCTCATGGTTTGCATCTGTGGGTCTCACCAATGGCCCACTAGACAAACCACCTATGCAACAGAAAACCTTAGTAGATGACATGCTGTTATATTGAGGTTATCATCTTATAGAAACTTCATGGCACGTCATCTATACAATTATGCTTCCCATGCTTTTATTTTGTTGTTGTAATGTGTTTTATGTTTTGATATTTTTAAATATGTATGCACTTTCTGTGGTTAGGAGGGAGCCAGAGATGTACTGTGCAGCACTCTGGAGGAGGAAACTAACAGCACTGTTTTTTCCTGTGGCTGAGACCATCATAGAGGCACAGTGACTCAGGACGTGACAATCCTTTTGACTTGAACATTTGGTTGCATGCCTGGAGCAATAGAGAAGTTTGGCATAACCAGTAGTCAATTAGTGGTGGGAATGAGCACAGTGAACCTTATCTTGGCTGCAGTGGCTCAGAGCAGTGCATATGTTGAAACCTACCTTGTGGTGGTGTGATAGTTACTCTCTGGCCTGGGGTCAACTGAAAATCCACAGACTTTCTCTGCAATTTAATGCCAGGACAACAAATATTATTTACAAATAATATTGGACGTCGCCTCAGTTATTAAGGTCTGCAGCAGATAACCACAATGCTCTGGCCAAGAAATTAACGACGGAGTACATGAACAATAACAACAGAAACACTGACATGCACAATAAACAAAACAGCAACAACACCTACACAAGCACCAAAACATAGAACCCAGAAAACCTTGGAGGAAGAACCAGGAGATCAAAGATTGTCGTAAAACAAAGTCTTCCCTTAACATTCTACAACTGAACATCTGTGGTATAAGAAACAAAAAACTAGAACATGCTAATTTACTTCACACTCACAAGATACATGTGGCCCTCTTACAGGTGACTATACACAAAGACACTAATTCATATCTGTCAGGATATACCAGCTATGCCTGTAAGTGTAGCAACTGCCCTGGCATAATTACTTATATCAGGAATGACATTTTGCTGACATGTCCATCTCACAGACATGCAGCAGGTGACAATCTGGCACACTAGTGGAAAATACACAATCTACAACATATACAGCCCACCTCAGACAACATGTAATTTACTGGAAATCCAAACAACACAATTTTTAGGAAAAAGTATGTGTAAAATGATGTAAAAGTATTTGAGAGAGAATATATTTGTGATTTAGTGAGTAAAAGTATTTGTTATAGAGAAAGTGAACATGAGAGAGTGCATATGAGACAGAAAGTGCATGTGAGAGAGAAAGTGCACATGAGAGAAATTCCACATGAAAAAGTTCACGTGAGAGAGAAATTGTATGCAAGAGAAAAAGTGCGTGTGAGACAGAAAGTGCATGTCAGAGAGAACATATGTATGAAAGTGTTTGAGAAAATGTATATGAAAGAGTGCATGAGTTTAAAAATAGGTGGTGTCTATTTTTACTTGCAGATATGGGTTTCTTATGATTGGCTGCAGGTTCAGGGTTGAACTACCATCATTAACACTCAGGGAGTACAACAGACTGGTATCAAGACCATATAACTCAGCCAGCAACATCTGAAATATAGAAGGTACATATAAAGCTATGCAGAAACATCAAAAACACATTATCCAAGATTTTGTCTCATCACAAGGCAAGGTTTCTGGTAATATAATTGTTTGGCTAAAAAAATAAATATCTCCATAGTTGTGAAGTATGCAGAAGACTCATATCATTTCAATCACATGCTTACTGTGCTTTTACAATTTTTAAGCAATCTGCACCAACTTTATTTTAGTAATTTGCGATGTCATCATCGATTGCAATTTTCTGAGAGTAGTTTGTTATGTCACTCTTATAAATTTCCAGTAAGATCTTTCTGGCAAGATATGGAAATGGCTACCCTTTTGATAATCCATTTTATGCCATACTGAAGGAAATGGTAAACTAATAACCTCCTGCCTAACTCGACAATACAACCCAAGTTCCATAACCCCAGCTGGTTTCCACACATATAACCCTCCTAAATAAATCCCCCCTCCCATTTCTTGACGCTAGATGCATCTTACTTCTTACAGTATCATATTGTCGATCTTCTTCCAGATGCATCAATCTGCATGCTATGGACAGAGCCCTCCTGCCTCTCTTGCATGACTCTAGAGGGGGGGGGGACGAGTGTGTTTTCAGTGGGTAACATGCAGATCGATTCATCCAGCAGTAGTCCGTATCATCCATGATAATCCCTTGTCCTCTGAAAGACATTCGTGCCATTAATTCATGGCATAATTTAATCTCCACTAAAATTAGCAATTTTGTTTATCTAGTAACATTATTTGCTAGCGACATAACTTTATTAATGACACTAAAGCTGCATGCATATAACAAACATGGAATGAAGCTGTGCATAATATCAAACATCATCCACATTTCGGAAAAGTAGGTAGGCATATGATATGTGATTGAACCCCCATGTCTAGCTGCTAGGTGGGCATCACTCACTGAAATTCATGAACCTGTAAATTAAAACTCCCTTCCATAGTAAAATATTGTCCAGCTCATCGTGTTGCTACCATTATTACACTGACTCAAGCAATCCTCTTTGTTCAATAATCCATAAATGAGCATAGCTCATAAATGGTGCAAAAATAAATATTGATGGAAAACACAAAGTAATATACTAAATTTTCACAAAGCAGATAAACTGACATAAAATATGTTTGCAGTATACAAAAGTTATCAAAGACATGACAAATACTACAAAAAAACCAATCTATTGTTGATTGTCTATTCCCAGGTGGAAGCTGTTTGATAGCATCCACACGTGCTTTTATGCATAGGTGTGGGAGGTAAGTTTCTGTTCAAGACCAGATGTGATGCCTGAGTTATACTGAATTCATGTTTGTGTAGGGTGGTCATTATGTAATCGATCCATCTCCTTCTGTCTTTTCTTGGCTCTGTATTCAGATGATCTTTTGTTATAAGTCTTCTGTGGTATTTGGCTTGGGTCCATTCTCACAAGGTGACCAAATCACTTTATCTGCTGATGTTCTAAATATTTGATACAAAGAATTATTTCTATTCTTTTTCTGATATCCTCATTTCTTACTCTGTCTAGTTTGGTGATCATAACTGCTTTTCTTCATCTCACATGTGATGATTTTTCTCTGCTGCGAGGTTGTTAAAGACCAAATTTGACACTTGTAAAATTTGATGAAAATTGTAGATATTGTCTGTCTCTTTATGTCCATATTGATCTTTGGTTACAGGAGTAATGGTGAAAGTTGATATGTCATTGCGTTTCTTTCTGGCATCTTGATTCTATTTCTCTGTCTAGTTTCCCATTTTCTTAAAAAAACACTTTCTAAATATTTGAATTCTTTTGTTTATTTCACTGTTGAATCACCTATTATAATATATATGTTGTTGGTGACTTGCAGATTTTCATAACTTCAGTCTTTTGTATTTTTATTTTCATGTTATACTTCTTACAAGCTGTTGACAGTGCATCCATGTGGATTTGCATGTTTTCTACATCATTGTATATCAGGTTTTTATGAATAGAAGTTCATTGATTTCACTTGTGTTTTAATCTACTGAGTTGTCTGCATTTATTGTATTTTCTTCTTTAAGAATAATAGTTTCTTCATTATTCTATCCATATAAGTATTGGAAAATAGAGCTGAAAGTACTCAGCCCTGTCTGACCCCTGATTTCTTCTTCAACGTACATTCTCAAACTCCTGCTGAATTTCTCTTGTAGCAGGACCATGGTCCTATTAGATTTTCAGCAGGATGTAGTCCAGAGAATGGAAATGCGTTGTGTCGCCGTTTTATTTGCGCCAATGGCCCGACACATCCGTCTTCGGCAGTGACCCCTGATTTAGTTTCATATGTTTAGGTAATTCTGTTCTCACAACACTTATACAATTTTAGTATAGTGCTTTTATTTTGTAAATGGCTGACCACTGATGCTGTACTTCTCTAATGTTTCCCAGAGAATATTCCTATCTGCTCTATTGAATGCGTTTTACTGGTATATAAATATAGTGTTGATACCTTAATTGTATTCAATAGTTTTTTCACTTAGTTGTCTCAGTGTGATTAGTTTTTCAGTGCAGCTAGCCCCTCTTCTGAAACCAAATTGAGTGGGGCTCAGTTGGTGGTTCTGTTATGTGTCATATTCTTTGCATATATTTTTCCTATATGACTCAGTAGGGAGATGCCTCTGTATGATTCCCAATCCTTTTTATTACTTTTCTGTTTTCCACATTGGAACAATTATTGACTTTTGCCAGTCTGCTGAAACTTTCTATCTTCCCATGCTATGCTGAATAATCTTACCAACCATTGGACTTCCATTTCTCTGCATGCTCTTATTGCCTCGTTAATATACCATTTTCTCCTGGAGATTTATTTCTCTGGGTAAGATTTAGGATTTTTTCCTGATATAGAATTTCAGGTTCCATTTTATCTGGGTCTGTTATATTAGCTATTGGTATGTACTCTATTGTGGGAAATTTCTTGACTTGGTAACCATCCATTACCTGTTAATCTGAAGAGAGGATCATCTGTATGACATTGGCACCTCAAACCTGCCTGATTATTATCTAGACAGCTATGGTATTCCAGTCACCAGTATAGTCTGTTGTTAACCATTCTCTCAACCAGCTTGCCTATGTATGGGGTAAGGGATATAGGCTTATAACATCTTAGTGATATTGCTGGTTTTACTTTCTTAAGACTGGGGTAGAAGGCTTCTGTGAGCATGCTGATGGCAACTGTCCCTCCTTCCATGTTCTATTAATAAACCAAACAGATACAGTAAATTTGGGAATTTGCAAATGTTGAAGAAAACTTGTTGACTCTAGGAGAAAATTGATACATAATTCTAAATAAATGCCATGCAATAACAAATAAATATACATATTACTTTGAACAACAATTTGTCTATTATCTATTTGTCTCTTCCTCTCTCACTAATGTATGTACATACATGCATACTTTCACTGACAAAAAATAAATTAAAAAAATAAATATTAAATGTAAACATTAACAGCTGCAAATGTGAAACAATTAATCCTAAATTATGCGGCTATATAACAAAGACATTAGTTTATGTAACAAAATTACACAAACCTGGAGATGTGTTTTACAAAGATACAAAAATGACAACTTTTTTGTCATGTCTGCCATATCTCTTAATGTCTGCTCACTCACATTCTGGTCACCTAACAGCAATAAAATAGTACACAACAAATAGTTATTATAACAGATCACCAATTTACCATAGTACGAATCTTTCTCATGTAATCCTACTGTCACTGTGTAAGCGAGCACAGTTCTTCAAAATTTCTTGCTTCAAATTAACTAGTTTTGTTGTTACTTTCTTCCATGCATTTATATTAGCTTGGTCAGTACATTTTTTATTTATTGCCTAATCTTTTCTGATTCTCCATTACATTTTTTTGATGTGTGTCAATTTAAAAAAATGATTCTCTTCATATTCTATGCACAAAAACAATGTGTTTTCTTTGATAAACTCATTTTGTGTTTGATGGGGTTTTACAATCAAATGTCCACCTTTTTTTAGATGTTAATGACATTATTCTTCTGTAAGAATGTGTAGCTACTGATTAAATTTAATCTTTAGTTACTGTCCATAATAAAACTTGACTTTAAAAGATTGGTTTCTACATACTTGAATAACTTTTTCTCTTACTGTGATAACTTTCTGGATAAGTTAGGCAATATTTTTTTGGGAATATCTTTACCAAGCATTTTCATATTTATTAAAAATATCTTCAACTACTGCAACTATTGTGATCAATTTCAGGGCTTCGAAATCAATTCACATGCACAAAAGTAGTGTCCTATTTATAGAAAGAGCAGCATTAGGTATTATTAGGTATTAGGTCTGTTGATTATCATCTTCCATACAAGTCCATAGGTGCTCCGATCTCTGCTTCAGTAAATCTCTCAGGGTATAACATAAGGATGTAAAGGACAGTTTGCCTAGAAGATGTTCCACAAACTTCTGGTCAAAATGGCACAGAAAAACAGCTGTGTTTTTCTGCTTGATGATAAGCCAAGTTTTGGCTATTCTATTTACTGTTGGCGTCTGGTGAGACTCACACTGAGATAAGTAACCCATTTCATAAACAAATATTTTACATTTTATCATCTTACTCTACCTCATCCTTTGCTAAATCATTTACATGATCATCACTCTCTTGTCCACTCGATCCATTCAGCATGATATTTATGACTTCTCTTTCATTGCTGGGCCATTTCAGCTTTGATCTTTCTCTTCCCCATGACATATTTCTATGTACCACACTTTAATTTCTTTCTCCAACAATCTCCACACTATATGTCCTTCATTATCTTTAGAATATATAATTGTTTTGTCTGTTGTCTTTCGTTCTGATGAAGGCTTTTTAGTTGAAACATTATCTGTCACTGTGTCTCACTGTAAGTATGTTTTGTATATAAATATTATAACTCTTTTATCTATTTCTGTTCATTTTTTCAGTTTCCTTGTGTTATGTCAGCTGTTGCATTTCCAGTATTCATTTGTTTGCCAACACTGGAGTTTTTATCTCTTATTTGAATGTCAGTAGTTTTTTCATTTCCAGAGCATTTCTCCCCATAAAAGATAAACAGCATCCCTGCATCTTAATTTTTTTTTAAATACAAAAAATTGAAATAAGAAGAAAAAGATAATTTAAAAATTGCAAAAAAAAAAAAAAAGCAATTTTGCATGAAAATTGCCTTGTCTAGTAATGACTTTAAGAGTTAAAAAACATAAGCAATGTGGAGGGGAGACATATGGGAGACTGTTTCTCTAGGCACATTGCCATTTAAAATGTATAGAGTAAGCCTATGCATAGATTTAAGAGGGATAGACCTATGTTTCCACCACTTTTCTTTCAAGAAAAACATCTTGCCTGTTACTATTATCTTTCTATCTTCTATTTTGAATTTTCCATATTCATAACTGTATGTCCCATCATTCACATTACTACAGTAGAAATAAAACATTTACAGATGTACAGATAACAGTTGGTCTATAGAAAAAGTCTTTACAAAGGCAAGAGACAATAAATGTTGGTGATAAATTGCAGCTAACCTTAGATGTGCAGTTGGCACCTAATCTAATGATATTACAATAAAACTGTGATGGTCAAATGTTCTGCACCAGCAGTGCTCCAATCACCACAGAGGTTTTGGAACTAATGAAAAAAGAAAATATGTTTACGCAAAGTGAAAGCATATTAAAATACTTCTATGTGTCACTACCTCAATAGAAAAAAGTGTTGGTCTACACATATGTTCATGTGTTATGGCTGTTTTATAGTAATTTTGAGAATATGTAGGGCCTAAATATGGTGTGAGCAACTGTTTTAGTTTTATGGGCCAGATTCAGCAATATAAAAAAATTATGGACCAATAAGCCATTTTAAAGTTATTTCACCTTCCAAAGGAAGTCAATACAATTGTCGTTAACCGCTCAAAGTTACCTTTGAGTTAAAAAAAGTTTACTTGGCAATATTTTGGGGGGAATTTCTTTACCAAGCATTTTTATATTTATTAAAAGTATCTCCAACTACTGCATTTTAATTCTTTAATGCTGCACATCAAAGTTTGGCAGATGTTTTCAGCTAGTAACATCAAAGTTTGGCAGATGTTTTCAGCTAGTAACATCAAAGTTTGGCAGCTGTTTTCAGCCAGTAACATCAAAGTTTGGCAGCTGTTTTCAGCTAGTAACATAATAATTTGGCAGCTGTTTTCAGCCAGCTACATCAAAGTTTGACAGATGTTTTCAGCCAGTAACACCAAAGTCTGGCAGCTGTTTTCAGCCAGTAACATCAAATTTTGGCAGATGATTTCAGCTAGTAACATCAAAGTTTGGCAGATGTTTTCAGCTAGCAGCATCAAAGATTTGGTGTAATAATTTCCTTCTTAATTCTTTTTAGCATGACATGTTATAGTTTGACTCAGAAAGTGTGATGTGATATTTTCTGAGCTCAGGGGCCAGCATAGATAATAATATTAAATCAACCTGGCGGGTCATTAAAAATAGCTTGGTCATTTGGATGTGGTCGATGGGCCATATTTTGTCCACCTGTAGTCTAAATGTTACAAGTTATAAACCTTACCTTTCTTGCCTGCAATAATCTGTTCATTTAGCTTTTTATAGAGTTTTTGTGTTTTCTTTCGTTGTCTCTGCTGCATTACAAACTCCTGGCTGATGTTTGCTAAATATTTTTCTATGGCTGACTTGTTTTCTTCATCCTATTGAGCATACAATGAGATAGTCACTAATTATAAAATTCAACATTTTCACTCATGAAGATATAAATATCATCATCAGGTGCCATGTCAGCTGGCGTAGGCGATCAGAACTCTGTATCTTCAGTATTATGTATCAGGATTGTTATCGTTTTCCTCAGTGCCAGGTTGTTAAACTGTCTAATATTTTCTCTTTTTGTCGCCCTCTGTCTCTGCTACCTTCACTCTTGCCAGTTGTGATTACATTCTCCAAACTTCCTTGTTTCATAGCATGGCCAAAATATGAAGATTGTCATTTTCTTATATTATTGATTAAACTCCATCTCACATTTTACTCTTTCAACACCTCTACATTAGTTTTCCTGGCATTATTCTGTAGAACCACATCTCTGCTGTCTCTAATTTCCCATTTTCCTGTTTGTTTATTGTCCAAGACTTGCATTCATATGTTAGTATATGAGTTATATGGTACTGTAGAATGCTCTTTCTCACCATATAAATTTAAGAGTATTAGAAAATAAACTAAAATACTTAATGTAAACACAGATTATGATGATGTGATTGCAGTCATGAAGCCAATGATATGGAATCCCAAGTACACCGAAGATGCAATGAAAAACAAAGGAAATGTACTTCTGACACCGTGATATGCATACAAAAATGCTAGAAGAAAAACAAGAGCTTTGCAATATCCCATTGACTACTCCCATGCATGCTCAGAGTGTTGAAAAATGTTCCTGGCATGCATAGGATTATTTAGTCACAGTTGGACACACTGTAAACATCATCTTCATAATCATTTCAGTTGAGCTGAATGGTTATCATTGACTCCAATGGACAAACAACATAGTAAATGTAGATTACAACACACTGAAAGTAGATTGTGATGGACACTTTAAACATTATTATTCCTATAGCAATGTTTGATCACTAAAAAGTTTGTGAAGTTTAAAGCGCTGGACATACCATTTGAGTAAATCTAGATTATGATAAACAATAAAAATATTTATAGCAAATAAAATTTACAATTGTCACTAAAAAAACTTTATGAAAGTCACTGAATAGCCTACACTGTTAAAGTAAGTCTTTGAAAGCAATATATTCTGCAGAAGGTGGATGTGTCGCGCCATTGGCACAAATAAAACAGTGACACAATGCATTTCAATTCTCTGGACCATGTCCTGTTGAAAATCTTGTAGGACCATTGTCCTGCTGCAAGAGATATCCAGTGGGAACTTGAGAATGAAAGAAGAAGAGGAAGAAGAAGAAAGCAATATAAATATTGTTATAAAAATATACTTTATTTGGCAGGTTCAAGCTGCCATTGAATTCATATTGAACTCTTTATCTCCATGAGGGATGTCCCACCCTGCCATAATGTACTTAGAAGTAACTATCAACATTTATGTGTAAAAGGCTTCCTGGTAGAAGTGGGGTTTGCTTAACTGGCTGTTTTAGTTTTTTGCTGGAGATGAACACATCTATCTAAGACTTTTGTTACTGCATGTTTTCCTGTTTTGCTTTTTCTTAAATAAAAAGGCACATCTTATTGTGACCTACACTCCATGCAATCATTTACATTAGTGCAATTTGGTTATATCAGAGCTTTTGACTATCAAAAATAATGGAGATTGTGGTTCAGGTAGTGCTGCCACCACAACCTCCAAGACATATAATTTCGTTTTAATGAGTGCAGAGACATTTAATAAATAGTAGTAATAAAGGCTGCTTGCAATGGCAATTGCCACAATGTTTACAGGAAGATTTTTTATTGTACTCAGGAAAACAAGAATTCAGCCTGAACTGTGGTTTGAACTTAAGATTTCATGGTTATGAGAACAAACATTTTAGGCATTTGGTCACATGCTCCACATGTATGTAAGGTATATGTAAAATGACTCAACTTACTGACTATGATTCAGAAAGTCAAAACAGGTAATGTGCGAAGGCGATAGGTGAAGTAATTGGAGAGGGTTCAAAAGTGAGCCTCACTGTGGAACATCACTCTCATCTCTGTCTCTAGACATGTAGATGTGAAAGGACACAAATAAAAAAAATACATTAGCTAGCCCTGACACTATTATAGAAGGTCAGCCTAAGGTGGACTGAGCAGAAATAATACTCAATGCTCTTCATTGAATACGCAAGGTTGGAGAATTTTGAGGTTCTTTTTTTAGCATGATTCAATATCAAGAATGTACAATGTACAAATTGGGAGGGAGGATGTGTGGTCCAGAGGGACACCTAACAAAAATTTCAAAAAGAAAATTGAACCAATATACAACCAGAACCATCAGACACTATACCCTGAGAGATATACTACAGTGGAAATCTGTGCACCTATGGACATATCCAGAGTGTGAAGACAATAATAAAAACACATTCCTAAACTTACAGAAACCTAATATATAAAATTATTAAATAACAACATTAACATAAAAAATGTTTATTAAACAACAAAATAGCTTGAAATATTGTGTAAAACACAAGTAGTCTAACTGGTATTGACTTACAATTGAATTAATGAAGGCGCCTACTTCTTCTGTAAGACTTAACTGCATCATTGCAAAGTGATAAACAATACTGCTTTTTTTTACATATGGCAGCAAGGTGCTATTAATCTCAGGTAGTTGGAATGATCCATCAGATTCTCTCCTGTAATGGACATCTTGAGTACAATCAGTTCCCACAGCATCTATCACTACTACACCTGATTGTGGATGATTTGACTGCCGAGAATACACAGCAGAGAAAGACCTGCTAGTGTGATTATTGATTCTGTCACAAGGATTGTTATGCTGTGTCCTTGAGTCAGACAGGGACGACTCATGTTGCATTGGAGACAGTGACTTATTAACACTATCACGTTCAATTTGAGGATCAATGGAAGAGTTGCTCAGAACATCATTACTGCTTATATTGGGAACATTGTGCAAATGTTTGGTGTGATTGTTAGACGTTTCTGTTTTAAATTTATGAGGACTCTGAGAATCATTGGTATATGTTGAGATTTTAATATTCCTACAGTTTTCCTGTGTCAATGATAGTCCAGTTGAAGATCTATCATTATAAAGCTCTGGTTTCGTTTTTGTCAGTTTTCGCATTTCACCAGACAAGGTAACATCTGAGTTAAAACAATGAGTTGTGTCTTGATACTCAACAGTTTTAGACAAATTTAAAGATGTCGGCCCATGTAATTTTTGTTCATGCAACCTAGAATAATCCAATGGAATACTTTTGCCAGTTGGATTAACACTTTCATGAATGAATTTGGAGTTTCCTGGGGATGATTGGTGGTCAAGGTCACTGTACCCGTTATTATTTATTCGATGGTTCATTTGTGGATTTATGTTGATGTAAGCACTTGCCGGAAATTGCATGTGTGGATTAACTGTTGTGCTATTTTGCAGCATGGAAGATTTAATGGAAGATTTAGAGGTACTGAAATCAGTATGATTTGTATTGAGCTGCAAATGAACTGGTAGTTGAGGATCAGGAACAGAATGTGTACTTGGTTTAGGCAATTGAAGAGCACTAACTGTCATGTGGTTTGAGTTACTGGTACTACTTTTCTGTGAACACTGAAAATTCTGGTTTGATGAGGACTTTATTTCATTGTTGGTAGAACAACTACCAGTGGACAAATTGTGCTGTTTGTGCTCTTGAGAACCATCTGATTTAGAGGAGGAATGTGAAGTAATGGATACTTGTGGTGATGTGTAACCATCGTGTTTTGCAGATATTTTGGATGATGGATGAGCATAACTGGTATGTGTTACATTTGTTTGATAACCGCTCTTGGAATTATTCATACTTTTTTTATCCAACTGATGACTTTCTGATATAATTTGAACATCTACTGACGTATGGTCTGGGTAAACTTTTAAAGGTTTGTTTGATACCAATGCATTGCTGGGTTTTATTTTGTAGTAATCCTTGTTATGCAAATTTGTATTATTCTGACTTAAAGTTGTTGCTGAATTTGATGTGTTTTCGGGACTTCTAATGTCATCATAATTGTGAGCAGTTGAAGACACATTGAGATTATGCAAAGATAAACTTCTTTTGGTATTGTCAAGTTCATAGCGCTTTTTGAAATGCTGCTTTCTGTTTATTATTGCTTCTGAGTCTGTTGAATCTGATGTTTCACTCAAAAAATATTTATGTCTTCTGATTCCCGATTTTGTTTTGTCTTGAGTTTTATCTGGATGAGAAACACATGCACCTTCTGTTTGATCTGGATAAGTCTGGTTGGAAAACAACTTGTTTTCTTGGATATCTAGTGTATGCTTGGTAGATACATTTTGTGTCTCTTGCTTATCTAACTTATGCAAAAAAGATAAATTTGATTTTTCTTGGCCATCTAATTTATGAAGGTTAGACCTCTGTTGTCTTTTGTATTCTTCATGTTGAGTCTTGGTAGAAAATGGTTGCTTTTCCTGTAAATTTTGTTGCTGTTGGTTGAATAATTGCTGTTGCTTATGCTCTTTTTGTTGAAACTGATTGGTTAACTGTTGTTTATTGTGCCTGAATTGTTGCTGGTGGTTCATGTTCTGATATTTTCCACCCTTGTTGAAATTATCATTATCAGATTCCTGTTGTTGATGCTCCACAATGGCTTTGCCACTATATCTGTAGAAAGGTTGTCTCAACTTTGCTGGTGACAATTCTGCAGTATCTCTGTGAGGAACAAAAAAAGTGTTACTTAAACAAACTATTTGATGAAACTTTGTATGTCTATAATACATGAAGTATACATAACTGTCAATTTATTTTTTCATAAATCCATATTTTTAACAATGTGTTTTCTTATTTCAATGAAAACGTCCTTAATTAACCCACACAAAAACAAACCACCCATCCTACTTTTAAAAAGATTTTTTTTCAATACATGGTAAAACATGGTAATACGTGAGGTAAAAATGTCAGCATTAGTAATAATTACTAGGAAATTTAACACCAAATGACCATTTAATTTTTTTTTTTATTGTGTGTTTTTAGGGGGGGGGGCTGGAAATCTGTATCAATATGAAATATCCGTACTAGTTGACACCTATAACTGTATATAATTATAATCATGAACTATTGATATCAGAAAATTTCTTACAGGAATACATGTAATAAAATCAGGATCATATTTTGGTGCTCTCACCAAAAGTTCCAGATATATATTGACATGACCACTTCAAGGGTGTTAGATATCAGTAACATTTTGTTGACTGTTTATAGGGACATACCAGTTCACTGGGTTGACAACTGATCTGTAAATCTTTGTAACAATTTAGTTGATTCTCTAACAGGAGCACACACACAAACAATCAAGTGTTATTGGAAATCTACTAGGGAACAATCTGACAATGCTCAATAGTTATACATTTTCATCAGCATTCTTCAAGATTTTCAACAATATTGGCCCTCTCTGTGGCTGGAAATCAACACTTCCACATAAGCTCTACCTTGCACATAATACCTAATCCTGAAGCAACACAATTCTTTCATTTAAAAAACCTGAAAAACCACATTATCCTTTTGTATATAGCCCCCATTCCTGAAGCCGCACAATTCTTTGCTTTAACCCTACAAAAACCACATTATCCTTTTGTATATAGCCCCCATTCCTGAAGCCGCACAATTCTCGACTTTAACCCTACAAAAACCACATTATCCTTTTGTATATAGCCTCCATTCCTGAAGCCGCATAATTCTTTGACTTTAACCCTACAAAACCCTCATCATTATCCAAAATATGTGACTTCTCAAAATATGGATCAAAGGTTACTTACTCCATAAAAGAATTAAAAGTACAGAAGGTTATGAGGTTACTAATGATTATGTCCCTCTTAAACATGCATTACAGTGATATATAACACTCCTTGAAGTGGTACAGTCCATATTGGATTTAATTTTTTTTATTGTACACAAAATACAAGAAGTGTTTGATGGAAAATTGACAAAGTTGATAAATAATTCAGGATAGTGAGAATATTAGCACTTGAAATATAATGAAATCTAATAGAAAAGTCTTAAGAATATCATGGACAAAAAGATAAACCAACACAGACACCAACAAAGACCTGAACATAGAAGAAGACTAGTGCCTTAAAACTATCAAAATATGAAAGCCAACATGTTTTGCACATATAAAGTCATAATGGTTTAGAAAGATTAATCATAAGGGGAAAGGTCCTGGAAAGAGAACAAGAGGAAGACTAAGACTATGATGGACACAAGAAAGACCTTCTGAACATGACACTTTAAGAGGCTGGACAACTTTCACAGAACAGAGAGGCACAGAGAGTGACAGTGAGAATAACATTCTGTAAAGGACATGTCACATAGCTAGATAGTGAAGCTACAGTTGTTTTCAAGTCTCCATCAAATATTTGCAACTCTTTAGCTGTCAAATTTAGTCATCTTATATGCAATTCTGTAAATTTTACTAAAGGAATTATGAATGGAATATTCAATATAACTATACGTTTTGGATACAGGGTTTATGAGACATAAACTTAACATGCAAACAAGAATATTCAGTCCAAAATAAAAAACACAGACTTTCATTAGGTAGAGAATAATAAGCAATAGGCATAATATTCTATAGAGCAGCCTACAAAAGCAATCAGAATTGACACAAATCCAAAGTAAAAGTAATGCTAGGCAAGTTAGAAATTTTTTAAATGAAGAATAGATGTATAAATTTGAGAGAGCCTTGAGATAGATCCATGGATAAAAAGGTTACGAATTATTGCTCTACATAACACAAATTAGAAGGTCTGCTTTTTTTGTTTTTTAAGGATATTACTAATGAACTTTCTTTGTAGGTGCCACTAATACATTCAACCATATCACTATTACAATGTGGATAATCAATTTCAAACCATGAGCTAATTAGAAGAGCTCAGTTTGTGAGGCAAATTCAGTATCCACTCATTCACTTCTTGCTAGAAAATAGTAATTTTACAGTATGATTTACTCACGTTGAAGACAGGTGGATGACGACTAACACACTATCACTGACAGATGTTTACATGAATAAATATGGTACATACAACAAAACAAAACACAGAATATAATCATACAAATGACAATACACAGGACACAGATGTGTCATTTGTATGATTATATTCTGTGTTTTGTTTTGTTGTATGTACCATATTTATTCATGTAAACATCCATCAGTGATAGTGTGTTATTCGTCATCCAGTAGGACTTCATTACCTGTCTTACACGTGAGTATTATTTTCAATTATGTTCTACTCGCAGTACCACCTTCTATTCAGTATGATTTACCTAAATTCTGGAGGCCAGTATCCCACTATAGTCTTAAAAAGTATGCTCAATACTTCATAGCTCCAGACAAAGTGGAAGTATTTCTCAGTGACAGCATTACGAAATGTATCCCATGTTAGACTTGAAAGTGACATTATGTACTCAGCTGAAAACAACATGTAAATTATTCATTGAAGTGAGCATTAATGACATAAATTCTGATAAAATAATTCACTTAATATATCCTTTTCTTTCACAAAATGTGATCAAAGAGGTCAACATCGGAAAGAAAGGTACCATAACTTTACAGACATTAAGAATACCGGTAGATATCAAATAATATTTGTACACCAGTCTGACAACTATATCATACAAAAGATATTTTGACACCAATGACCATTTTAATAGTATTTTAGTGATTTTTTAAATTGTACCTCCAAAGAAAAAATTATGTCCTAACCGTGGATTGAACCCGGGACCTCAAGAGTCTGAGAATGGCATTCTAACCACACGGCTATGCGCTCCAATATTAAAGATTGGACAGGGTTAAAAATCTCGATACTAAAATAAAGAACTGATAGCAGAGAGGCATGGTGAAACTTTTGTGCTGATGTTTCCAGAATGACACCCCTATGACCCTGAAGGTTATGGGTTTGATGATGATGATTGTACCCTAAATGTAAACCCTGAGGCTGATCTTCTTCTTCTTCTTCTGCGTTCGTTCTCAAACTCCTGCAGATTAGCAGGATGTAGTCTGGAGAACGGAATGTGTTGTGTCATGGTTTACAGCATGGCTGCGATATCTGCACCTTTCGGCCTGACACATCTGACTTCAGCATGGCTTTGGGCCACTGGCCCTATATGGGATGGGACAGCCAACTCCATCCCATAACCTCCGTAGTCGCCTTTTACGACATGCATGGAAGGTAATCAGTGTTGCTATTCTTTGCTCCCCTTTTGGGCCTGGCAACACATGGGCGAAATGAGGCTGATCTACAAATCATCATAGATAGATTCTCCAACGCCTGTACAAACTTTAGGCATACTATTAATATGGTGAAAATAGAAGTCATGTTACAAACAGCACCTGGCAAATTCTATCATGAGCCCTGCAATATGGCATTTGGTGTAGCACTGAAAGTTGTGAATAGATTTACACACCTAGGTAACAAACTATCACAAAAAGCAACCATTAGTGATCAAGTGTATACAAGGATCTCCAAGGCAAGCAGCACTTTCTGCAGACTTTGCAGAAATGTTTGGCACATAAATGGTATTAGCCTACAGACTAAGGTGAAAGTTTACAGAGCAGTGGTACTTCCAGTGCTGTTATAGGCTAGTGAAACATGGACTGTGTATAGGACATATGTGAGAAAGCTCAATACCTTTCACATAACTTGACTCAGAAAAGTTATGACCATCAGACAGTAAGACAAGATTCCAATTACTGCTATCCTGGACAAAGCTGGTATCCTTAGCATTTATACTATTCTGATGCAGATACAGATTCATTGGACATGTCATATGGTTTATATGCCAGATCATTACCTATCAAAGATACTTTTTTTTATCATGAGTTGCAGAAGGGCATATGTTTTCAAGATGGCCAAAAGAAGTGCTCATAAAGTGTATGTAACAAATGGTCATCACCACTTGCGATGGTGAATAGCAACAATCAGGGAGACAAAAATGTGCAAAATAGACACTTCAGTAGCAAAAAATGGTGGATGAGACAATTGTAATAGAGACACTGGTATATTGGTATGTCATTTTGAATGGTAGAGAAGACATTTATAACAGAAATACTGTGGTAGAAGTGAATGACATAGGAGAGATTCGTAATAGACACTCTGGTAGAAGGGAATGGTACAGGAGACATTTAGGTTCTGGTTTGGAATGCAATCTGATTATTAATTTGATTATTTCCCTTTGCAATGTTTGCCAATTGATATTTATCAATTATTAATTTAGTTATGAATTTAATTAGGGTTAGGCTTAGGTCTATGGCTAGGGTTAGGAGAGGTTTTGTTTTAAATAACTAACAATAACTCTAAATAAATTTATATTAAAATTAATAATGGATAAACGTAAATTGACACACATTACCAAGAAAAATAATTACATCTGGGTGTATGCATTCCAAACAAGAACCAAAATTTTTAACAGAGACACTGTGGTAGAAGTGAAAGGTAGAACGGAAATTTGTACCATCACTGTGGAAACATTTGTAACAGAAAAAATATTGTGGTAGAAGTGAATGGTAGAATGGAAATTTGTACCATCACTGTGGAAACATTTGTAACAGAAAAAATATTGTGGTAGAAGTGAATGGTAGAGACATTTGTAATAGAGATAATGTAGAAGAAGTGAATGATAAAGGAGATAATTGAAGTTGAGATACAATGGTAGATTTGAAGTGGGCCCTATACTTAAGTTTGAAGAAAGAAATGGAATATCTTTATATTGATGAATAGTTGTACAGAGGTAATAGTAGGAAAATTTAATACCAAAAATGAGCTTAAAATAATAAATTTTTTATAAGTATAAATTTGATATCATACAATGTTCATTTTAATTATAGCATGTGCTTTTTAACAAAATATGGCTAGAAAATATTAGGTTTCACTCATTACTTCTATTCTCATGTTAGGGTCATATATCTGAAGCTTTCTTTCAAATATAGAAGACTAAAAGTTTTTAGTGAAGTCTGTATTACCATAGATGAAGATTACTACTTAAAAGAGGGCACAGATTAAAGTGATCTCGAAAGTCTTTTTTTTGGTAGAATTCCCTGAATATTATTACCTGAATAGAATTACCTCCCATATTTTTTTTACATGATCATACACTATGATATTACAAAAGTGGACTGACATTCAGGTCGAAAGTATGCGTCCCAACAAAAGGAGTCTTTAAATCCCTGATTCCAACTCAAGAAAGTTTATCAATATGTTTCTAAATTGAAAGAGTTTTATCTGTTATAGCTGTTCATTATTTAATGAAGATTTTAATGTATTCGCTAAAATGTTCGACATTGGGAAAATAGGCATGATATCAAGTTATGTGTCATTGAGGCCAGAGTCTTTGTTTTCTGTGTGTTTTTATTTCTGGATGTGCTTTCATAACTTTTGGTCGATCAGACCAAACTACAATTCAGCAGCATGACTTTCTTTGGAGTAATTTCTCCTGGCCTTGGATATGCCAGCAGGTGGTTTGTAATAAATGTTTACCTCTCCTAGATGAGCCACCTTTATTGTTGTTACACATCATCTGTCTGGAGCAGCACAAGGAAGAAATGTCCTGTTTATGTCATTCTCCAAGAGTTTGTGGATTTTGGCCATTTACTTTCAGGAAGTTGCTAAAATTGAATCACATAGATCCATTCCCCATCAGTCATAGGCACTCGTAGGCCTTTCTTATTGTTCTAGTGCTCAGTGTTTCCTGTGACTGTGTTATGTACTGCATCCCATGCCTTCACAATTCCTCCCAGTATTATGTTTCCAGTTTCCAGCAAGGCTTTTCTTCTTGAATCTCAAGAATTGGACAGACTTTTCTGATGGAAGGTGTTGTGATGTCATTTTACAGGACATTTATTCTGCTGGGTTGAGATTGGGGGACTCGGATACATTCTGCCACACCACCCACCATTTCA
This sequence comes from Meghimatium bilineatum, assembly GCA_034231615.1. NCBI lineage: Eukaryota > Metazoa > Mollusca > Gastropoda > Stylommatophora > Philomycidae > Meghimatium > Meghimatium bilineatum. The sequence continues at coordinate 85,499,769 of CM067299.1, forward strand.
GGGTGCATGGAGTAGTTTAGTATCAGAAAGGGGAGTGTTGGGATCCATTTAACACAAGCATGGGAATATGTGACCCGTGAGTGGGACCTTTTAACCAATGTGTGTGGTGTGGGTTGGTGTAAAGCAGAACATAGTACACTCATCGGTGGGTATTGCACTTGTACCTCTGAGGGATCTCAAACACCTCCTGTTCTGGTTATACTGTCAGGCACTCAGTCGCATATATAACACATTTTGTAAAAATCCATCTCAGCACCTGACTTTGACTGGAAAATGATGAAGAAAAAAAGAAGCTGAAATATTAATCTCCATGAAATAATTTTGCTTTTATTGTTAGTTGTAAAAGTTTTTTTTAAAAAATAGTTGTGCTGTCAAAATCTTAATCCTTTAGCTACTATGAATAAATTTACTTGTTACTATGTGCTATGGACAAGTTGATCAGTTTTTTTGTTATCTATCCCTTTATTGCTAAAAGTAATTTAACACTGAAATCACAAGTCCCAGTATGCATCAACCATCAAATCCATGCGATGCATATTTTCTTCAGCAATAAAAAGCCAGTACCGTGAAATATCTATTTTGTGCAGAAAAAGATAAATATAGGGAAAAAGGCATCATGGAAAGAATTTAGGACAGTTGAGATGGGTTACTGAGAAGAATGTAAAAGCTAAATGATTTGACGAAACATATAGCAATAAAAAATGTGAGACAAAATTTAAATAGTGAGAATAAACACATTAAAAAGTGTAATTTTCAGGAATTAATACTCAAAACACAAAAAGTATTCCAATTGAATGTAAGTCACTTGATTGATGAAATGTAATTGGTTTGTGTTTGATTTTACTGCATGAATTTTGTGTTTGGTAATGAGTTATAGTAATTATTTAGCTGTGAACAGGAGCAGTTGATAGTGCATATCTAATTTCCTACAAATTTCTAATGTTCATGTTAATCTTAACCCCAATCCTTATTCACCCATGTGGCAACTGGGCCTGTACTTCTAGTTCAGGTTGTATAGAGTAGGATGAATGCCTTCTTTCCAGGAATATCATGGAAGGAGACTGGGGAAAGTTGGGGGATGGGCTGAGAGCATGTTTCCTGTAAAAAAATCATTGTCACTGAATTTCTTGTCTCAATTTCTTAATTTTTTTACTTCTTTCTTATAGATGACTTTTTTACTTTCTTACAGATGCACCTGCTGCCTTATAATTTATCAAGGGAGTACCTTAGGCTAAGGGAGCAAGACATTACAGAAAATATGGAAGAGACCCTAATGCAGTGCATGCTGTATTAAATCATCTTCTAGAATCTCCTGCAGTTCTGCTTGTTTTCAAGTGTATTGGCATTGCCTTTCCCTTGGAACTAATCAACAGAGCCGAGAAGGGATTAGTGTAAACACTAGTAGGTCTGGAGATGCAATCATGTGTAAAACATAGGGACCATGTCTCTCATAAATTTAACCAATTTGAGGGTATCATACTACATTTGAAATTTTTTGCTGGCCAGCTTCCTGACCATTTGTAATGACAAAAAAAGGACACCATCAATCATTTCTTTGTGTATCTACCCGGTACTCCTGTTACTGGGTCAATAAAAATAATTGAATAGTTTACATTCTTAAGAATACTGCACATATTTATCCTGCAGTGACCTCATCTTGGTAACTCCCACTTTGGAAAAAGAAATCCCCACTATGTCTTCTACATAAACCAGGTTGGAGCAAACACTTTGTATTAATTCCTGTAAAGTACCAAGAGTAAAATTTTTCGATTACCTATAGCGATATCTGTTCCAGAATGTGAGAAATCATATTCTTCAAATGTTTCATGTATAATCTGAAGAACAGTTGAAAATGCTCTATGTCTGTCAGTAGTTTCTGAGTTATGCAGTTTGTTCATGTCTGAGCTGGAAAGTACATTTCCAGTTTGTTGGGTCAATGAGATACCAGAGTCTTTGGAAGAGCTTGAGAAGGTCTGGAAATAACTATCATCTTCTTGTTTCTGCTGGTGGTTTTCTCTGCTTTCAATGTTGGGCGTAAGTGTATTGTCAGGAGAAGGTTTCCCTGTAAATCTGAATTGTCTTGCCTTTTGCGCTCTATTATTGTTTTGATGATCTTGATGCCATGAACTATTTGTGTGTGTAGCACTGCTAGATTTATTCTGTTCATGAGAAACGCCATACAACCAGCTGTTTGCTCTTTGATCATCATTATAGAGCTTTTCTCTAGAGGAAGAAGCTCTTTTAGTATTCATACTTGTATGATAATTCTGCACAAATGGAATGTTTTGAGATGTGTATGTGTTGGAAAAAGATGGATATGACACTGGTAACATCTGCATCAAACCAGTGGCAGCATCTTGAACAAATGTGTACTGGATAGGGATATTAGATGGAGATAATCTGGAAAATGGAACTGTGTAATGGTTGCCATTGTTCCAGACACCAGATGAGGATAAAGGGGATGGATACATACCTGGTACATGTGCCAAGGTTGATCCTTTCATGGGAATATTGGATGTTTGATTTGGGGGGTTATTAAATGGATTAGCAGCTACAGCTGCAGTTTCTTGAACATCAGTAACTTTTCTAGAGAATGGTTGAGATATCTGCTGCATTGCACTTGTCTCTGATGCTGTTATAAATGTATCTCTACTATTCTGCTGCATGACATGAAAGTCTTGGTTTATGTAGGGTGAATTTTTTATCTGGGAATATTGCTGACATTGAACAGAATAATGAGGGGCTGCAGCAAACATATGCTCACTGTCAGTATTAGTGCTTGTGGTTGAAATAGAATTGACACACTCCTGGTTATGACCAGTAGCTTTTGGATGTTGTTTAGATGTTGATTCTGTTAAATAGTCTGTTAAATAGTGAGCAAGAACAGATGCAAGAACATCAGTACTTGGAAGATGACCTTGAGATTGAAGTTGATGCAAGGTCTCTCCAAGTTCAGCTGTATCCATAACAGCTTTTTCATCTGGGTAATATTTTGTGTTTACAGATTCCTTCTTTGATTCTTGAGATCCTGACATGCTCATATTTAAAGGATCTGGATATTTTTGTTCTTCAAAACTATGCTTTATGTTTCCAGTTGCATCATTAGAATCCTTACCAGCTATCCTCAAAGAATTATGCTGATACAAAACAGTGGAATCTGTTGCTGTATTTTGTATAACAATTGGTTTGAAATGAGTGGCTGGTGAAGAGAAGGCACTTGGCACTCTGTGTATGTCTTTGATTGGTTTAGGTTTGACAGCTACATTTTTGAAAGCTGAATATGAGTGTAATTCAGTTTCCTTAGGGACCGTGGATTCTATTGATTTAAAACTCAAGCTTTGCCCTGCAGTTCTTGTTGGTAGCTTATTTTCCTTATTATCACTTAACACTTCCCCATTATTATCAGGAGGTTCAGCTATATCCCTAGTACCAAGAACTAGAAAGTCACTCTTGTCAAGAGAAGTGTGGAATACTTTTTCAGAATCATCTTCATTCAGAGAACTCTGAGGAGTAAAAAAATCCTGTAAATTTTGCAAATATCAAGCATAATCACATAAAAATAAAATATTATATTTCCAGTCAAAAAGTCAAAAGCAAGTTTTAAAAACAATTTAACAAAATTAAAGGGGCTAAAAATGCTGCATTTGCACAGCAGTTTGTGTGATGGCTTCACAACCTGTTGGTCCATGGATCAATTCTCAGATTATGGAGATTAATGAACCAGAAATTACTCCAGCTTTAGATTGATAACACAAGAACATATTTTAGAAAGTACATGTATGTTTATATAATACTGACCACATGATCTCCTAATGTGTCATTAGAAACAGATAAAATACAGACTTAACACCATGCCCACACTCCTCCGAGAAGTGAAATAGAATTTTACTTTATTATAAATACAAAATCAATAAAGTGTATCTACCCAGTAAATATGGTTGTGTGCTCATTCCTCAATATATACAGGTAAACAAATTTGCACAACAGAATTAATGATTGATTCTTGATTAGAAACTGGCCTCACAGCACATACTGCATTTCCATAAGTGAACTGCCCTCTGTTCTAGCAGCCATTCGACTTGATGGTGTTTCGAGTCTAATGCCGCCGAAACAGACGTTGTATCAGGTCACAACTCTGGCCCTTTTGACAGGCTTCTTTGTTGTTCTGTGCACCCACACCGTGCCCGTAACTAGTTCAAGCACAACGTCGGCCTGTCGGAACAACATGGTAACTGTTATCGAAGGCTACGACTACGGGATTGTATAGATAATGTGCCATGAAGCTTCTATAAGAAGATAACCTCAATATAAAGGCATGTCATCTAATAAGGTTTTCTGTTGCATGGTTGGTTTGTCTAGTGAGCCATTGGTGCGACCCACAGACGCTTCCCATTTCACTTAGTATAGTTTTATTATTATATCATACTTCATTTATCTCTAACCACCTAAATGTGCCCTTTTCTCTCTTTTTTTTTGGTAGTTTCTAATGCAGTGAAATGGAGCTGTGAGACCATTTCATTCCACTAACAATATTAATAATTTTTTGTGTTTGTTTATATTTGTTTCTTGATAAAGATTCCTGTTGGACTGTACCATAGAAAAAAAGTTATTGTTCCTTTGATTTTGTTATTTCTCTTTTACATTGGTTTTACTATTTGGTAACTATATTAGTTATAGTAATATTACAATATCATAGTTGTTATCACAACAGAGAGAACAGAGAGGCATGGTGGAATTTGTATTTGATTTGGTGCAAGGCTAATGTTTCTAATTTGATACACCTATGTTCATGAAGGGTTATAGGTTTGATATTGATGATGAATCATCAATAAATTTGTTGACTCTATGAAACAACTACAATATTATTTCTCTTCATCATTATGATTATCATCATCATTGTCATTTTCCATGTCATATTTTTTAGATGATCATGGATCTCAACAAATATTTATTTTGAATGTCAAATATCAAATCAGATGTCAACATTTACCCATGATATAACATGAGGGTTTCTAGAATGTTAACTCTGTTGTCTTATGTCTCATTTGACATTAATTCTGTCAGTTGTCATGTATTATTTAATTAAGGTTTCTTTTTCAATATGATAAAAGAGAGAAATTTTACTAACTCTTTGTGTCTTTCTGAGATCACAGGTTGAGCAAGCATAAATGGTTTTCCCCAAGTGCAATGATGCCGCTTCAGGGTCAGAAACAGAGCAAAATCTTATATTTTCAGTTCTAGAGTGAGCATTTGGATTATTTATGATGGAAGAACTTTTTTACTTCCATAGATTATATCTTGAAAAACAAGAGACAGGGGATGTTGGAGGTATGTTGCAGTCAACCTTCATTGTGGAGACAGCACTTGTTGATGAGATGATTTGTTAATTTAAAATGTTTATTAAATGCTGTTCATTCCCGATCTATATTTTATTTCTGATCTTTTATCTAATTTCTAATGTTATCATTACTCCAAGATATTTAAAATGATAGAATTTGGTGACACATTCTTGTGGTATTAGTTAATTAGTTTGTTCCTTTTGTGCCACAAGTGGCACATAGGGCAGAAGTTTTGATTCTCCATGTGTTGCAGTCTGTTGTCTGTAACATTAGTTCTTGTATGGTCTTGCAGCCTGTTATTTCCCCTTCTTTAAGTATGGCATTCTTTAGGGTTTATTTAGGCCTTCATCATTTTCTTTTACCCTCAGGTGTCCACATAAGGGCTTGTTGGTTTAATGACTATAATTTGTGTAGGGTAGCTGGGGGAAAAGTATCACACGGAGTAAAACACCACAGCGAGTTTTTCCAGAGCCTATGGTTTTTTTCGGTAGCACACATGACTAGAGAAGACACAAACATTTCAATTTTTGACACAATGAAATTATATAGGTTAAGAACGAGTCGATTTTCAACAATGAGGAATAATATTTGTTCACTATGTTCAATATATTTTTTTTAAAACTTCTCGCACTGTGCCTGCTGTTATCATTAATATCGTGATTTTTAAAAATGTTTAAACTAAATATATATTGTGTTGTTAAGTAATTAAGCATATTATCTTGTCAGGCTTCTTTTTTTTTGGAATTTATGATAGTTGCTAACAATGCGATCTGGGGTAATATGGCACACATTTTTTGGGGGCAAAGTGTTGCATTCAGAATGTCTGAAAAAAAAATGCTGATGTCATGAGGAAGTTGCAGTTGCTGATCTAAAGCTGGAAGAGACTGATATATATGGTTATAATGATCATCCAACCTTACAAAGACATTGCATTGTTAGCTTTAAAACTAATTTTTATCTGAACTTTTTTTTTCAGATTTAAGTTAGGATACTAGGTCTATCTATTTATTCTATCTATTCTTACACACAGTTACACACTGTCAGTGTGCTAGACCTGTTGTAGTGGTGATCTCACTCAATTTTATAATGGTTTTTATAATCTTTTTTTCCTGCGACACTTCCCCCCCCCCCAAATGGGCAAAGTGATTTTTTTTTTTACATATGTTCATAAATTCTCACTCTACTGTGTACACATAACTATGTTTTCAATAACCTCATGTAAAATGGATGGATAAGCTATATACTGATGACAGTTTGGTCTCTCTCTCATAGTTAAGTCTAATTTTCAGAATACGCTAAAATGTGAAAAGGGCAACACTTTGCACCCAGCTACCCTATTTTGGTTACTATTTCTTTATACTTTCAGTTATCCAATATTAATTAAATAGTTTGTGAAGGTCTTCTATTATTTTTTTGAGATTATATGAATAGGTGAAAGTTTTAGGATATAATAACAACAGGAAAATAAAATAATGATAAAAAAGTAAGCAGCAATAATGACCTAAAAAATAATCACCAAATTAAGGTCAAGAATTAGAAAAAAGTTGTCTAATATTAAATAGCATAGAAGTTATTGAGTTCTAAGAATAAAAATAATTATTTCAAGGAATGTTCAGAGAAATACCTGCAGCAAATTTATATTACAGTTCACTGACTGAAAAATTTTGGCAACAGCAGAACTCGAACGACTTCCTTTTTTAGTGAAGAATTTTTGATATGATAAAAAATCTATTAAATAAAAACACAATAATCTTAGGCTATACATTTATTTCAAAGATTATAAGTAATGATTTAACTTTAACTAAAGAAATACCGTAATCCTGACTTACAATGTTTTTAAGTGCTTCCAGATATAACTGAAGACACACTTGCTGAGAGCTGGTTTTGCTGACTTTCTCATATTCTTCACACATCTAATAATAAAAAGGACAACAAATGACATGAAAGATAAAAACATGTCCTATGACAGTAAGAACAGCATTAGCAATATGCATCTACAAATATAAACTTATTATTTAATTTAGCAACATTAGTTATTACTTCTGGTTATTACCTTTCACAAAGCATACTGCGTAAGATATAAAATACATGTTAAGAAAATAATAGATCACATTACTGAACAATTCGGTTGTCCAAAGTATTGCATGGATATATTGCCCTGGTCATGAAGGGGTCAGAGGCTGAAAAAAGAGCAGACCCATTGGCAGGCAATGCTTTGGTTGATGGCACAGTATTGAAAAGAGATAGGGCCAACCTAATTAGGTAATCATTGATTTACTACAGAGTGAATAAGATGATGCTACAGGTGATAACATGCATATAAAAAGAATGACAAAAATTGGGAAGACCAAGGGTGAGGGGAGAAAGTGTGTTCTTTCTTGAATAATGAGAGGGTCACATAATAAATATCTCACTGGGAATTTAAGACTGTATACTTTTGGATCATTGTTGGAATGGAGAACAGAGCTTTTATGGGAATGTTCCATGTGCCATGATGCTGGTTTCTAACCAAAAAATCAAGTTATTACTTAATCTAGGCTCTATATAAAAAGTTTTCTATTGTCTTCACAAATTTTATTGTTTTCGCTACCAGAATAAAAAAATGAAAAAGTGGAGACTTAATTTGTAGGCCTATAATAAAACTGTTCCAATAAGAGCCTGTTTTACATGAAATTGGATAATTGTATTGTTTAAATGTTGCACTGAAAGATTGTCAATAAAATGAAATGTAGAAATGTTAGAACTTAAATCTATACTGCAAATGATTTCACAACATTAACAGGAATGTATTATTATGGGGTTTGTCTGTGATACAGGGTCTAAAAGAGAAGTGAATAATAGTATCACAGCTACCATACATGTAAGAGATGATAATAACAAAGAATGTTGAGGCAGGTGTGACTAACTAATTGCATGATCTCCAACTGTGATGAAGCCTGCTCAAGACTCATGCTAAAGTGCTGTGACATAATTGATTCTTTAATCTAAAGCATGTTTCAAGATTGCAAGAAAGTCATAGAAGAATCCCCATGGGAGTAAAAGACTTACCAGCTCATGGCATGACACTCTAAAGTGAGTAAAACAGTCATCTGGGATTTGAGAAAGTTATAAAATACTCTCCTATATAAAAAAAATAATCTCAGTGAAATGCCCATCTAGATCTGAAAGTAAAACTTCACTTTTTGGCATTGGAAAAGAAAGCAACAAACTTGTACTCCATTGGTCATTTTATAATCTTCAACATTATGAGACTAGTGCATTTACATTTTTTTACATGACATAGCCCTTGAACTATTTTGAATCCATAATATTTTAGTCATACACATAAGAATTCTAATACTTCAATTATTATTCTTATCAAAACATGGTAGTTAATGAGTTTGCCTCTCTTTTGGAGAGACGTGCCCCTTTCAACCAGCAGAGAACAAAGTCCAATTAGGTTATATCAGGACACACTGCCATAAAATATTAGAGGTAAAGACCCCAAAATTAATCAAAAGTATTCTTATCAAAACATTCAATGCTCTCATATATTTGTATTTGTGTCCAAATGTAGGCTATACATTGTTGCTAAATTACTAGAATTGTATTATCAATACATTGATCAAAGGAGCTTGTAAGGGCCTATACAAATAGTCTTGGTGTGACTGAAACTTTATGTGTTACAGGCGCTTATCTCAGTTGCACGCAATTTTAGTTATAATGGTTTGTTATTCTTACTTAAAAACATGGTTTCCTATCTTTCTATCTGTTCGATAAACCCTTTTTTGCCTTTCAGCATCAGAGGTAGAAGAGTTTTCTGAGATGGCCCACGTGTGTGCTGAGAATATTGTGGAATTTGCTGCCTCTTTTATTTTTGTGGTCCATTGTTTTCGTGGTCTGCCTCCAGGTCTGCCTTCACTGTATCTGTGTAGCACAGCATACATAGGTTTCCAGCAGAAGAAAAACTTATTGCTAAAGGACAAAAATGAATTTAAAATATCTTGATATATTAAATTGTGTCCTGGAGTAGGAAACATTCTATAAAACATTGACACTGACCAATAACTGGAATATTCTTTGTATGAAACAAACCACTCCACATTACAAGTGAAGAGCATTTATGCCAGTTTACAATACTTGTAGTTAAATAACCATATATGGGTGCTTCTCATTATTATTGTTTTTTGTGTGGATAGCATATTATAATTTTTATTTATATATTGCACTTTATTTATATAGGCCTATGTATCTTGTTTAAAAGGAGTGACATTGACCTTATCATCCATATAATGTTTTACTTTTTGAGCAAATATGAAATTAATTATATTGATTTATTTCACATATTCACACATTCCTTTTATTAAATTAAACTGTCCATAAATTATCTTTTTTAATCCTTGTGATTTTAATGTTCAGATTTAATACCTCAAATGCAGTGTCCAGATCAGGCCGTTCTTCAGGGTTCCCATGAGTGAATGATGCAATGAGAATTTCTAAAGCTTCACCATCAGTAACAGAAAGAGAATAGGAATTCTTGAAACTAGCTGCACTTCGTAAGGCAATACCAAGGCCATACAAACATGTCTGCAATAAATTAATTATTATAATATTCATGTAGGCCTAATTATTTTTACAACAGTAATGACAGTATAAATTCATAAAGTGTAAACAAATAATTTGTTTTATTTTGATTCCAAAGAATTATGAGCGATGAATACAGTTCTAATTTCCTATGTTTCCTAAAAAACTCTGCAAAAGGAATTATGGAGGGAGAGGTGTTTGAGGTGGAGAAATGCATGTTTGGTAAGAGGGTGGAGAGGTTTCTCCAGTTTTCTTTTATACTTGAAGACTCTAGCTCTAAGCGATAATTATTGCATTGAACAGGAGCATTTTATTTAGAGATAGGCCTATTCCACAATGTTGTATGCAGACATCCAATTATATGAAAATTTGCAATCCTCTTGAACATGGGTTCCCAAAGTGGTCTATATGGAACCCCCCCAAGCGTCGATTTCAACTTGCAGTTGGTCCATGTCAGCGAGAGAAAAATTGGGGATGCATAAGATGCACTCTTTTCAATAAAAGTATGAATAAACATTGTACATGTTTATTTTTACAATTGTCCACTCTACAAAAAACCCTATCAAAGTGAGCAGCAATGCATTGGATGTCAAAAACACATTCGGAATGCTGAGAATTTCATGGACTGCTAGGAAAACTAGGTTAAGCTGTATATAGATGTTATCTATATGCTTACCACTATCTGTAAAGGTGCAAAAAATCAAGAACAGCATTCAATAACTTTTGACTGAATTTTATTAACTATGTACCATTGCTTCTCATCCTTTTAGTGACTTTTGTATTTCCTTAAAGAGCACTAGAGTAGCCCTTCACTACAGTGTATGATTCATCTTTGTTTTGAGAACAGTGCTATTTCTTTTGTTTAATCATTACTGTTTTATTCCTTCTCACATTTTTTTTCATGGAAAACTTGGAATGGTAATGAAATTTTGCTAATCACTGGTAACACACAAAATAGCATATACAAATAATACAAATAATGTCTCACTAAATGACTTTCATCAAGAACACATTCACAACATAATATGATGAATAGGAGCTGTCAGTGTTCACATGACAATCAAACATATTTAAAATTAAATCTGTTATTAGTTATTCTAGCATTATTCTAACATTGTGTTAATCAAGTCTAGAAGTATACAGAACATTTGTTGACAATTACCGGTATATCTTGTTATCCAGAAATGTTTCTTACTTCTAAGTAATTAATAAGAACTTTAGATAAGTTATAACAATAATTATAAGGTTGCAAACAAGGCATAAAACCGGCCCGTCCAGCAAAAACAACACTGCCTAACTTTGAAAAACAGAGCACTCATTAACTCCATTTAAAAAACAGCTAAACTCATCACCATCAGGTATCATATCCTGAAAAGGATGTAGCAGTCATCACAGCCTTTCAAAACTTCTGTATCTTTGAGCCAGTCTTCCTGCTTCTATCACTGTTATGTTTTCGTGGTCTTTGATGTTTTGCATCCATATTCTTCTTGGTTTGCCTCTATTTAATCTTCCTGGCATCATCCCCTCCATTATGGTCTTCTGTAGGCTGATATGGCATTTGATATGGCCAAAATATTGTAGTTTTATGGAAAGAACCATGCTGTTTAGCCAGTTTTATTTTACATTATTTCCCTCAGGATGGCTATTTTGGTGATTTTTTTTGGTCCATGGTATCCTGAAGATTTTTCTGTAACATTTTGTATCAAATTCTGCTATTTTTTTTTCATTTTGCTGGTGATTATACAGGATTCACACTCATATATTGCCATAGGAATATGCAAGCTCTTAGGAATGCTACTTTTGTTGTTTTGCAGCAGCTCAGCCATGTTTTTCATTTATATATGCTTCTTTGACGCAATAGCCAAATTTTCTTATTTCCTTCTGATTTCCACATAGCAATCACCTTTACTATTGATAAGAGAACCAAAATATTCAAAACTGTTGACCCTAATTCGCTGTTATTGATACTGATTGAGAACTTGCTAATGGTTTTGTTGCTTGTCATAATCTTGGTCTTGGTTACATTAAAAAATAGGTTTTGTTTTTCACTATATTCTTTATTGGAGTTTATGAGATTTTCATGACTGTGTACCAATAAGGTTAACTTAGCTAAACTCATGTTAAGATTAAATATGATTTTACTCTAAATTTAGTCATTAATACCTTATCATTAAGTATTCCTTTCTGTTGAAGCTCTGGTGCCATGTATGCCACTTCCAGTGGATTGTCCTCAGGAATGGCTGTAAAGAAGATGGTACCTGAATCTTGGACTATAATTGTGTCCAGGGAAATGTAAGCAGCTGATGTAGATGAAAGGACAAATGTGAAATAATTTAGTTATTTTTGTATTAAAATTACCAACCGGCTATTATAAAAATAATAATGAAAAAACAATGATAATTGCACATTGTAAAAAATTCTAATTCTTTATAATCTGACAATGAAAGGCAAAGCAGGATAGTATAAAGTAAATTAAAGACAATATTTATATCACAAAAATATGCTATAGTATGCCACAAAAATCTATGACACATATACACCATAGCTATAAACCCAGAGGAAGACCATGTAAAAGATAGACCACAGAAATCAAAGAGGCAATGGGAACAAGCCTACAAACAGAACACATGGAGGTCATCTCCAAAGAACTCTTCTACCACTACCTCAAGGCACAAAGTGGTCACAGAGTATAGATAGAATATGCTATATCATTTGTAGTGGGTGTGTCTTTTCTCCTTATGAAACTATTAACATTTTTTAATAAACATACCAGAGTAATTAATAAATAACAAATTATCTACAATAGTTGTATTATCTTTTAAAATCATCTTTTTTTGGCTTTCTGTTTTGATTTATTTAATCAGTCGAGTTTTGATTAGAAATTGGTGTCATGGCACATTGAAGCCCTTTCAAATCTCATAAGGACTCAGTCTCCATTCCAGCAACCATCCAAGAGTATGCAGGTTCTTGACTCAAGAGTATCCTAGTCAGATGTTATGTGATCTTTCCAGACAGAACATACTTTTGTCCCTTACCTCTAGCCATTTACATTTCTGTCGTTCTTTGTATGTGCATTTTATCACCACCAGTATCATCTTCTTTACTCTAGAGAAAATAAATTATTGCCCTTAATAACCACCATATCTCTCCACAGTGCTGTACCATATTCTTAGAATTTTTTTCTAATGTGTCTGCTCTGTTATTGTCTCTAACCACTGCATGACCATGACTCTATATCTGTGTAATACTTTGGAAAACATAGTAGTTCAATAATGTGACCCAGTCTTTTCTTAACATGCACCTTTCTATCTTACACAGGTGGATATTTATTTAATTAGTTAAACTATGGAACAAGTTTTGCACCTTGATCTGAAATTTATTTCTGTTAGCAAATAATTTGGTCATTCATTGTTTGCAAAATGCTTCCTTGGTGTACCAAACACCATGAAATGAATATCAAGGCTCATGAGCTGGGTAAGGTTGAAAAATGTTACTAATGCTATAAAGCATATGCTGAAGGCAACAATAGCAATCAAGTGTTTGATCAAACAATGACTAAGGAGCTGAGTTATTTTTGTTAATAAAAAATATACTAAGATGCTGATTTGTAATTCAAATAACTTTTACATTTACAGATTTTTATTCTTGTTTCAAATTATTATATATTTATTATCACTAAGGAAGAGGGGAAAATAAATGAGAAAACTTGTGATTCATGCAGCAATTCTACATCTCCCATTAACTAAGAATCTGATTCTGCTCTTCATAAAGCATCCCATTGCAGACTTATCTGGCCAACAGAGGAAGTATCAGTATAATCTATGTTATGATAAAGTCAGTTGAAGAACCATGGGATTTCTTCTAGAACTGTTGTCTGATCATGGAAATTGTAATTCACTTTACTCATCATGTGTTGTGTTGTATTCTTGATAAAGGCCTTTTGATTGAAATGTTGATTTCTGCATGTTACCCTAAATGCTTTCAGTGATAGCAAAACTTAATTATTCTGTTTCCAAGTTTTGCCTGTTCAAGGTTGACATTTTTAGTTACCAACTTGACCACTTAGTAGATTGCTTAGATATAACTGAACCTGACATCGTAGCACCCACTTCATAGAAATTTCTTTCCATGCTAAATGTTATATTTTGATTTCCCTTGGTAGGTGTGAATTTCTGTTCTCCCTTGAATTAAACCCCTGATCTGTGAATGGTCATAAAATTACATAGTGTGTCTAATTAGTGATGAAATTTTGATTCCCCCCCCCCCCTGCACTCCCATTTCTTGTTTCAAAATCTCCCTTCCCCCTTGTGTTATATTACAGTTTCCATGCAGCATTTACCCATTATATATGAAAAAAGTCCTTTTAATGTGGCAAAGATATTAGACACCCCAGTTCCTACTAGTTATAAATGTTATGTTATGGTTTGCCTTTGTAGATGTTACTGAACCATACATATTTATTGCAAAGCTGTCTGGTAGGATTGGGTGAATGGAAGCACACTGGACAAACATAGGATTTACTTAAGAATTGTACAACTGAAAATCCTTACATCATCATCATCATCATTAAGTGCCATCTCCACAACGAAGGTTGGCTGCAACGTATCTTCAACATCTCCTGTCTCTTGTCTTGGTGGTGCACTCTGCTAGACTGTAACCTGTCCATCGTGTGATGTTACTCTCCCACTTGTATCTCTGCCTATCTCTTGCTCGCTTCCCTTTGACTTTACCCTCAAGTAAGGTCTTAATAAGGTGTCATGTCTTTTAATGTGTCCAAAGTATTTTATTTGCCTGATCTTTATTTCTCTTAGTAGTTCTTTCTTCATATTAAATGTCTTTAGCACCTCTTTATTTGTTTTCTTCTCTTTCCATGATGTACTTCCTATTCTTCTATATACCCACATCTCAAAGACATCAATTTTGTCTTCTAATTGTTTATTTAGTATCCATGTTTCTGAGCCATACATTAATATGGAATGGATGTAACATTTTATAATTACAGCAACTGTTTAAACTTTCTACTGAATTAGTGAGTGCTAGTGCAGTATTTCAAACAAAAGTCAGCACAATTTATTCTATTTGTGAATTACGGTACACATTATACAGGTAATACAGTTATTTTTTGTTATTGTTAATTTAATAGTTGCTTTACTTTCAATTACTTCCAACAGGATCAAACTTGTTAGCATATTTCTATGAAATAAATTTCAAAAATGGAATAATAATGCACTATTATCAATAAATAAAACTTTTTGTGATTGATAAATATATTTTTCCTTATTATAATATGATCTGAATTATACATTGTCATATTTAGATTGCAAGGAAAATACTTTTTTTTTGTCCACTGTGGTTATATCAGAGTGTATTGCCATAAAAAGTAATGGAGGTTAATTATAAATAACTCTTATGGTGAGTTACACTTCTTTCAAGCATGGGCACTAGTCAAATTTAGTTATATTACAGCTATTAACCATTAAATAATAGTTTTATTCCATAAAAATGACCTCTTATAGTGAGATACGCTCCTTTCAACTACAGACATTAGTCCAATTATGTTATATAGTCCAATTATGTTATATAGTCCAATTATGTTATATAAGAGTTTTAAATCATAAAAGAATAGTGATCATGGTTCTGGCATTCCAGCCACCACAGCCCTCATCCTCAAGATATTGCTAGTAATATATCATTAGTGGATATTGTGATGTGGGTAATCCTGCCTGTGGTTAAGTTTGCACACAAAAATGCACCTCTTATGGTGAGATAGGTTCCTACGCTCATTTCAGCTGTAGATGCAATCCAATTTGATTATATCCGAACTCTACCATCATAAAAAAACAGTGGAGGTCGTGGTTCTGGTAATAAAGTTACAACAACCTCCAGATTTTGTATGTTACGCCACAACAGTCTGGTATATGTTATACGATAGGAAATGACAATATAAAAATGAATTTAGTGTTAAAAAATAATAAAATAATAAAGTCAAATATTCTTTAATCAATCACTTTAGTTTGAAAAGAAAAGATATTTTAATGGAGTGCATATTTAATGAGAAAATTATGTGAATTGATATAAATAACATTATAAATACATAGCAGGCTCCTTAATTAATTTAGATCAGTTCTTGTCCCTCTTAGATTTCTGGTTTTCCATGAACTTAACTCCTGACCTGTGCCTGGTTCATAAAATTACCTGGTTTGTCAAACTGGTGACACCATCCAGCCCTCCCCTTTTTCGTTTCCCTAGCACCAGAGTTTTATCTCTTATTTAGACTAAGAGAGCACTAAAGATTCACCATTTAGAAAATGAATTAAAAATACCTTCAAAGACAATGGTTTTAATATTGTGAGGTTGTTATAATGCTAAAAATGACACATAAGCTTAACTAAAATTATTATTTGGACTTGTCTAGAGTGCAGTGATGATGATCCAATGACTAACTAACTATTATCTAAAGATCAAAATAAATTATAATCAATTATCATTCAGAGAAATAATCTAAATGTAGTTGTGATAACAAATAATATATGACTTCTTACGAAGGTGTTTTCTTTTCATCTGTAAGAACAGCACACTCTCTCGACATATTGACCATAATTCGGATTCATCAAGACAGTGATCCAACAATTTAAGCAGATCATTAAGACGAATGCCCTGGAATCAATTAAGTTCATTTAAGTAATTATTGATTAGTTCAATTACTTTAGAGGATAATGTTAATATACTAATATTCAAAATATCATACAGGCGTACAGAAACATCATTCATATTTATTTCAAATAAGTAAATTCAAAGTAGCTGCCTTAAAAAATTATACAGTATGATACAGACATAGCTTACAATATATCACCATATAGGTAGGTCTATATCTTAATTTGATCATATGGCATCGAAATCATAAGAAAGACAAGATAACATATTACAGACACGTGGATAGACAATAGGCTAAAAAGATTAAACATGGCGGGTAAAGTTCCGGGTTGGAGAACAATAGATCGCCCAAGACATTGATATACATAGGCCTACCATATCGAAGATCTATTGAAAATGACAATATAAAATGTTGGGCAGTTTGCACAGAACTCAAAGGCTTACAGAATGATAGTCAGGACAATGTTCTGCGTAGGACATGTCACATAAAAGAAGAATAAATATGGTATTATATTATAGAAATGAAGATATTAATTGTAAATGACCGCATATAGGCCTATAGCAATAGATAGGCCTACATTATTACCAGAATATCTTTCTTACAAAGATAAGAATTGAGACCAACAATATAAAGTCCCAGCAATAAAAACAACGAGGTCAATTTTGAACGAATTTTTTATAAGTTGTTGACAAAGGGGGGAGGGGGGGGGAGGAGAAGGGATGTGGGTTTCAAATGACAAAATAGTGGCGTAATTTATAAACAACCTTACATAAGAGCAGCAATTTGCGTTTTTTTCAAAACACTAGGCCTATATTTTATAATAGCGCTGGCTGCGGAGAGCTGTTAGTTATTGTCGGGGGTCTTCTTGCCAGCAGCCTGGAAAGGGAAGAGGGGGTGGCAAGCACGTAGATAGAGGGGATGGGGTCAATCCTCAATAAGTTTCTATCGATATTTTTTTTTTTTTTTTTGGTTTCAACTCCCTCTCGCTTATAGCTAATAAGAACATGATCTCTAGTCCTAGGAATGTAGCCAAAACGTAGACAAAATCTCTCTCCCCCCCCCTCCCAAACGATTTATTGCTTAAAGATCACATTTTCCATCAGATGGGAGAATTTGGTTCTTTTTAGATAAAACAAAGAAAGGCTCACCGGCAGAAGTCTTAGTCTTCCTGGGGTCGCCACCCCTGACAACAGCATCCCTAGCCTACGTAGGGGTGGTAGCCATAAGAGGGTTTACCGGCAGCATCCCCTGTCTCCGTGAGGACGATCTTCCCTGAGGATTCGCCCTCGTCTCCCTTGGGGCGGCCAGGCTCACTAACAACAGCACTGTCTCTGTGGGGGCGGTAAGCTCTGAGAAGGGTTCGCCTGCAGCGGCACCCTTATCCATGAGGGTGGTCAGTCCTGCGAAGGGCTCTCCGGCAGAAACCATTCTCTGTTGAGATTGATAGCCCTGACAAATCTCAATTGCTGCAGCCGCTTTCTCCGTTGGGGTGGTCAGGCTAACCGGTAGCAGCTGCCCAATCTCCTTGGGCGCCGTCTGCTCTAAGAAGGGTTAGCTGGCAGCAGCCCCAATATTCTTGGGGCCGTCAGCCCTGAGAAGGGCTCACCAGCAGTAGCCCGTCTCCGTGGGACAATCAGCCACGAGAAGGGCTCACCGGCAATAACCCTAGTCTGTTTGGAGCACGTCAGCCAAGAGAAGGGAGCCCATTAGCAGGAGCCTATGTCTCTCAGACTTGAGAAGGGCTTGCCGGCAGCAGCTTCTGTCTCCATGGGGGCCTTCAGTCCTTCATCTGTGTTGGGGAGATCAGCCTTTTGATGGGCTAATCAACAGTCAGTCCTGTCTACGTAGTGGGGGCTCAAACGTACACGATATTTCACCTTAGTATATCCTTTGAAGCGGATGTACAAAATGACTTCTAGAAAATGTGAGCTGATGCATAATTTATGGTCGTAGTAATTTGTGATATATATTATGACATAAATGATTGCTAATTGTTTTCGGTTATTCCCGTATTAGTCGTGCATATACCAATTAGATTGTACTTTGTACCACCTGTCAGGTGATGTTTGAATAACCCATTATATTACCCGCGGCAGTGTGAGTTATAGAGACATTGACTTCTCGTAGTTCAGTTGGCAAAGACCTCGTTCATTGTCTTCCTTCCATCCTTCGTGGGAAGCGACTAAGGAAAATTGGGGGATAACGAAAGTTGGGGAATAAGCAGACAATCTGTCACCAGTGAAAAATATCACTGAATGTCTTGTCTCAATTTCTTACTTTTGGTCTTTTATCGGACAGTCCCGATGGATGATAAAACGATACAGGTCAGTGAATATTGCACTCTTGTCGTTTTGTGGCAGGCAGCTAGATAGTGGGGAATGCTAGATTTGCAGATGGGTCCAAAAAATTTGGCCAAAAAACTAAGAAAATAGATCAAGAAGTAGATTACATACGGTTTTCAATAGCCGTAACATATGAATGTACATGTGCCTAGGACATGATATTCGTATTTGCAACTCTGCCTAGGACATGCATTTCGTATTTATAACTCTGCATAGGACATGCGATTCGCATTTACAACTCTGCATAGGACATGAAATTCGTATTTACAACTCTGCATAGGACATGAAATTCGTATTTACAACTCTGCATAGGACATGAAATTCGTATTTACAACTTTGCATAGGACATGCGTTTCGTATTTACAGCTCTATCTAGGACGTGATATGCTACTTGATTAACTTTACTTGTATGTAGTCTAACTACCAAGTTTAATATAACAAACCTGTTTTTTGAGTTTCTTGGATGCTGCAGCATACTGTTGGCTCTCTAATGCACCTTCATCTTCACTAATGTCTGTTTCATATAATGTTAAGTACACACTTCCACTATTTTGTCTTGTTTTCATTTCATTATCACGTATATGTTTTAAACTGCTGTTGTTAAAATCTTTGTTAATTTCGTTAAAATTTTGTGTTATCAACAATTGTTGCTTAGAGTTGGTTTCGCCATTTGTGTTATTTTCGGTATTATCTGCAGAAATACAGAAAAAATACTATATAGCTTACTAAACATTCATGTTAAGTAATACATGTTTACTATACATTCTGGGAACATCAAAACATACAATGGACTAGAAAGAATTAGGAAAGGACAAGGTCCAAGAAAGTAAAGTTCGCTCAAACATCAATAGGCACGGGATATTGAGGACCTCCTAGATTTGGCTCTGGAAGACAGTTTGCAGGGAACCGAAATGCTTTCAATGTGGCAGTGAGGACAGTTTGCAGGGAACCGAAATGCTTTCAATGTGGCAGTGAGGACAGCTTGCAGGGAACCGAAATGCTGTCAGTGTGGAAGTGAGGTCAACTTCTACAAAGGGCACGTCATATAATAATAAAACATAACCTGTTAAGGTCGTAGGTGTGTCACACTATATACATCAGCATAAAAAGCTCTAAAAATAACTATATCCTCAGTCATTCGGAGGAGTGTTGATAAATCCCGCCCAGACAATTACTTGGTGTTATCAACCCAGGATTATCTCTCACCCCGCCTTCTTCTTCCACTTTCGACTGCTTCTTGCAAAACAATTTTAGAAAGCTAGCCGTGTCTCCTTAAATGTTCAAACAAAACAAGTTTACGCCTTTTCACCGCAGTCAAAAGTCGTTCTTGATAACCTGCAAGTTTGTTTATTTTCTGCAAGACAAATATATTTCTCTTGTGTTATATAGGAATGTAGGAATATATGACATTTCAACAATGTGAATCTCGAAAAATGAGCTAGACTTTGAATCCAATACTATTGTTCATTGAAACCCCGAGACAGAATATTGAGCAGGTCTATATGATTTCATTTGGAGTTTCAGAAATATTTTAAAATCCACTAGTTCAATTAGGAAGTCGTAACATGACATTTAGCACAAGAAAGCAGGCAAAAAAATAGGGGAACACAACCCCCCTTTCAAATTAATTATTTTCCAAAAAAGGTCACCAATAACACATAGAAACATGAATAAATACACTTTTCTTTGTTACCCTTCCACGCATTTGTACCGAAGGCGAATCTACGGCCCTGTCGACATGTAATTGCATATTCTACGTAGTCTATTTGAGACCAATTTAATTGTGATATTTGTTAGCTCATATTACGTTATCATATTTAGCATCTACAATATATTTAGTTAGATCAAATCAACCGTTCATTTCTTTTGTGTATGTTCGTCCCTTAATAGTTGTCCGTTCCAATCCCCAAAAAGTACAAGCAATGAAGCTCTTGTGTCTTGTGTGATATGGGAGAATCTCCCTAGCTATCTTTCATATCTAGAAGACTAACATTCAGCTGTATTCAATACTTTAAGATGCCTCTTAATCAATGGGAGTTTCTATATGTATATAGAAGGAATGTTTCACCAACTTGTAATAAAGAGATACTAAAAACACTTAATATGAAGAAGGAACTACTAAGAGAAATAAAGATCAGGCAAATAAAATACTTTGGACACATTAAAAGACATGACACTTTATTGAAGACCTTACTTGAGGGTAAAGTCAAAGGGAAGCGAGCGAGAGGTAGACAGAGATACAAGTGGGAGAGTAACATCACACGATGGACAGGTTACAATCTAGTAGAGTGCACCACCAAGACAAGAGATAGGAGATGTTGGAGATACGTTGCAGCAAACCTTCTTTGCGGAGACGGCACTTAATGATGATGATGTAGATATATAATCATATCAAAATCTGCAATAGTTTCCAGGAATTTATGCTGGTCTACAGCTCATATGAATGCTTGCCCATACAGCTAGTATGATTGATCACACATCTCATGTAAATATGTGATCAGAGCTCATGTGAATCCTCGATCACACAGCTAATGTAAATTCTTGATCACACAGCTGATGTGAATTCTTGATCACACAGCTGATGTGAATTCTTGATCACACAGCTGATGTGAATTCTTGATCACACAGCTCATGTAAATACTTTATCACACTGCTGATGTGAATACTTGATCACACAGCTAATGTAAATACTTTATCACACAGCTGATGTGAATTCTTGATCACACAGCTGATGTGAATACTTGATCACACAGCTCATGTAAATACTTGATCACACAGCTGATGTAAATTTTTGATCACACAGCTGATGTGAATTCTTGATCACACAGCTGATGTGAATTCTTGATCACACAGCTGATGTGAATTCTTGATCACACAGCAGATGTGAATACTTGATCACACAGCTCATGTAAATACTTGATCACACAGCTGATGTGAATACTTGATCACACAGCTCATGTAAATACTTGATCACACAGCTGATGTGAATTCTTGATCACACAGCTGATGTGAATTCTTGATCCCACAGCTGATGTGAATTCTTGATCACACAGCTGATGTGAATACGTGGTTACACAGCTCACGAGAGCTTGATCATACAGCTGATGCATGACATTTGTCTTATTAATTCAGTTTTTGTATAAAACACAAACTTCATGATTTTAAAATTAATTTAAAAAAAATGCGAAACGTCATTCAGTGCCAGTA
Source organism: Meghimatium bilineatum (assembly GCA_034231615.1). Lineage (NCBI taxonomy): Eukaryota > Metazoa > Mollusca > Gastropoda > Stylommatophora > Philomycidae > Meghimatium > Meghimatium bilineatum. The sequence continues at coordinate 85,521,875 of CM067299.1, forward strand.
TTTTATGTCCCCCCCCTTAAGTTCTAAAGGCATCATCATCATGTGGGTCTACACGTTGCATGGTGTACTACACAGTGAATCTGTTCAAACATTCTTCTTGCGCTCTGATCTTACAGCGAATATTTTTCAGTGTTAGGTAAACCGTTCCTAACGTTCTCTCTTTGTCATTCTATATTTGATTTCTCATTGACTTTCCCAGTTGTGACAATGACTGTTCCAAACCTGTTTTTGTCAAGGCAAGTTCTACAAATGATACATGTCTATTTATGATATGGCTACCTCTTTCACCACATAGTTCATGTATCATATATTGTTTGTGTGCTGTTCAGACCTAAATAGGGATCAAATAGAAGCAACACGGTGACAGGCTACTAAAAATGTTTTATGGGTGGAGATGTCTGTCTATCTGATCCCATATACTGATAGTCAAGATTACGATTTTCAGAAGCTAAACTGAAGTCGGATTTGTCAAATATAGGGCCTACTGAAAAGTGCATATATCGCAACCAATCTCTAAACCATGACACAATGCATTCCGTTCTTCAGACAACATCCATATATTTTGATGGAGTTTGAGAAAAAACACAGAGCAGAAGAATATATGCCTATCAAAGGCTTTTTTCTGCGGATATGCAGGATACGCCATATCAACACCTTAATTTTTCATCTGGAATAAGGCCCATTCTTTCATATCAATTTTACTCATCAGTTTGTAATAGATATAGAAAAACACCTATTTGCTATAAGAAAAACAACAACCAACGCTAGAGTGATAACGTGATGGGCATAATAATCAATGTATTAGGCCAGGGGTGGGCAAACTTTTTGTGCAGAGGGCCACATTGAAAATTGTAAAGCTATTGGAGGGCCACATATAATATTATGTATATTTTTGTTTAAAATTCTCGGTAAGTAATCAATTAAATATTTTTATTGTAAAGAAAGGTAATTTTACATAATGTAGATAACTTCTGAAATAAATTACATTTCTAACAGACTTACACGATAACAGTATATTTTTAATATGGATAAAAGGTTTTGCAAATATTTTAACAATATTTGAAAAATATTATGTTGCATACAGTTACAATATGGGTTCATATCAATAGTTTCAATGAAGATTAAAAAAAAAAACACCATACACATACAGTCACAACAGTCACAACTTTATTGATATTATTAATTTCTAATGAGATGTATGTAATTGCTTGCAAGATTTTATAATTCCTTTGAAATTTGGAACAAGTTTACTTGTAGAAATTTGCATATCTGCTATTTAAGTTGCAATCAGATAATGAAGACCTATTCTTAGATTTGTTGATTTTTAAGCAAGAAAATGCCTGTTCACAAATATATATAGATCCAAATAATGACAAAAATTTAGCTGTAAAGTTTTTTAAGTTTGGGAATGATTGTTCAGGCAAAGAACCATAGAAATCCAACAAACGTTCAAACTTAAACTTTTCCTTCAGATAATAATTGACTTGTAATTCAAGCAACTACAACTGTATGTGCTCTGGGGCTTTATCAGCTTATTCACTGAGAGGAGAACTGATAACATTGAAGAGCTGCTCCAAGTTCTTGAAATCTTGGAATATTCTTCCAAATTCTTCAACACATACATCTAACTTTGAATTTTTTACTCATTTCATCATAAATAGTTTCAGCAAAGGGAAGTGACAAAACATTTTTTTTTATTTGTTTGTCTGGAAAACAGCGAGAGTTTGGCTTGAAATGATTCTACATGAACATACATTTCATGTGCAAACAAACCATTGCCCTGAAGTTTATCATTCAGTTCATTTAACTTTTCCATTATTTCAATGACAAATATAAAGTCAAGCTTCCACTCTGCATCAACAATGTTAGCATTGAATTCACATTCTATGCCCTTCATCTCTAGAAATATTACTATTTCTTCTTTAAGATCCCATACTCTCCTTAAACCCTTCCCGAGACTCAACCATCGAACTGTACTGTGGTACAGGACATCAGAATGTTCAGTTTCTAGATCGTCTAGTAAGGCTCTGAACTGCCTGTGATTGTTCTCTTAATCTGAGGAGGTTTATGACACTGACAACTGGGCCAATAACATGCTTAATTTTTAAAACAGATTTACACAAATTTTCCTGATGAATCACACAGTGAAGTGGTAATATTACGTGATCAGGATATTCTGACTTAATCCTATCATTGATCAACTTTATCAGTCCTATATTTTTTCCTTTTAAAGCACGAGCACCATCAGTTGTAATACTGGACATCTTGTTCCACATTAACCCAGCTCTTTCAATACAGCTACTAACAGCATTGAATATATCGAGGCCAGTGGTAGTGACTTTGATCGACTCAACACTCAGTAACTCTTCAAAGAGTTTAAAAGAATTGTTTATTCTACGTATAAAAACTAATAATTGAGCAGTATCCTGTACATCAGTACTTTCGTCCAATGCAAGAGAGTACCACAAAAAATGCATACTTTCATCTTGAAGTTGAAGGGTCAAATCTTCACTTATCTTTTCAACACGTCTGACCACAGTTCTTCTGGATAATGTAATACTGTCAAATTTGTTTTCTTATGGACACAGAATGTTTGTTGCATCTAGTAAACATTCTTTAATAAATTCACCATCAGAAAATGGCTTGTTGTATTTCACAATTTTGTGTGACAACACCAAACTGGCCTCTGTTGTGGCATCTGGAATTGAAGACTGTTTTGTAAACACAGTTTGTCGATTCTCCAGACTTTTTACCAACTCCATGCATTTTATTTTCCTTTCTTCAGATGTTAGATTGTGTCTTAAATTGGGATGTTTTGTCTGGTAATGTCTTTTTTTAAAAGTTATATTCTTTAAAAACAGCCACTGATTCGTGACATAGCAAGCAAACAGATTTGTTGCCAATTTGCATAAAACAATAGTTGGTAATCCATTCGTCTTTGAAAACCCGACACTCGTCTAAAATCTTACGTTTTTGGATGCACTCATTATAATAAAAATATCTTAAAATGTTGCAAAATTAACTAAAAACAAATGTGATTCCGGCAACGCGAATATAATTATTTAGATTTAGAAATCTCTGTTGCAATATAAATACGGAAATTTATGAATGGAAACTACAAACGCGATGGTTATTAAAACACACAGGGAATTCCCCAGGTACTGCGCAGCTTAAATGATTGAAAATCGAGTATTTGCGCATTCCATTCGTAGGATATAAGGGGGGGGGGGGGTTATTTCTGACGATACATTATTGTTGTAACGATGTATTATTAATTATAACAGCTTTTAGCGTTATTCTATTTTGTATGAAACATCTTTTTAATATAAACTAAACATACATCCCGACATAATGCTTAAAAGTTAAAAATAATTAATTATAATTTGAAAGGCAATTTTCAACCTTTGTAAAATTATATCGTCCGAGTACTTATAATCATTGAGAAACATTCAGCCACTCAAATTACGTCAATTCTAGTATAGTAAACTACTCAATATTAAACACTCATATTAATCGTTGTAAAATTTCATTGACGATATATATATATATATCAATATTAATATTTAAATGATGTCAAATTGGGAAAAAATAGTGTATATTTAATATATAAGAAAGTCGAATTAAAATTCCATTGGATTTCTACGTAATATTAATGGAAAAAATCATTTGTGACGATCGTTTGTTTATTTAAAAATGTGTTTGAGGGCTGCAAAATATCCAATGGCGGGCCGCATGTAGCCCGCGGGCCGTAGTTTGCCCACCCCCTGTATTAGGCTATATTTTAAACCAATTTTGTCTAGAATGTTTTATCTAATCAAACCATTTGGATACTTCACCGGCATATGAATCTGATGCAACGATCTCAATGTCCATACAATTTATGACAAAAGATTCTTGCCAATTTTCAAATAAAACTTGGTATCTAGTTTCTGCGTAGAATCGATCCCATGCGCAAGGTCTTTTTTGTTGTAATACTGTATGCTTATGCCAAAAAACGTTATTTATCTTGGTTGATGCAACTTTTCTATGATTTTTAATGCCTGGCGAATCAAAGTATAGACGTACACAAAGTTGATACTGATCAGATGCATCAGGTAAGGTAAGTGACAATGTGTGGGTTAATTAGATGGGTTTGCCTTCTCCTGAGCGTAGATGTATTGTGAAAGTTCATGAATGCTAAAGTATAAAGTGTTTTGAATGTCGAACTAGTTGTGCTGAGACTTGACCTTATGTAGGGTCTAGATTTCAGATAATACAACTCAGAACTTTGTGTCTACAGAAATTTGCTAAGAAAAAAAGAATGCTTTCCCGCTAGATACCCAACTTTTTAAAGGTAGGATTATGTTTCATATATCAACATTTCAATAAAAATATTTTGGAAGTAATGAATTTTGTGTGTGTGTGTACTTTTTGAAGGGGTACTACCGCTAGAAATATAGGCTAGATTTATCGTAACCCACGTTTTCCCCCTAGAAAATAAAACACTGAATATAAGCATATGAACACAACATACAAAACATAATAACACTAAAATATGTTTAGTTTTTAGAATTGACAAAACCAGGTTGCTCTAACCTTTAGATTCGATACTGTCGTAACACCGGTTCTGAACGATCTTCATGCAGATATCCTGCGATGTTTCATCTGTTAAAGCTTTGTCACAAGCTTCAACGACGGTGTCAAGGTCTGGGCGTCCTTCACTCTCGGCACGAGTCATCGATGTCAAAAGGTCGGTAAAAATATCACTAATTGCTGCATCAGGATCAGTACTGCCAGTATTGTACTCAGTGGCAAATAATAAGGTCATGCCCAGAGAAAACAGATGTGACTAGGGGTGTATGAAAACAACGATAATACAATAATATTTATCTCATTGCTGTTTACAAATTTTAACAAGCTATCCAATAATGGATGTAATTATTAGAAAATATAACATAGAAATCAATACATAAACTATTCAAATATTGGGCAATAGTGGTATTGTCAATGACCTATTAACATTCGAGGTGTTGGTCACAATTTATAAGTTTCCACTTTTAAATACCTCAGATCTCAGATATGCAATGATCGATTTTCTGGTGTGGAATTCAAGAAACCTAATCGAAATGGCCATGGCAAGGTTGAATGTGATATGAAAAGGTTTGAACTAACAAATAAAATCAGTATCTTACAGCTACAAGCTATACAATTCACCGGAACTATCTATTCTTTTATGTGGGTGTGACAGCTTGACACTCACTGTAGACACAGAAAGGATTCAGGTGTCTGAGAGCGAGCATTTCAAGGTTTTTCAACGTGCATAAAAGAAATATATTTGTCAGAGACAAAAATAACTCAATCTGCAGGTCAGCAGAAATCAAAGTTGACTGGTTTCTTGATTATAAACTGGCTTCACAACACGTGGGGTATTCACATAAGTGCTCCGCCCTTCGTTCCAACAGCCTTCTCAGTGTACTTTTTCTTTCCTCACCTCTTAGACACTCCCATTTCTGACATTCTCTGTATGTGTACGACCTCACCCTCATTGACATCATCTTCATCTTGAAATTAAGTTATGACTGCCTTGATTAAGTCTGCATTATCTCTTCTCAGCATTGTGCCGTCTATCGCCGCATTGCCTGCCAATAAGTGGGCTCTCGTGTTTCCTCTCACCCCAGCATGATCAGGGCAGTATATCTATGTAATGCTCTTGACAATTGAGTTATTTAATAAATCACATAATTCGTTTCTAATCATGTACTTTTCTATTTTCAAATTTCTCTATAGCAACGTTTAGGTTTAATAAAATGTTGGTGGTACGTTAACTTTTCAAAATTGTAGCATTTTGTTGGCAATGACGGATGTGTCTAGCAAAACGAATAGATGTCAAAGTATATCGTACAATATGCAAAAGGAATCTTAGTACTAGTTTTGCAATTTCGTTTTGTGTTTTCTCAAACAGGCAGGCCTCGATCTAATTGCTATTCCTTCGTCTTCGTCTTTCGTTCGCGTGAAGCATGTCTATATTTGTAATTCTGCTTCCTGAATAAAATTCACTGTCTTTTGTTGTTCACACAGTGGCCCATAGAGCTTTGATTCCAGTGCTGGCTAATATGTTTGCCTCAGCATTTCAGAGACAGAATACTCTTGAAGTATATGTTTGGCACTCTGTACTGCCTGTCCACATGTACACATGGCCGTGTTGCAAATCTTGAATTTTATGTACATGTGACTGCGGAGTCGGTTGTGTCCCGTTCTATTGCGTAGAATTACAACTTGTTCTGATCTGTTCATTATGTGAAGTAATCTTGTATTGGTGTTTGTGGCTTTCTTATTGACTTGATCGGCTGTTTTTTTCTGATGGCAGGTGGTCTGGTTGTTCTTTGGCAGCACCTTCCTTAGCAAGTTGGTCTGTTTTTTTTTTCATTTATGGTATTCCACCACCAAAATAATGAAGGTCACAGTTCAGGTAATTCTGCCCACACGACATCGGAGGATTACATTATTTATGTCCAATAATGTATTAAAAATGTCACTGTTTCTTGATGCTCTTGCTGCGGTTCGCATAACTGTTTATTGTTGTCTTACTGTGAAAGCCTATTGGGTTTTATGTTAGGGAATTCTATTATTATTGGCTGTTCAGTCTGAGATACAAGTCTTTTACACAACCATAATTTTGAATTTTGTATAAATATGGTAGCGGAGGAGGACATGGCCTGTTATGTTGTCCGAAATGTCAGTCTGTTGTAACATGTTAAATAAAGTTAACCCATATTATTAACGTCGTAAGGGTGTGATATGTTAGCGATCTCATATTTCAGGGTCGGTAGTAATCTAATCTCCCTCGCAGTCTTTGCATCCGGGATTAAACCCGTACCTAATTAAGGCTGGGTCCCATTCAACTGAGGAATGAACCCAGAACCACTCACACGCGAAGCCATCGCTCTAACCGAGCTACACGGCCCCCAAGTACATCACGAGTTGAAAATGCACTATTTATCGATTTTGTGACAATTTACTTGTCTAATCGTTTAGGACATCGTCTTCAATGTGGTTGTATTATACTGTTGTCTTTTGACATTGTCATGTCATATAAGAACTATCCTGTCTAATGTATATCATTATTCATAGGCGCAGTATTATTTATGACATTATTTTTAAAACATATAGTTTATATCACTATTTCTAGACTTCATTTCTTTATTTGCATAACTTATCAAAAAATATACCGTAGATTAGAATATGCAGCAATTTAATTTCGCTGACTGACAGTCCCAGTAGAGTAGACTGAAATTTTTTCCAATGATTGCCAGTCGAGGAGGATTCGAAACGATAATGCTTTAATCACGTCCATTTGATCACCATCAATGGTTCATACAGACACAGTCTACGTTTTATCCAGTTCACATTGTTTAAAACTTTACTCAGCATTCTCTCTTTGCCACTATTTAGAAACGTGATTTAAAGCCTTGTTGAGATAGCATGTGATTTGATATTTTGGGAGTTCAGGGGTTAGTACATGATTCGTGATAGTGCAAAGTAATTTTAATTCAATATGGCAGGCAAGTAACAATGATACGTCGGGCCGCATTGAGGTTCGTATTTTGTCCAACCATATTGCATACACTTTTATCAACATATTTGTATTTTTGCAATTGAATTAATGGCTTACCTTGTAAGACTTTGGTTCATGATGAATATGCTCGGGTGCTAAATACACCGACTCAGGTTCTGAAACATGTCAGAATATAATTGCTTAAACAAGTTAATATATAATTATTTGAAACATGTAAAAATATAATTAATTCAGCAAGATAACATGCAATTATTTAAAACACACCAAAACACATCTACTTAAATAAGTTAACATGCAATTACCTGAATCGCAGCAAAACACAATTACTTAAATAAGTTAGAATACAATTATTTGAAACAAGTTAAAAGAAAAATACACTGTACTTCAGTGGCGTACCGAGGGTGGTGCGGAGGGTGCGGTCGCACCGGGCATCAATGCTTGAGGGGCATCAAAATGCCCATCAAAATAATGAAAACTTTGAAATGGAGTTTAAGTACATTTGCCGTGCCAAAATTGATGCCCCACACCGTTAAAAAATAACATATCTTCTTGTTAATCCCATTTATTTGGGAATTAGGTAATAACACAATTTTTGGCACATTATTATAAAATATTAAAATTAATTAATAAGCAGAACTAGTTCCTCTTGAAAGACGACACTCCCATAATTTACTTCAAAATTATATTTTAACTTGTATGAAAAACGAAAAATAAGTTTCAGTTTCGAACGTCAATCCATTCAGTCGTTCACTTAGCACCGTAAAAGTCCGTCATTTACCTTTTGAGGTAAGTATCTTAATTTATCCTTATTTATCTCATTTTACTTGCTACCACACCGTATCTATTTGCACTACTCACCTACTTCTGTGCACTTTTCCCTCAACCCCTCTTCTCCTTACACCCTCTTCTTACATGCTATGCTGCTCCATCTTTGCTTCCTCCGCTATCAATTCGCTATCTCTCCTTTTATTTCCTCCCTATCATAACAACCTTTGTCTTTATGTAAGATTCGTTGTACTGTTGTCTTTAGTTTGTCCTGATGAAGGCTTTTTTTTTAGCCGAAACTTCATCTGTCTCTGTATCTCGTTGTTAGGTTGTTTTATTTTGGTAACATATCTACTTATTTTTGTTTATCATGATAAAAGTCCGTCATACGCAGTCTTCGAGTTCGATGACAAACCAAGTTTATTTCTAGCATTCTAGCGTTGAATGCTATCATTCAACGACAATTATTCTATCATCGATAAAGATCAAACATTTAAATCAAGTTTTAAACTTTGACAGGCACAATCAGGCTCGTGTTTCAGCGCATCATAAAGTCCAATAACCTAACTATATCCAGTGAAGAAATCAGATAGTGAAAAAGTGTAAAATGTGTTGTTTACAAGTGCATTCTGGATATTAGAAAAAAAACAACTTCTTAACTGTGAGGTACTTGTACAGAATTTTAAAGTGAACTAGAATTTAAAGAAAAGGACCAAACGCCTTTGGAATTACTTGCCTTCATTCAGAAATATTGACACATTTTCAATCAGAAAAGTAAATTTATAATTTTAAATTTAAAGTTTAAAATTTATTTCTGTCTTTGTTAAAAGGGGATACCATCGATGATAATAATTAACTTGTAAAATTGTACTCTGATTATTTTTGTTAAAAAAACAACAATTTCGTGGTGGGGGGGGGGGGGGGGGAGATCAAAATCTTCATCGCACCGGGCAGCACTTACCAAAGGGTCGTTATTACTGCTTTGCTATAGCTTTCTCATTTGTGTTAATTTGAGTGTTTGGCAATACTCCTAGTAAAACTGTATGAAAATAGTCTATTGACTATCTCTTGTAGAAGCTGGTTGATATCATCCACACTTGCTGTTAAGCGTAGGGATGGGAGCTGTAAGTTTCTGCTCAAAGCCAGATGTGGCGCCTCCGTGTTTGTGGAGCGTGGTCGTGATGTTATCGATCATCTCTTTCTCGATCTTTCCCATGGCTCTGTATCCAGATGGTCGTCTGTTATAAACTCTCAGTGATATTTGGTTTGGGTCCATTCTCACAAGGTGACCACACCACTTTATCTGCTGACGTTCTACGTGTTCGATACAAGGCATTATTCCTACCATTTTTCTGATATTCTTGTCTATTACTCTGTTTAGTTTGAAGACCATAGCTGCTTTTCTTAAACATTTCACCTCACTTGTGATGATTTCTCTGCTATTAGGTTGTTAAAGACCATGTTTGGCACTTGTAACAACTTGTTACTTGTTGGTATCAAAAGTAGATACCATTTGTCTCTTTTTGTCCATGCTGATCTTTTGATGCAGGGATATTAGTGAAAGTTAATATGTCACTACGTTTACTTTCTGACATCTTACTTCTATTTCTCTGCCTAGTTTCCCATTTATCACCAGATATCACCAAGCATATCACCCGGCTAAGCACATTTTGATTTTATTTTCATTTCATCATATCATTTTATGGTTTTCACTAATTACGTTCTTTTACCTTATCCACGCGCCTTCCTTATCTTACCGCTTTTGTCTTCCTCTGATACACTTTCCGTTGTCACTCCTATATATACTTGTGCTTCGCCCATCATTTCCTCCTTATTTATTTTCTATCACCATCATACAATTTGTGTCTCTATGTACAATTTCTATCTGCGGCATTTTGTTTGTTGTGGTGAAGACTTTGTAGTCGAAACGTCGTCTGTCACTGTATCTCGTTGCTATGTTGTTTTGTTGACTTATATTGGTAACACTAACACTTATAACTATTTCAAAGAAACATTTCACAAGATGAAGACCATCTTATGTAGTATATGTCTGTTGAGGTGAGAGAGGTCTTAGAAGTTATATAGAACCAATTCTGATGTATTGAAGAGAATCTTAGACGCTCAGCAGAAAAGGTAAAAATTATAATGAGGTGGCTGAGATGTGGTTTTATAGAAAAATGATGAGAACACCATGGACATAAAAAGCATAATGAAGATATCTTAAAAGAAGTTAATTCAAAAAGAGAACTGCTTACCCGCATCAGAAAGAGGCAGTCCATATATTTTGGAGACATAAGAGGTGAAAGGATGGAATACGCTGTAACAGCAGGCAAGTAGAACAGCAAGAGGAGTAGGGGAAAACCAATAGAGGAGATGTTTGACAACCAAGCATTGTGGTATGGGAGAACATCAGTATCAAAAATTATTGACAGCACACGAAATAGAAGGCCGTAGAAAGACATGATAACCAACGCCACGCGGTATCGACCATAATAATAATAAGAAAATAACTATTTCTGTTCATTTTTTATATTTGCCTTGTGTTACCCCAGCTCACTCCCCATCCCCAATTTCCAGTTTCGGGTTGTTATTTTATCTCCAGCAATTAAGACTCTTAATACGTGTCCACTATGTGTCCTTGTCCAAAAATGCACACATGATGGAATTCAAAATCACTCTCTTGTCCTTTGTCATCAGTACTGACACACATGCTCCATCTGTCAGCTCTCTCTTAACACTGAACTCTAGTAAGAATATATACAAAACTATTTACGTAAGTCCCGGCAGGTGTGAACCACATTACTTCCATGCACTCGTGTTTCACCCATCTGTTATTATTATGGATTGAAATTGCGACATAAAAACGGACCTCCACTTTGTTAGAAACCCATTTAGAACCGTCGTAACTATCAGGAAGTAAAATTGATTTTTCAGGCTTTACAGAAACATTACAGATGAATTCCTGGTCATTTTTTTCTCTCATAGTCCAGAGTGTTAATAACTATATCAATTTCATGGAACAATATAACTTATAATCAGAAGACTTAAAAACAGCCCAATGAATTGTAATTAAAAAAGGATCCAGTTTCCATTTAACATAGCATTAGCAAGTGAACGAAGAAGCAAATTAAAACTGGTTACAGCATTAAAGTTTTACAAGTTGCGTCAATTTTCCGTTCCCATACTTTTGAAAATGGGATTATTGAATGTCGCAGATACAAGTGGGAGGGGAGATGCACCAGGGAAAATGAAAAAAAAATCAATCTTTTAATTGTACGAAGGTATTGGTATCAAATTAAAGAGTATTCATTTATGCACATTTTGCTTAAAGAAATTTGGTTGTAGCGTTTATCGTTTTTGAGAGATATATTTATGAATTATGTGGAGGTAAGTCAGGGATTTTTAAGAAATATTGCAAAATGTTCAGTATGTTTAAAAAAAAAAAAGTGAACAGTTCATATTAATTAAAACAATGAACACCTCCCTATGTAATTGCGGTAAATAGTTTCGTTTTGAATTTGCAAATCTTTCTTGCACACACGTCAAGTTTAGGTATAAATTTGTTATCAAGTTATTAATTCAAAATGACAGAAAAAAACATTTCTCAGTACTGCAGAAATATTGATGAGTCCTTCAACAGTACGATATAGCAGATCTGCCTAAAGCACTTATACAATTGGTTGACTGTTATTAATTATGCTGTTGGCATTGCAACCTTAGTTTTTAATGAAGGATCACAAGCTTCAAGCTCCACTTAGGCTGTTGGAAGTGACATGCTGAAAATTCACGTTGGATTACCTCGCAAGAACTGATTCTAAGAGACTGTTAAATACACAAAATAAGGTTACCGAGCCAACCCTAGAAGTCACAAGAGTCAGGAGACGGAGGAGATAAGAGTCTAGATGAAGCATTAGTCGAAGCTGAAGGGTATCTATCTATACCTATACAGGAATTATATTGTTAATGTGTACATTTTTTTATCGTTTGTTGGCAAAATGTTGATGTAATTATCATTTCTGCGCTCATAACTTTTTCAAATATTAACCAATGTTTATGAAATGTTGCATGCATATTGCTTACATAGTTCCATATAGCACAAACTAAGAACTTTGCTATCTATTTATATGTACAATTTTTACAGCAATTCAAATTTAGGAACTTTTCACCCAAAATTGGATGAATTTGAACCAGCCTGTGTGAAAAGTTTGAAAATATATTCTAATATCCGTAGTATGCTCCATATCTATTTCATTTGTATGCATACAATTTTAATTATAACTAATTTGTACTTGATATCTTCTCAAAACTTTTACAGAACTGACTTTACCATTTTGAACATGGACATTTTAACATTTTTGTTCAAGACCAAATAATTTCTTTTCAATTTTATACAGAAAGAAACATTTTATCTTATAATTATAGTGTATTCATTCAGATATCTACTGTGAAAGTTGCATCCATGTACCTTTAACCGTGTTTTAAATATGAATTTTGTGTAACCCTACCGTCTCCTCGGTGTACCTCTCGTTGTTCAAAACACACATCCCCTTAATAAAGTGAGCATTATAACTAAGAGTATAAAAATGCAAAATATGAAGACGACAGACTTTCTAGCCATTCTTTTTTCTTACAAAAATTCGAAGAAAGATGAATATTAGTGTTGCAAAAATAGGGCATCCGAAAATAAGTGAAGAGCTTTTGTCAAACAACCCCCTTTCCCTCTTTCAATTGACATATGTGTATCTACGGCATTGGTGTTATTTTTATAAATTCAGCCGTGGCATGATTAGATTCGAGTGTGTGCTTAACGTACTTAACATTAGTCTCCTGGCGATATATTTTCCTTTTGTCAGTTTCGGAATTAAATCTTGGTGCACGAGCTCAGAAGTCCTTTTTTGTGAGCTTATTATGCAGGACATTTGAGATGAATACTAATTTAGTCTAATTTATTTATTTTCAAAACTGTCATACTCAGATAATTGTTCTTACAATAATGAATATGTTTATCAAGGAAGGTTTATTTTGATTTTGTTTAATATATAATTATTAAACAGTGAAATTAATTCATTTTGATCTTAACATAGATATTGATGATGCGATCATACATAATGACTCTCAAACATGCAATTGTATAAAATATTATGGATTGTTGTTGGTTTATTTTTTGATTTTTTGGAATAGCGAGCAATAGACTTTATGTATCATTTTATGTGGGATGGAGATACATTTAGAGTTTAATTTTATACAATGAAGACTCCAACTTTCAGCGGTGTTGTGATAAAGCCTCCTACTCAGTGAAGGTTTGTTTTGATTCCATGAATTACTGGCGATGAAGTTATTGTTTCGTAAGCGCATTTAATGGAGGTCGTGGAGGAGGTTCTCCAGAAGTTATGTCCTGCCAGAAGATTCCTACTCTCAGTGGTATGCAATACTTTGACACGAAGTAAGTTTCCAGCTCTCAGCGGTATGCAATACTTTGACACGAAGCTTCCTTCTAAAAATCAGGTCTATGTGTGTATATAGAAGGCTTATTTTATCATTTTGTATGTAAAACAGACGCAAAACAGTGGCGAAATAAAACATAATTGTACGTATAAAGCACTGTCTGATTTCCATAAGAGGAAATCATCACAATATAGACAGCGCAATCTACTATGAAAATGCTGTTGTATATATGACGGTTTCTTGATTCTTGATTAGAAAACTGAACTCACAGCACGTGGGGCATTCCCATAAGTGCTCCGCCCTCTGTTCCAGCAGCCATTCGACTTGATGGTGTTTCGAGTCCAATGCCACCGAAACAGACGTCGACATCAGGGCACAACTCTGGCACTTGCGACAGGTTTCTTTGTTGTTCCGCCCACCCACGCCGTGCCCGTAATTAGTTCAAGCACAATGTCGGCATGTCGGAACAGCAATGTAACTGTTATCGAAGGTTACGACAACGGAATTCTATAGATGACGTGCCATGAAGTTCTATAAGAAAACAACCTCAATATAGAGGCATGTCATCTACTAAGGTTTTCCGTTGCATGGTTCGTTTGTCTAGTTAGCCATTGGTGAGACCCACAGACACAACCTAGATGACGTTCTGATGGGTAACTCTTAAGACCTTCAAACCTTTCATAAGCGAATATCATGTGAAAGCTTATAATGATGTTCTTATTTTCACATGTATATGTCAGCTCGCTGTGGAGCAACCATTTAAGTAAATGATTCGACAACGATATCAGTTATTACAATCAAATACTGACATAACAAACACTATTTTTAAAGACATGCATAATGTGACATTTATGACATGACATTTACTTACCAACATCGAGGTCCAAGAAGCACACATTTCCTTCTGGATCAAAAGCTATAGTGTCAGGGCTTAAATAAAGAGACTGGAACAAGGCATGGCTGTCATGTACATACTCAAGTGTCAGACAGCACTCACGACACAGTGCCCACAATTCCTTCTCTTCTAAGTATCTGTTATTCGATGATAGAATCTCGAGCAGAGATGCCGTGGCCATCTCCCCGGTCTCTCCTTCGTTATCTATATCCAGCTCAATTACAGATGATGGACTTGCCTGATCCATGATGGTGTTTAAACACAAATCACAGAATCATAAACATGAACAATCTCTTACGTTCCTCTAAAAAGTCGATGTTTCCGCTCTTCATTGTGAAATGCTGTTAGTATTCAATCGACAAGTTAACAATTGTCTTGAAGGTGTGTACACTAGAAATAACACGCCATTGTAGAGCACATTCTTGTTTAGTGATCTAGCCAGTTAAAAAAAAATCATATTTGAGTTTACTTCAGAGAATGAACAAGTTACAGAAATGATATACAAGTATTATACATTGGTGTTACTCATATACAAATACATGGAAAATAAATAAGGATATTTCATTCCTCATTTAGCCAATTCTGAATTCGATCAAACTACAGCTCTATTATAGTATGTTTATGCTTGGTCGTGTTTCTATTAGGGTAGTTAGATGAACACAACCTGAAATTATAGATGCGAAGGTTTGAAAAATAATTCACTATATCTATCATTCATCTTCACGAAGGACACACAGCGATTTTGGTAAGATCATTTAGGTACTAACCGCTAAGGGAAAGGTGAGGGAGATACCCCTCTGATTTACTAGATCCTTAGTGCTAAATGTCATGCACTATTTTCTACAAGGCGGAGGGGGGCACTGAACACATCAAACCCCGTCCTCTCCAATATACAGTCATGGCCTTCATCAATAAACAGGCACTCTACAGCACGATTCACTAACGTTGCTCTCAAACATATGTAATTATCTGAGTACCGATCTAACGTATTAATGACATTTTTTTGCGTACGATGCTATATTTGGTTAGACCTAATAAATGTATACTTTATATTTGTGCATCATGTCAACGAATGAAATCCTTTGATCTTTGTCGGCATACTAATTATTGTGTCTAAAAAAAGAAAGATGTTTTACCATTTCAGACACAGATTCTCTCAGTTGATTAGACATAGGTGTTACAATAATGTATTAACCATGTTTGCATATGAATACCTACTGCAGATGTTGTCTTTACTGACCGGTATACGAGATACTTGTGACACTTTTTGTCATTGACATTTAGTACGCTACCATACTAGGCCTCTAGTGGTCTAATTATTTCATATGTATCACCACATTGCGATTCACGGATTTCATAATTGGACGTTGCTCCTCTAATGTGAATTGAACATATTTTTATATTTTTCGAAGACAGATGTGTTGGGTCATTGGCGCAAATAAAACGTCGACACAACGCATTTCCATTCTCTGGACTACATCTTGCTGGAAATCTAGTAAGACCATTGTCCTGCTACTACAGAGATCCAGCGGGAGTTTGAGGATGAACGCTGAAGAAGAAGATTTTGCTATCCAACTGTTCTATGTTTGTTTACGTATCCCTAAGGTATGAATATTCCTCTTTGAGTTTGAAATGGAATGATACTTTTCCTCCAGTAGCTTCATTGCACAATTATTTAAAAACTCTTATTTGTGATCTGCTATAATGTCATAAATTGGCGCATTTTTCTTTCGGGTGCACACTGTGACCTTTGCTCTGATTTCGAGGGATTCCCTAACCTATGTTGTGTGATTTGGCAAGCTTAAAGCTAAGTACTTAGAGTGCGCGCGCACCTCTCTAAGTGTGTAACGGGCAGAAATAATGAGCGCGCCGTACAAATAATAGGTAAATTAAAAAAAAAATGTAAATCGGAAAAGAAACAGATTATGCATAATTGTGTATCTGTCTAGAGTTGAAACTCAGCGATTGTCTGGATGTGACGTCACGGGAGCAATTAATTTCATTGACGTTACATGGAAATCCGTGACGTTGGCTGCTTAAAAATGAAAACAGTGTTCTATTTATAGCGCAGTGTCCGCCTGAAAGAAAGATCTATCCATAAACTTTACTCGAAGACATTTTCATACTAACAACACTCTTTATGATGAGACGCGTTTGACGGAGAATTTGGGTATGACATCAAGTTATATCTTTTAAACACCTTCTGTCTTGTGTTGGAGAGTACAAAATCGAGCAATCTCACGCTTAAATCATGGCAGTTGTATGATAAACCAATCATGTGTAAATCTCGTCTTATAATTGACTGTAAACACCCAAATATTTGTGTGTGTGTGATATATGTTCACAAGTAGACTTTTGATCTATATCCCATATAAACGAAAATTGAAACCGATGGCTGCATTTTAATGAAAAAATTAATTCATAGGGTCTATAACATTTCAAATTCACACACAATATTTCAACTATAAGGGTTATACATTTGCTGAGATACACAATTTTGAAGTTGGAGAAGGCTGGTAAAACGTGCTATAGTGATACATGACTTTTCATTCGAGAGAGCTCTTAAATGTTAAGCCTAACCTTTGCGACTATGAAACGCCCCGTTTAATTAAAGATAACAAATAAATGAGAAAGCTGACATGCTACGTTTCAATATTAATAGTCAATTAAGTTAGTTAACACATCATTTATTTACACACCAGTGACTTCCTATACGATACATTTATCTGCACATATGAAGGATTACACATCAATGACTGCCTACATGATACATCATATCTGCACATATGAAGGTTTACACATCAATGACTGCCTACATGATACATCATATCTGCACATATGAAGTTTATGCACCTTATTTTACATCAGAGATGGGCATCCCTTTTTTGGTTCTGAGGGCAAATTATGCACCATTCTTTGGATATAGATATTATGCATTATTCTTTGGGTGTAATGACATACAAATTATGCACTATTCTCTGGGTGTAATGACATACAAATTATGCACTATTCTCTGGGTGTAATGACATACAAATTATGCACTATTCTCTGGGTGTAATGACATACAAATTATGCACTATTCTCTGGGTGTAATTACATACAAATTATGCAATATTCTCTGGGCATAATGACATACAAATTATGCACCATTCTCTGGGTATGACATACAAACTATGCACTATTTGCAGGGTATAATGACATACAAATTACGTACTATTCGCCTGGTATTGTAATATACATCGTTTGTGTGTGTTTCTACTCCTAGGAAGTTACAATTAAATACCATGACGATACTAGGGTCGCAGATACGCATTCAATAAGAGGAGTTGCCTAAAAAATGGTTATTTTCGAACATAATTTCGACCATGCGTTGAAATTAAATTTATTCGCTAAGGGAAGAGTTTCACCATTCATTTGGTTGAATTCCTAGTACTAAAAGTCATGTTATTATTTGTTAATGAAGGAGGGCTTTTGAACACTCCAACCCACCCCCTCCACTTTCCTTATTTACGGGATTGGCTATAATTTGTATATATTTGCAGTGACTAACAGCGCTATCACAGTATTACGGATGATTGCAAATACAAATTTCCTGTATTTTCTTCGAGATTTCCCGTCTTGATTCAATTCTGCTTAGTATAGCTAGAAAATAAGTCCTTTTCCGGGATAGTTTTGCGTGCTGATCTCACACAGCGTCACCTATTTTGGTATATCGGAATGTATCCGTGCATGTCATTGTCTGGTGAAACAAAATATACGCATAACAAAAAATGATTAATGGCATTACCAAATACAAGTGAGGACATGTGAGATCAGCACGTACAACTATTACGGAGAGGGAATTTGTAAATACTGTGCGGGGAATCCCGGAAATGGTTTCTGACAACCGCCCCGTACTGTGATGTCCGTTATTTGACCTTTGTATATCTTTAATTCTGTAGCTAAGGACTTCTTCCTTTTTAAAACCTTATTAACATTAAAGAAGTGTTTACAGTCAATGATTTGTCATTGATTAATCATCAGTTTCCGGCGGGCATTGTCTCAAGAAAGTTTATTTCATTACGACTATTATTTTCAATTATCGTCATTACATGTAATAATTTTCTCATGCTTTTGTTTTGTTCGCTCACTATGAAGCCCCCGCTGTTCTCTCTTGTAGCAGGATGAAATTTCCGCAAGATTTAACTCAGAGAACAGAGATGCCATTGTCTCCGTTTTAATTTCGCCAATGGTTCGACACATATGACATCAATAGTGGTAAATGTCGTCTGTGAATAACACGTTCAGTATTTTTATCACATCTACTGAACGGAGTACGTCTGTAGGTAGTCATATCGATAGTAGGTTACCATTACGTAGCAACTTGTGCTCCAGCTGTACGCTTGCCCCCATCAAACTCAAAGCTGTCTCCCTGTCAAACTTGCTTGCCCTTTTCTCACCTGTCTTTGTCGCTATCAACATTCTCACAGACGCACACATTCATCCTTATCACTGTTTAACATCGTTTATACAGTTTGTCTCCGAAAACTTGTTAGTGCATTTTTTTAGCATTGTAGCCTTTTAGTTTAAGTGTATATTACACTTTTAAATCAAGCTGTTAGGCCAATAAGAATAGTATGCGATCCAAAATTGGCATGCGGAACGTATTATTTCTTACCCATGATCTTCGCGAAGCAGAAAGGTAAAGTCCCGCTTAATTGGTACAAGGTAATCTAATGAAAACTCGAACTCTCTTCGGGAACAAAACCAATAAACATTTAATCCCATGTTCACATAGAGGCATATTGCCTAGGACATTTGTGTTTAAAATATTTCAATAAGATTAAGTGTACATGTATCAACTTACATATTTAAAATTATATATGTTCGTATATATATGTATAATACAATCTACCATAAAAACAAGAGTTGACTTGCCAGTGATACTTATTTTACTTTAAAGTAATGTACACGGAATGTGATAATAGTCACTATTCCACTGCCAGGGTCACGAACAAGTGACATAAATGAGGTCAGCTCTGTTACAGAACACAGCACACACCTGCCTACCCACAAAATCTTCTTGATCGGAAATAGATCAATAATATGACAGGTAAGTGGTGTTTTAAAGAATACGACAGATAGGCATTTCTTAGACACACAACTGTTTCAATTTCTTATTCCACGGAGGTATATACGTTCTACCTGTGCTATCTAAAAATAATATTGCTACCGAACCTGTGGCGATTATATAGAGATGCCATTTACAAGGGCTTGTAACTATATACCAGTTTTATATATATATATATATATAGTTGTAAATGGAGATATGCGTGTTACCAATTATTAATACACAATATTAGCAACAAGACACAAAAACATGGATGTTCTGACTAGAAAGCATTCATCAAAACGAAAGACAACAATAAGCACTATATAGAGACACACATATGGTTTGACGATGTTAGAAGGAAGATGGTGAGAAAAAGAGGAATTGATGAGTAAAATAATGGTAGATGTCCAAGTTTGGTGTGAAATATGAGATACAAAATAGATGGTACGTGTTTCTCGTTCGCTCATGATGAGTGAAGCAATGGTAGTTGTTCAAGTTTGGTGTGAAATATGAGATACAAAATACGTTATTGTTTGTCCTTCGTCCATAACAAGCGATGCTACAATTTGTTACATCCACTTTATGAAATTCAGTTATAGTTAATCTCTGACAATAAGTTCTAACATCGCTAATAACAACTGTCCATAAATTTTAAGTCAACAATATGCCAATTTTTAGACTATTTCCTTTTGTCAACAAATTGTCAAGTATACTGCGACCACCTAATGCTCTTAATTATGTTAAATTTTGTATCCCCCCCCCCCCCTCTAAAGTTCTGGCACAAAAAGTATTTAAAATACCAACTACTTGATTTTTATTCAGAATTTTCAAAACAATGTTTAAACTTCGATACAATTTAATTGGTATATAAAATCAGATTTGTGGATGCCAATTTTTGTTGACCCCCATACCCCTTGTCAGTAAATGGCAAACATATTCAGATATTGTACGAAAAAAGCAAAGAGAAGATCAAAAGAACGGATGGGGGTGAAAATTTAAAAAAGGAGAAATAAAATATTAACGAGAACAATATAAAAGATTACGTCCTACAGGATCGATACACATAATCTCTATCCCACTCCTCCTATTATCTGCTTACTATAAATGTGTTTCTATGTAATTGTTTTTGTTTTTGTCTTTCACCCAGAGGAATGTTTTCTAGTCGAAACGTTGTCTGTCCGTGTGTCTTGTTGCTAATATGTCGGTTAATAATTGGGAACACACACCATTTCCGTTTGTAACTATTTTTGCCTTGTGTCGTCCCAATGTTCACATTTCCATCTGGTGAGTTTGATTCATGACACTGCATATTTATCTGTGAATTAATACAACCTCTCTCAGAAACGTTATGAACATCAGATGACAAGACAATATTCCAGATACTACCGTCTTGACAGATCTGGTATCCCTAGCATTGACACTATTCTGATGCAGACACAGACTCACTGGATGGGTAATCTGGTACGCATACCAGATCAACGCCTGTCACAGATACTTCTTTATGGTGAGTTGCAGTAGGGCATACGATCTCAAGGTGGCCAATAGAAGCACTATAAGGACGAATGTAATACCTCACTGAAAGCCTTTAAAATAGACAAAGATACATTCGAAGCATTTGCACAAAATAGAGTTACATGGCACCCTTACAGTAAAAAAAAAAGACGCAACACTTCGTGATATGAGAAGTGCATAAGCTCAACAGTGAAGCGTTGCTAGAAAGTCACCGGTAGACAAAAAAAAAAACCGTCTATAATAGCCATTCTGGAACAGGGTAATGAAGCTTTGCTAATAACTTAGGATTCACGTAATAACAAGCACATCGACGTTTCGACCAAAATGCCTTTAATAAGACAACAATTTAAAACACAATTTAAACATACAACAGAAAGCAGACAGTAAGAATTATAAACGTTCACATGGCCATGTGTATTGTATATTGACCGGAAGAGTTGTAAGTAGGTCAGAGCTTAAAAGACACGGGCATATATATATAAAAAAATAGTACATACATGTGACACGAAGCAAACACAGAAATTATGAAACAACTAGAATCATTCATGAAACAGGTGCTCATTGATGCCGTAGTTTGTATATAAATCGATCTACAGTGGTCATTCCATGCCCGAACTGTCCACTCACAGTTGCGACCTAAAGAGGGACAATTAACTATATACGAACTCATAATTAAAGACATAATTCTAATTGAATGTTCAAAACTGAATGTAACAAATGTGATCATCATCATCTGTGATGGAAAAACAACAATCCGTGAATTACCAACTATATATATATATATATATATATATATATATATATATATATATATATATATATATATATATATATATATATATATATAATTTGTTTCTTTATACACTAAACCATGCCTCAACCAACTAGAAACCAGACTAACCCACACTTTGTGGTAATACAATATTGTCAATATGATATACATATTCAAGGATGTTATTTTATGAAAACGTAGTCCAGGATTCACAACAATACTTACGAACAATAGAGCTCTTGTATCTTTTTGTAAATTTGTTGGGAGAGTGGTGGGGGTTTATTTATTGATTTCATATCTAGACGATGTTAATTCTCACATTTGGGTAATACCTGAGGAAAATGCCTGTTACTCAGAGAAAGTAAAAACGTGGTAGTGTATATGAATTATGTTCAGCTTCTACAAGAAGACATCTTCACGTCATTATCCCTAAATCTATTATGTTGTTGCTGTTGTATGATTAGTTGGTATGAATGATTACTGGTTAGGCCATCATACCTTACACGTGTTATTCTCAAGGCATATACTTAATGGTTGAGATATTAACGGATGTAGTCCTTTATGACTTGACACCTGCTTGAAACATTGTCTTTCTACTTGTTCATTTATAATGAGTAATATGGCAATGAATGAGCTGATAAATTAGTCTCAAAGATACATAGCTTCTGAGAGAGTCTTCCTTCCCATGGATGTTTCAGGAGTGCCGTGAATTTTGTTTAGCAAATGACTAATCCCTAAATACTTCTGGCTTCACTATTAACTTGTAAACATCGCTCATCTGTGGCCTTTATTTACATATTGTTTGTTTGTTTTGCGTTCGCTCCATTGTAACCATCACGGATATCCGTGCGATTTCCGCCGGGAGCGTGATTACGTTATGCCACCGTTATGCGCCTTGCATATTCGATTTCGGCATGCCTTGACAATTCGGGTGGGCTACCCTTAGCCTGTGACAGCCTCTATATCTGTCTCCAGGCACGCGAAGTGGCGACTCTTCGCCCAGACGATTTTTGCTTTCGTCTGACTCGCACGAGGTGTTCCACTGTATATGAACTTGCCTCGTGTAATTGGACGTGCTGTGCCTGTGCCCATTGGGTACTGAACCGTTTCTCATCCGTGAGCCTGGTTCCTTAAGGGGAAGAACTCAACAGAGGAGTTGGACCCTGGCTCTTTCGCCCTCTTAGCTGAGGTGTCATTCACCGACATCGTGTACCCCTTGTCCAAGTTCGAGTCTCACACCACGCGTTTGAGAGCAAGGCGTTCTCGAGCTGAGCGTCCTTGTCCCAATAGCGCCTGAGCCCATCAGGTACTGAACCCTTTCTCTCTTCAAGTGTATTTCCGGTGTAGGAAAACCTGCCAGTAGAGTTGGGCCAGGGCTAAATCGTTGTCCCTTTTGTGCCTGAGCCCATCGGGTACGGAACCCTTTCTCTCTGCAAGTGTACTTCCGGTGTAGGAAACCTTGACAGTAGAGTTGGGCCAGGACTACCATCGTTGTCCCTTTCTTGCCTAAACCCATCAGGTACAGAACCCTTTCTCTTCGCGAGCATATTTCCGGTTTAGGAAGGCTCTACATTAGAGTTGGATTAGGTCTTCTTTCTTTACCAAACGCCAATGAATGGGCCTGGGTCTCTGCCTGTAAGGAACACAGGTAACTAGCTGCTCGTCTCGAGCTGACGGAGCTTGTAGTTCCCCTTCCCTAGAGACTTTTCACTTTCTATTTGCAGTTCGCGCTGCCCTCTAGCGCTGTTCTGCCCTTTCATTGTTTCATTGTACTCGGTATGAAATCTATTTGTCTCTCGCCATGCATCTACCTTTACGTGAATTTTACATTGGCCCTCCAATGTTCGGACTGGACTGACTAGCTTCACTGTATGTCGACAGTGTCGCTGTATGTGGTGATGCTGGTGGTGTCGGAGATATTGTCTGTCTCTTGTGCAGTCAAATCTCTTTCCATCTGCTACCTCCACATTCTCGGACACGATCCCCAAATCATTTGGCCAGAATCAGCTCGTGCTGCTGTATTTCTGTTTCCAGGGTGCACCGCGTGGAGGTGCATTTGGGTCTTGGTTATCTGCTAACCCTGGGTCCGCCTAGAGCAAATCCTTCCTCTGCACCCCATTTACCTATTGACAACAACACTCCACAACACAACTCTACTGTCCGCTACGACAATTTACTACTTAGTTTTGTTCATTGACTGGCGACACGTGAGTTGTTTCTCAAAGTGACGAGGGTATTGTTGTGGAGTTGTTTCTCAAAGTGACGAGGGTATTGTTGCGGAGTTGTTTCTCAAAGTGACGAGGGTATTGTTGCGGAGTTGTTTCTCAAAGTGACGAGCAACAGCGTAGTATTGCGGAGTTGTTTCTCAAAGTGACGAGCAACAGGGTAGTATTGCGGAGTTGTTTCTTAAAGTGACGAGGGTATTGTTGCGGAGTTGTTTCTCAAAGTGACGAGCAACAGGGTAGTATTGCGGAGTTGTTTCTCAAAGTGACGAGCAACAGGGTAGTATTGCGGAGTTGTTTCTCAAAGTGACGAGGGTATTGTTGCGGAGTTGTTTCTCAAAGTGACGAGCAACAGGGTAGTATTGCGGAGTTGTTTCTTAAAGTGACGAGCAACAGGGTAGTGTTGCGGAGTTGTTTCTCAAAGTGACGAGCAACAGCGTAGTATTGCGGAGTTGTTTCTCAAAGTGACGAGCAACAGGGTAGTATTGCGGAGTTGTTTCTTAAAGTGACGAGCAACAGGGTAGTGTTGCGGAGTTGTTTCTCAAAGTGACGAGCAACAGGATAGTGTTGCGGAGTTGTTTCTCAAAGTGACGAGCAACAGGATAGTGTTGCGGAGTTTTTCTGTTAACAGGTCAAAAATAGGTGTTAAAATCCTTATATGAAGTGATGTTTACGTGTAGTTGTATCACATTCTGCTCTACAGCACGCTGTGATTTGACAAGCTCTTATTATTTTAGTAATGTCCCTTCTGGTATGATATACTAACATGCTCGAACTAGTTCAAACAGCGTTTCCTTCAGTCCGGTCTTGAAGACTTTTGTCTCCGCCCCGCATTAAGCTCTAGAACGCGGTCGGTAAAAATTATTTGTATAAGACCAAGGCCCGGTCAAAGAAACGTTCAGTATGCTCATAAATAACTATAACTCAAGGAAAAAGTTATCGGCCCGGTACACATATTGTTGTTCTAAAGTTAGGCTACATGTACGGTTAGCAGTCTAGTAATAACTCATTTGGTTATTGGGTTTACCAAACGTGATCAAAAATCGATTTTCGTTTTCAGGATTTAATATAATTCTTATCGCTATTTCTTAGTGCGCATGTGCTTTTCAAAACTGATCACGACATAAAGCAGTGCAACAATGTAGCCATGTCATGCAACAGTGCACAATGTAGGCATGACATACAACAGTGCACAATGTAGGCATGACATACAACAGTGCACAATGTAGGCATGACATACAACAGTGCACAATGTAGGCATGACATACAACAGTGCACAATGTAGGCATGACATACAACAGTGCACAATGTAGGCATGACATACAACAGTGCACAATGTAGGCATGACATACAACAGTGCACAATGTAGGCATGACATGTTTCTTTAATATAGGTATGGCATAAAACAGGTGCAACAATGTAGTTAATTTGTTCCTTTCGTGCCACAGCACAGAGGGCAGATGTTTTGATTATCCATTCGTTGCGGCCCGCTGTCTGTACTTTTAGTTCGTGTATGGACTTGCAACCTATTATTTCTCCTTCTTTAAGTATGGTGTTTTTAATGGTAATTTTAGGTCTTCTTCTTTTTCATTTCCAGTCAGCTGTCAACATAAGTGCTTGCTGGTTCAGTCTGTTTTCATCTAACCTAAGAACGTGTCCCAGGTATTTCCATCTGCGTTTTCTTATAATATTTTAAACATATTCTTGGTGTGTTTTATATCGTAGGTCTATATTTGTGACGAAATCGCTCTATTTTAATGTTCAACAATTTTTGGAGACATTTATTTTCACAGCTGTTATCTTTTGGTCCGTTGCCTGTGTTGATTTACAGCTTTTACTACCATAAGTCAAATATGGAATAACACAGGAGTTGAATAGTTTTAACGTGGTGTTTCTTCCTATGTCTTTGGATTTCCAGATACTCGCTAGATTAGTGAATGTGCTTACTACGACTGGCTATGCGTGTATTTCTTTCTTTCATTGAATCACATTCTGCAGACATTCTGCTACCCAAATAAGTAAAGGTGGATACTTTTTCCAGTATTTGGTTGTTACCTGAAATGTTATTTGATGAGTTGGTGAGTTCCATGATTTTTGGATTGGATGTGTTGGTCTGGAACCCAGTCTACCTGCGATTGTGCATAGCTCGTTGATTGTTTCTTGTGTTTGTTGGTGAGTAAAGTTCAAGATTTCGATGTCATCTGCAAAAGGAAGGTCAGTTACTGGTAAGTTGTTGTTTTCGAACCATCTGATGCCCGCTTTTCCATCTTGAACGGGTTTACGCATGATCCAATCGATGGCGACCCCAAACAGCATTGGCGATAATACGCAGCCTTGTTTTACTCCTGTGTCGACAATGAACCATTCTGAATTTCCTGATTCTGTTTTTACACAACAGGTTGCTTCCTGGTAGAGGAAATTTATGATTTTTATATATTTTGGTTGAAATTCATAAATTATGCCGCATAATCTCTGGAAGATAAAAGGCAGTAAGAGGTACTACACTAAGTATAGAGGTATATCACTCTTAAGCCGAATAGGAAATATCTACAGCAAAACACTAGAGAGAAAGATGCGTGCATATATTGAATTACTGCTCGAC
This sequence comes from Meghimatium bilineatum, assembly GCA_034231615.1. Lineage (NCBI taxonomy): Eukaryota > Metazoa > Mollusca > Gastropoda > Stylommatophora > Philomycidae > Meghimatium > Meghimatium bilineatum. The sequence continues at coordinate 85,548,735 of CM067299.1, forward strand.
AACAAACCATTGACTTTCGGAAAATAAAAGCTGCACAGTTGCAATCTTCGCCCTCAAGCAACTATCATAAAGAGCGACATAACATAACCAGGACTTATATTTAGTTTTCGTGGACCACGAAAAAGGCTTTTGACAGAGTGGATAGAGCAAAAATATGGCTAACACTACAGACATACGGAGTTCATCAGCATCTGATAAGCCTTTGTCAGAGTATATACGCCGGTAGCGAATGCGCATTAAGAACGAGCACAGGTACATGAGATAAATCCCACATTCGCTCTGAAGTGAGGTAGGGATGTGTACTATAGGCCTACCATCTATTACTTATAACATACATAGGTTACATCTGCAAAAGTAGCAAAAACAGCGAAAGAAAACAACGTAAAGAATAACTTCAACAAATTGCTATTTGCAGACGACTGAGCACTAGTAGCATCATCAGAAGAGCAACTACAGAAACAAATAGACTGATTACATCAAACATGTCAAACCTTTAACATGAATATAAATATAGAAAAGACCGAAGTAGTGAATATAGGAAGAACAGAAAGAAATACCAATATATACATATTGGAAACCACATACTTAATAACAACAGACGGAAAGAGCAGTAAAGAAATACACAATAAGTATAGTAAAGCATATCAAGCCCTAAGGCAAATGACACCAATCTTCAGGAACAAACACGTAAACTTAAACATCAAAATAACAATGTTCAAAATGATTATATGCCAACGCTGTGCTACCAATGCCAAACGTGGACAAAGACAGCACAGGCCAAATGCAAACTTGTGACAGTTAAAATGACATGTTTACGTAGAATCTTAGGAATATCATTAAGAGACAAAATGAGGAATGAGGATATTAGACAAAGAACAGGCACCACTCCAATCTTGGAACATATTAAGAGACAACAGATCAAATGGTTTCCAAACATCAGCAGACTACCATTAGAGAGAGAGCGTACCACAGCAAACTATTCTACACAGATACAGTGAAGGCAGACTTAGAGCCTGGCCACGAAAACGATGGACCACCGAGATAAAAGAGGCAACACATTCCATAATATACTCAACACAGACGAGGATAATCTCCAGAAAAATATTCTACCCCTGACGCTGAAAGGCAACAAAGAGTTTAACAAATAGATATATATATTATATTATATACATATATTATTTGGTGAGTTTATTAAATGTGCTATAAAAATAATAAATATAATAAGGATAAGCGAAAGAAACTTAACAAATAAACGGCGAAAATTGGAAACTAACGTAAGTTATAATATTATCAGGATGCTAGTTGTAACAAATAGAATTCACAATATGTTCTGAACAGATATATATCTCAAAGAATTAAAAAGGAATGCTAGTTGAAAGAAATATAGGGTACAATAACAGAATCAATGGACAGGTTTTTACGGAACAAATAGCTAATATAATTAAACGGAACGAAATTCCGATGAAGACGCATATACCGACGCATCCAATATTCAACACGCTGCGCGATGAGAACCCCTGACCACTCAACATGCGCGCTGCACACTGAGTGGGAGGTAGATGCCAGTTCATTGCGCTCAAATCGCTAGATCGGTATTTTAAGTTACGACTTTTTAAGTTTCCGAAATAGTGCAATAGCATATGAAATTAAAAAGTTTGCATGTTGTCACGTGATTTGTACACTGATTCTTGTATTGTACCAAATATAGTTCTATATTAAGCACATCATTTTCATCTGCAAGCGCGAATGAGTACAAGTTGGCTATGTCAAGGTTTCTTACCATTAATAATGAATGACTCGAGGTCCATTGCTATGTTATGTATGAACAAAGATAATATGTATATATATATATATATATATATATATACATACGTCGTGACATTCATTATAACAGGCATGCGTGAAGCGTCACTACGAGAGGCAACTCCGATTTATGTCATGCTTTTCATTTTTCCATTAAAAATACGTTTGTGTCGCCAGCTTATGAAAATCACTGTAATAGTTGGATTGGCCTTACGCAGTAACGAAATATGGAGTAACAATCTATTCCTGTATAACGATATACGTTTTCCAGTTATGAATAAATAATTACACAGACCGAGAAGGAATCTAGGTCACCTATAAAAATACCAGCAAACCGTTGAGTTGTTCAACATAAAATCACTTACTTGTTTTACGGAAATATGTAACAACAAATAACGGTATTGCTTATGAATACTGTTAGATTTACTCCAATAACTGTGTATATGGTCCACATATTTACATTACTTTCTGTACTTCATATAACCGGCACGTCACTTCTGGCCAAACTCGAATGCCTTTTTTAAAGTCCCTTTTTGTACATACACGTTCCTCGCAGGTTTCTTATATACATTTCCGAACAGACACGTTTGTGCATGCTCTTTTGGAACCAGGACCAGACATTAAAATCGTGTTTTATAGAGCGAATGTTTTATAGTGAATCATTGGGTTTACAGGTTAATATATTCCTTTGTCAGTAGTATGCTGATGGCTTCAATGTGCCACCTCTACCACCCTAATAGTTATCAATTGTAACATTATTATTGTTATAGTTATTATTGTTATTATTATTGCAGAAATATGCGGTTGCGTCTGTGGGTCTCACCAATGGCCCACTAGACAAACCATCCATGGAACATAAACCATTATTAGATAATGACATGCCGTTATATTTAGGCTCTCTAATGGCATCTTTGTACCATGTCATTAATACAATTATAGACCCTCTTTGAGTAGAAGACCCTTTCAATAGGCATTACACTAAGCCGAAAATTGAAGTCTTCTGTGTATGAAATAAAGCTCAGAAAAACCACTCTACTGCACATATGATGTAAGTGCTAATCGCTCGCAATTCCTGGGGTTCTCAAGCAAACAAACAAACAAACAAACAAACGTTACATAAATATATATATACATAAACGGTTGTCCATAACTTATGTCAACAATGATTTGCTGTATATTGACCCCGCCCCCCCCCCCCCCACCTTCGACATCAACCATCAATAATTCAGGAAACGCCGAAGAAGGATGTGTCGGGCCATTGGCGCAAATAAAACGGTAACACAACGAATTTCCATTCTCTGGACTACATCCTGCCGGAAATCTAATAGGACCATGATCCTGCTACAAGAGAGATCCAACGGGAGTTTGAGAATGAACACTGAAGAAGAAGAAGAATTCAGGAAATCGACTGCTTAATTAAGTTAACAACATTTTAGCCTTCCTCCTAAACAGATTTTCAGCAGGTGGCGAACGAAGAACATTTGATGATTGTTTTCAGATTCATTGAAAGAAAAATGTATCAAATTCATACTATTTAATTTGTATGTAAAAACATTACTGATGATGATGATGACATATGTCAACACCCCCCCCCCCCCAAGTCCCCCCTTGTGAACAACTGTTTCATACCTACTCCCCCTCCTCTTGTGAACGTAATTTATGGAGAGCCATACGTTTGAAAACATTAAGAAGAAATATTGATAAATAAATGAAAGAAGGGAACAATTTATTGTTAGGTATTAATTTATACACAGCATATGATAGTTATTTGGTAATATTGTCAACAATCTCCGCACTACACAACAAACATTACTCTTATCATTATCACACTCTGTTGTAGCTCACTGGCTTCCATGTCATGTGGTCCACGATCGATATTCCAACACAACTGGGAGAATTTTAACCCCACAACGGTACCAGCTACTCTGTGAAAGTGAAAGCCTTGTGTGTTGCAGTTGGTGGCGACAAATACGAATCTAATCCTATATTATTCTACACGCCTCAATAGCGTGAGAAAGAAATACTTTAGTTTTACATTTCGTTAACTTTAATTTTAAATAAAAATTCTAGAATAATATGCCGAAGGTTGATATAAATCAACCAATCAATACATCATATTATATTCACTTCAATTATATTCTAAAATGAAGTAACATTAAGTTTAAACGTTAAGGTAAAATCAAACAAAATTAAAGTAAAGTGAAACGAAAAGTTGACGTCAAGTTAAAGTATTGTAAAGAAAAGTTTAAAGTAAAGTTAATCTAACATTAATGCTATTTGTTATACAAATATTATATATATATATATATATATATATATATATATATATATATATATATGCTATACATTACGGTGTTTTTTTTCTTAGAGAAAAGGTGTGTTAGTGTTTACTCTTAGTTTGAGAATTTCATATATTTTTAGTGGCTACACCCCCCCTCCACCCGGTATATAAACTCAAAACAAATACAATTAATTACT
>CM067299.1:85558015-85785515 GCA_034231615.1 Meghimatium bilineatum
TGCCACATGAAACAAGAATGGGTGATACTATCTCAAACATTGCCACATGAAACAAGAATGGGTGATACTATCTCAAACATTGCCACCTGAAACAAGAATTGGTGATACTATCTCAAACATTGCCACATGAAACAAGAATGGGTGATACTATCTCAAACATTGCCACATGAAACAAGAATGAGTGATACTATCTCAAACATTGCCACCTGAAACAAGAATGGATGATACTATCTCAAACATTGCCACATGAAACAAGAATGGGTGATACTATCTCAAACATTGCCACCTGAAACAAGAATGGGTGATACTATCTCAAACATTGCCACATGAAACAAGAATGGGTGATACTATCTCAAACATTGCCACATGAAACAAGAATGGGTGATACTATCTCAAACATTGCCACATGAAACAAGAATGAATGATACTATCTCAAACATTGAACGCAAGCATATATGTATAGGGAACGGGGGAACTTATGAGGGTTTAAGCACAGCGAACTATAAAGAAGGTGATACAATTAAACGTAAACAACCACTCACTGGAGGCTTTTATTCCGTTTACCTATTTTTGACATATCAACAAAAACACACAATATACTTCCTTATTGGACATCACTTCAAGAGGCTACTCACGTGTAGCCAATTAATGAAAAGAACGATGCATTGACTCGCAATAGGGTTGTGTTGTGCTGTGTTGTTGTCGATAGGTAAAAAAGGCCTCCTATTAATGGCTGTTTGCAAGTTGTTTGTCTCGATTTCGCTATTGTTCGCAGTGGTTTAATCCTCCTTTGCCACATTGGAAAATACAACATGGCATTGAGTACTAGAAAGCAAGTAAAATACTGGTAATCCATCCCCTCGGAGAGATTTGTGAAATCTCTTATGTGCGGTCTTGTCAGAATATAGTTTTCATGACAATGACGTCTTTGAAAATTAAACAGAACTATTTTCTCAAATATAATAAAAGTCTGAAGCCACAAAACCACAAGTTATATGATTTCTAATACCTGATTCTACAAACCAATGAACATAAAATGGAGCGATTTCGTCACAAATAGTGACTTAAGAACTAAAGCACACCAAGAATATGTTTCAAACGTCATCAGAAAACGCAGATACAAATACATGGGTCACATTTTGAGACTAGATGAAAACAAAATAAACAAACAAACGCTTATGTGGACACCTTAGGATAAAAGAAAACGAGGAAAGTCTAAAGAAATCATAAAAACAACATACTTAAAGAAGGGGAATAATATGCTGCAAGACCATACAAGAACTAAAACTGCAGGCAGCGGGCAGCAACATATGGATAATCAAAACCTCTCCCCTATGTGCTGCCTGTGGCACGAAAGGAACACATTAACTAACAAATACCTGCTGAAAAAATTATGTGGATGATAATATCCACATAATTTGGTGAAAGAGTCTCCTACTAAATGTATTACCCTTAGACTGGGAATTTTCTCCACCAATACCTACAGTGATTCTGTCAGACTCCCAGAGTATGCTCCGAAAGATAGGAAAAGAGTGGGACACTCTTCTCAACAACCCCACAGAGCGTATCATCTACTGTCCTGGTCATGCGAATGTCAGGGACAACGAAAGAACTGACATATTGACGAGTAAATCTATGGTAGATATAAAGTGATAAGAAGAAAACGGGCTGAATTAATTAAAACAATCATAGATACACTATAGCATGATGACAAATATTTTCTGAAACAGACAATAAAAAGTCAATTTTGTGAAATTTGGTGATTAAAACGCCAACATAGCGACCTGTTTATTGACAGGAACTTGCATTCAACGACAGACACGAATCTACCATGTGCGTGTATTTTTGTGCAAGTAACAGAAACAATTAGAATTTAAATAATACATAATTAAACATGCAACAATTTGGGAGAAAAACGATTTGCGAAATATAATGGAAATATGCATTTGTTTATTACGTAAACGTTTATCTCTTTAAATATAAACAGAAAACATCGAATGTTGTGGTGGAAGGATTGCTCAAAGCGCGTTTCTCTGATGTAACCAGCTGACATTCACATTTTTGTGTTAAAAAAGGATTTGCATTTCATGAGATGTTTATTGAGCCAAATCCCCCCATTTTTCACCAACATTCCAGTTGAATTATCAATATATCTTTGAAATAAATGTAGGCCTGATAAAAAAATATATATAAACATATTTGTTAATATCTCAAAACAAGCTTAAAACTATGGAAATAAAAGTAAAAAGAAAGTACTTTGTTTGGAACAATATTCTAAGGAAACCTAAAGAAAACTTAACAATGAACTATGAACCGATGAGATATTTTTACTGCTACCAGAAATTGTAAACAGAACTTGCTGGATGCCAGAACAAAGTACAACTTTGATATTCCATCAAAACAGACTTTTGTATCTAAAAGAACTCAAACAACAACCCTCATAATCCAGAACACAATGCAATCACACCTGCGAATGCTATAACACCAGTATTTGAAAGCACAGCTAACACAAGACATTCCTGCCACTTTCAATGAGACCGTTATCAGTAGTCGTACAATTGCAGATGTGGCAAAATATTGAATATGTCAATGTAATATGCCGATGCCTTTAAAGTTATATACAATATCCATGAGATTTAATATTGTAATATAGAACTCATGGAAGTAACAAAACATAATTATGTTAAATATTATTATCACAGATATAATTTCTTCATGTCATATTACGGAATACCAGAAGAAAGTTGAATAGCAAGGTCATGTTACAGAGATGCGCAGAAGCAAAAAGCGAATGTTGCAACTGATACAGAAAAAAATCGAACATCAAAAGGAATATATAAATCATTGACACACAACGAGCACTTCGTCAGGGTGCAGGAAAATTCTATTATAACGGTTCTTAAACTGTGATCCGGGGCATCCGAGTGTTCCTCTCGTGAGGCCCAAGAAGAATTCGAGAATTATAAAGAATTATAAGTCTTTAGATTTACAATAAAATATTAAATAAACAAATAGTTTAGGATACGCGGCAAAGATACATATTTAAATAAAGACTTCGAGAGCAAAATGTTTACGAACAGCTGCTCTATTCCACGAGTTACCAATACAAGGGTGTTTCTGTAGAACTTTAAATCAAAACAATATTCTAAACAAGTAATTCTTTGTCTTCTTCTTGTTTGCAATTTAACATGTTTACTAAGAAAATCCTGTTTTCTTGATTGATTTTGCTGTGTTTGAGAGCCTCTCTACATTCCCACTCAATTCAGCATGTCTATACAGTAATGCTTGTTTTATTAATGTTTTTGTATTTGAGTGCTCCTTAATGTTCTATAAAATGTAACATGTCTACGCAGGAAGTACGGTTTTCTTGACATATATAAATAACAAGGGTGTTTGATATGAATTGAATTTTAGAGGTAAAATTGTTGAAAAAGTTGCTGATTCGAGACAGATCAGCCTGAAACATGTGAGTAATGCAAGAAATATAATCGATGTATCTAAGGAAAAGAAATGGAAATAAAAATGTGTACTTGATATAAGTCTCTCATTCAAGAAATACACCACAAATATTATTCAAAAGCCTAAAAGAGGGATCAGTGTTATCAGGGTTATGGCGACCTTCGACATGCAGCAATGTTTGCTTCCACAAGTGATGGTGCTGTCATAGATTATGTTTAGCCTACTAACATTGTCACAGACACAAGTCGATAGATTGGAAAAGTCCAAAATGAGGCAGTGAGAGCAGTACTGGGGTGTACTAGGGATACACTCATCTCTGCAATGAGATTTTTGCTTGATTTCCCAGTATTATAGTGCGACATCAGGTAATGTCGTACCTTAAAGTAACATAATATAATCACCACCCATTACACCGAAGTCTAGATGAGTCAAATAGAAAACAAATAAAGCGTGACAGGTCATGGATGCAGAGGCTGAAGGCATACTGCGAAGAGTATGTTAATTAGAAGAAATAGGTAAAGGGCAATGAGTGGGTTGAGGTAGACATTGAGAACAAGTCAATGTTAACGTAATAATACAACTAGATAAAGGGTATCGGAAATGCCCACATGACATAGTTATATACACAGTTGGCTCAATCAACAGAAATACAAATAAAAGCGGTTGCGGTTTTGTTGCCTACAGAAACATCGTGAAGTTAGTTGAGATGTTGAGAAATCATCTGCATACTCCACTGTCACATCGACTATGTGGATAGAGATAGAGGAAGTTACAGAAGCACTAAATTGGCTGATAACTGATACATTAACACACTCGGTAATACAGATTCAAAGCATCAAAGATAGAAAAGTGTACGCTGAGAAAGGAATGGTTTGTTTTCTTGTTCTGTGTTCGATCTCAAACTCCTGCAAATTAGCAGGATGTAGTCATGAGAAAGGAATGTGTTGTGTCATGGTTTACAGAATTGTTGGATATCTGCGCCTTTCGGCCAGACACATCCGACTTCAGCAATACTTTCGGTCACTGATCCTATATGGGATAGCCAACCCCATTCCATAATCTCCTTAGTCGCCTCTTACAACATGAATGAAAAGTAAACAGTGTTGCTATTCTTTGCTCCCCTCTCGGGTCCTGGCCTCCTACAGGCGGTAATGGTTTGATTTATTAAATAACTCAATTGTCCAGAGAATTACATGGATATACTGCCCTGGTCATGCCATGGTCAGAGGAAACGAGAAAGTCGACTTATTGGCAGGCAATGCGGTGGCAAACTGCACAATGCTGAGAAGAAGTAAAGCAGACTTGGTTAAGGCAGTCCTAAATTTATTGAAAGATGGAAATGAGAGATTGAAAACGTTCACATACAAAGAATGTCAGAAATAGGAGTGTTTAGAGGTGAGGAAGGAAAAGTAGTTTTTTATGTGGAAAGACCCAAAGATCGTGTAATAAACACCTGACCGGGACTCTGAGTGTACATGCACCAGAATGGCTGCTGAAACGGAGAGCGGAGCACTTATGGGAGTGCCCCGTGTGCTGCTAGTTTCTAATCAAGAATCAAGAAAAGAAATGGAAAGAGAAATGACTTGGTTTTTGTTCGTCAAACAAGACGTGTTATGTCAACTTCATTATATAAATATATATCAGTCAGTCAGTTCCTCTTTTGCCAAGTATGGCCATAGGGAGGATGTCACAGCTCTCCATGCATGTCGGTCAGTTGCCAAGGATTGCAGATCTGTGCATTTATGCCTGCTGATTTTAATTCATTCATAACAGTTCTTCTGAGCGTTGTTTTTGGTCTTCCCTGTCTGTTTTCTTTTCCCGTCTTGTGTCCACATGAAGGCTGTCGTGGAATTATATATATGATTTCGGCATTTGATATATTCTTTACCCATTTAACTACTTACGCACTATTGTGCACTGATATTTTAGCAATAAGTAAGCAGCTAGTATACAACGTCTCTTTTGCTAAACTAATACAGAAGCGACTACAATTGTGTTATACATGGAAAATGGCTTTAAATATGTTTTTTATTACACGTCAGGATTATTATCAGGATAATTTCCACGTTGGATTCCAATGAATAATCACGCATTCTTAAGTACTAAAAAGACCTGCATTTTGTAAGAATAGTAATGAGTCCGCGATCTACCATTAAATTACAAGTGATAATGAAAATCTTTTGACTTGTAAAAATGACACACCTTATACACACTGTAAAATATGTTCTCCGTATATACATTATCTATTAAAATTTAGGACAACAACATAGAAATAGATCATTATCTTTCCTCACAAAATCAATAATGACATATTTTAGCACCTACGAGTAACTTGTTGATTTGTTGATTACAAGACCAAATGCAAAGAATGAACTAGGTGTATCAAAGCGATGTGTTTTCCAGGGCAAGAAAGGAGTGCGAAGAATAGATGCACTGTGCGCTGGCATGTATGTCGTAGGAGGCAACTAGGTAAGTTTTGGAGTAGAATTGGCTGCAATATCCCTTATGTCAGGCTTTTCAAACTTATGTTCGCGAACATCTTTATGCTCTCGTAAGGACATGTGCTCGCGCCATACGAGTTAAAAAGTGCTCGCGAGCACCAACAATTGCATGTGGTCGGTTTTCGTTGTCTGAAACGGTTGAGAATCCCTACCTTAAGTCAAAATGACTCACAAAGCATGCTGTAGTTGAATGTTAGATAGAAAGGCACAGGCATAGCTGCCAAGTTGTAAACCACGACAGCGTATTTCGCTCTCCAGATTATATTCAGCATACAGCAAGAGTTTGAGAGCTAACACAGAAAAAGAAGATACATCAGGGAAGTTCTGAGATCTGTAAGAACAAGAAGATATACCAAAGAAGTTCTGAGATCTGTAAGAACAAGAAGATATACGAAAGAAGTTCTGAGATCTGTAAGAACAAGAAGATATACCAAAGAAGTTCTGAGATCTGTAACAACAAGAAGATATACCAAAGAAGTTCTGAGATCTGTAACAACAAGAAGATATACCAAAGAAGTTCTGAGATCTGTAACAACAAGAAGAGGTATATTTTGATTCTCTTCAAGGTGCTCATACTTCTTTCACTGCTAGATTTTGTGGTAGGTACAGTCAACACTAAACTGAGGAATTTTGTTACTACTTAGTAGATAAGAGGTAGGCAGAGATACAAGTGGGAGAGTAACATCACAAGATGGACAGTTTACAGCATATCAGAATGTACCACCAAAAACAAAAGACAGAGGATGTTGGAGAACTGTTACAGCCAACCTTCGTTGCGGAGACGGCACTTGAGGTGATGATGGTAGATTGATTCTAGGTCATTTACAACAAAATATGCAAGCAATTCTTTCGGAGGTAAATGCGTTGTCTTATATGAACATACATTATGAAGTTCATTTGCTAGTTGGGTTGCTATCAAAGAATTGGTAACCAACTGTTCTATTAAACTATTCAATATACTAGGCGGAATTCTTTGCTATCTATCTATCTTTTCTCTGAAACCCTTTGTTGCCTTTCGGCGTCAGGGGTAGAAGAGTTTTCTGGAGACGGTCCTCTTGTCTGCTGATTATATAGTGGAATTTTTCGCCTCTTTTATTTCAGTGGTCAGTCGTTTTCGTGGTCAGTCTCTAGGTCTGCCTTCGCTGTATCTGTGTAACATAGCTTGCTGTGTTATGCTGTAATATTTAAATTTACTCTCATACAGAAATTGAAGAAACTTTAAATGAAGAAGGTCTTAAAATCTGCATTTCATTTGTATAATTATATACTACACAATTAATCACAAAAACACAAAAAGCAAAACTAATAGTTTATGCTTATGTACAAATAAAATATTGTAATAAATAGGGATTTTCCATTTTTCGCCGCATCATCATAAATTATTTCTAAACGTATAATTCGTCTGACTCCAGCAGTTGAGAAAATAATATGGTAGCTATACAAAAATCAACGGATTTTCCCACTAGGTATTCAGCAGGCAATGATTTGACGTCATTTTCAAATTATTATTTATTGTACGCCAGAGGTTCTTGGCTTCAAGGGCGGATAACTTTCAAATAAAGAATAAGCAAGCTATTATCTTTTTGTTATATTTATAGTAAATTATAAATTTGTGTGTGCTATTTATGTTGTTTAATCATGGGAGTAGTGTTTTCCATGGCCCATCCGTTCATCCAATTTTCTTTGTTCACAAATTTTAACATCATTTCTGGGAGTGAAATCTATAAATATATGACCAGCCCAAATCCTAAAGACAATATCAACCTACTGAGAAGTAAAGGCAAGAGTATCATCTTCCGACTGCACACACAACATGTAGAGCTTAACAAGCACCTGAACAGAACACAACCACAACACACTCCAGGATGCCGACTGTGCACTCATCCCTATGAAACTGTTTACCACCACCTTTTTTAATGCAAGCGCTGGGAGACATCAGGAAAATGTTTCTCCCTCCAAGGCCAGATAAATGGAACACGTTATATGGAACAAAACAACAGCTCACAAACACATACATATATCAAACAATGGAATTGGGTCAAAGGACATGAGCCCATGCACCGCTGGATCAGCAAACAACCAACCATCATAGGAGTAAACGTCGAGCGGGTTGGAGCATATTGACGATACGCCACTAGTTTTTACCATACTGTGTTAACTGAATAACGTTCCGAATCCCTTTCAAAGAACTCACGACTGAGCTTTACACAAATAAAAGAACACTGTAAAAGAGATAAACGATGTTAAGTAGAAAAGACGAGGAAGCTGGAGAAAGTTTACACTAAGATCAATAACAGTCAATATGAACAAGATTGGCTATTGTTAGTTGAGCGGACTTCACTGTACTTCAGGCAGGCTCTTATGTATGTACTCAAGTACCTCTTCCCCCAGTTTATATACACTGAAGCACTTTCTTGAAACAAGCGAGTCTCTCGTCAGTTATACAACCATGTGATCTTATCTCCAATCGAGATCATTTTTCAAGACAAGCAATTTGAATTGTCCCGTGATTTTAACTGGCTGTCGACACAAAGTATGTACAAAGTGATCGACGAAAGTCAGAGGGAATGTTAAAATGCGCTTTTTTAAGGATGATTTCGATGAGTCAACAGGACTTCATAATTTACAGTTGACTGGATTCAACGCTCTTAGAAGATTGTGAATGAAGTGCTTTCTGGTGGTTTCTGTGATAGGACTGGATCCTACATATAGCTGGAAATGTGAAAAAAACCGATGATAATTTATTGTAGTTGTCCTGACAGTAGATGAAAATGTAGCTGAATTAAAGAATATGAACATAATTCAAGACCGCTGAAATAATAACATAATAATTTATGAAAAGGAATACAATTGAAAGACAAAATATGAAGATAACACTTTAAAAAGAAGACAAGAAATAAATAAAGTATATACACAGAGAACTCAACATATTTTTTTTCAAGGTCAAATGAAAACACTTTCATTATTTTGCTGTCATATTAAGACGTGAAAAATGGGAGGGGGGGGGGGTGGTGGTGCGGCGGCTCTTGGCTGTTGAAATAAAGGTCGCATTGACATAACTGTCGCCAATACGTGGACAGGAAGAATTTTGATATAGCACCTCCTAAATACAAAATCCTTATTTTAACCGTGGATTGAACCGTGACTAGAGCCAAGTTCCTGATACCGGTGTTCTAGCCATACGGGAACATGAATCCGTGACTACTGTTTCATAGACAGCTGGTTATATATAATATATATATATAATACACATTATGGAGAACTACAGTCTGAGAAAATATCTCATGGTTGATCTCCACTTACTTTATATACGTCTGCAAACACGATATGTATTATACAGACACTGAAACGGAATCATAGTAATAGGATGACATGGATCATATTGCAAGGAGAGAGAAATCAGGAATAGTATAAAGGCAAAGCAGAAAGTGATAGCAGATAATTGAAACACTGCATTTCTAAGAAAACGCATAAAACAGCTGTGATTATTTGTACATGATGTGGAAGATTATTTATGGCTCACATTGGTCTTGTGAGTCACATCCATCATCGCCATGACTCGGTGATCATATGTCCTATATACGGAAAGATGCGTACTGCTAATACACAAGGGATAAAATTCCGGTGTCTAGAAACAAAACGATTGGGAAATTCTAGGGCTGGTGTAACACAAGGCACACGTAACAGTGAACGGAAATACGTCCATCTATTAACAATTTTTGTGAACAAAGCAAACTAGCAATGAGATACCGTGACAAACGACGTTTCGACTAAAAACCTTTATCAAGATGAAAGATAGCAAACAAAACAACCAAAATACTAAACATAAGAAAGAACATATGATGTACCTATGTCAGGAGGAAGAGATAAAAGTGTGGCATGAAACATGTCATAGAAAGAGAAAGATCAAATCTGTAATGGAAAATACGAGAAGGCAAAGATATCATGACGAAATGATGGATTGGACAAGATCGTTATGATGAGATTGAGTGAGACGATAAAATGGAGCAAAATTTAAACAACACAAATGAAATGGGTTACTTATAATAGTGTGAGTTCGGCTGGATGCCAACAGTGAAAATTATAGACCAGTACACACTATTATGTCTTCCTATCCGATGTTACTATCTGTATCACTTCGACACCTCTATGAGCTTTTTCTACCTACTCCTTGAAAATCATCCCTTTTTCGGATCTATAGGCTTGTCGGACATGCGATATTTCGTTAATACCTCTTTTGGCCCGAGGCGATTGTCATTGTATGTTCTTACTTCCGTCTTTGTCCTTTATCCTCTTTAAATCTTCTAGGGTACATCGTGATCTTTGAAAGATAGCACATTGATACGGTCACAGTGTGTGTTGATCTATTCTTTTTACTGTTGACTTCCAGCGGACTCACACTGAGATATATAACATGTCCAATTTAAAAAAAAATTGTTTCATGTTATTGCCTCAATCAATCTCATAATAACTCTCTTGTCCACCCTATCCACTCCCAATGCTATGCCTGCCTTCTCTTACCTTGGTGGGCCACCCTAACAGCGTTGATCTTTCTCTACTCCATGGCACGTTTCATACTATAATTTAATCTCTTTCTCCTACCATCGCCACATCATATGTGCTTTTTAATGTTTAGTATATTGATGGATCTGTTTGTTGTCTTTCATCGTGATGAAGGCGTTTTGTCGAAACATCGTCCGTCACTGTGTCTCATTTCTAGTTTGTTTTGTTAACAGATAATGGTAACACCAATTTTGTTTATTTTTACTAATACACAAAACGTCGGTAATTCCGGAGTCTGATAAGGGTTTAAAAATAGTAACACAATGATGTGCAATGCATTTCGCAAGAGTCGACTAAGCATGATTGAAAGGGGCTGACTACCCCATCTTGTGGAAGGTAAAAGTGATCTAAAAGAGCAGTGCAGAAAGAGAACATGTTAGGCCTAATAACGCATATATACTGTTAAAAAATAAATAAATGAAACGCAACATGCTTGAAGTTACATTTATAAGCTATATTAGCTGATTGGACGCCATTCAAACTATCGACTGTGACCACCTTCTCATTAATTTCTCGTGATTACCTGAATTGTACTCATCTCATGATTCGTGAGATCATGAAAGAGGTCAAGGTCAAAACAACATTTTTGGCAATAACTCGTGACACGTTCATGAGAATCTCGTGAAACTTACTGAACAAAAAACTATCTGAGCATATTATTGAATGCATATAAAAGATTTATAGTCCTGAATAAATATTCAATTAAAAATGCAATGCTCAAGTATGCCTCATCTCACTACAGAACAACAACACATTATCATTGAACACTTATAGACTGGACAAGCACAAAGTGTAGCGGCCAGACAATGTAATGTTGTTAGAAGCACCATTAGTCGCCTCTGGAGGCAATTCCAACAAACTGGCTCAGTGGCAGACCGGTCTCGCAAGGGAAGATTCGGAGTCACAACACCTGCTGAAGACTGCTTTATACGGCTGTGTTACCTCAGGAAGCGATTTGCGTCTGCGTCCTCCACAATCCAATCAATGCTAGTCGAATTTCAGATCAAACGCTTAGGAAATGGCTGCTTGGTCTTTGGGCTAGAAGACAATACAAAAGTCCTGTTCTTACGGATCGGAATCCCCAGAATCGACTGCAGTAAGCGAACCAGAATCGTCAATAGACCGTTGGAAATGACTGGAGATGGGTTTGGTTTATTTAAAGTCTAAAAATGTATTCTGCCAAGATTGAAACATTAATTCCATAAAATACAATTATGGTACACAATCGAAATGTTGCATTATTTTTTTGAACAGTAAATATGTGATATGCTGTAAACTGTGCTAGGTCCTGCTTTGTGTTAGGAGTTTGTGAACAAATACATAATGCTTGTTCAACTGTTGCTAGAAATCATATTAGAATGTGTATTCCTTGAAATTTTAATCGAACAATTCAGACACATTTTATGCCATTGCTGGAAATATCAGCCTGAAAGGTACAACTATCTCTGTTAAGCTGTAAACCATGATACAATACATTTCATCTATGGAGAATACTCCACTAATTTTTATAATGAGTGCAGAAGTAGAATATGATTTTCTCTATACATCCCATGATGACGCATTTCTAGATATTTCTGTAGTGAACTGTTGAGGGACTGAGAAGAAGTGGAAAAATATCATCTTGAATTGACAATATTAGGAAATGAGCCGTGTGTGATTATTCTAAATTTATCGGAATGATTGCTGTAAGGTATTTGGGGAATTTTTTGTAATGATGTCTCCAATGTCGCTACCTTACTACCCTGACAGTTACTGGTCTCTTATTACTGTTATTATTATTGTTATCATTATTGCCATTGTAATAATAATAATAATAATAATTGTTATAATAATTGGTGCTGTTATTATTACTATCGGTGTCGCTTATATTATTATTTTTAATATTGCTGTAGAAAAGTGACCACGACATTCATGCGAAGCTCCGGAGAATGCTGTTCTAAATCGATTGGTTTACACGTGCATTTTTCGGAGGTCATTTACTGTTTTCGCTGGAGCTATACAACGTTCTCCATTCTATAGATTACATGCTGCTAATCTGCAGGAGTTTGAGAACGAACACAGAAGAAGAAGGATGTTGAGCATTGGGGTAATGTTATCTCAGTGGTACTATCAATAACTTGCAGAAATGCTGAGAGGGACAGAGTAAAAACAGGGAAACTCAAGCACAATGAAGTCAATTTGTAGCCCCTTGACAAAAATGTCCACATGATGTGGAAAGTGCTTAGCTAAAAACACTCAGTGCTAAATCTTCCTATGCTACTACTGATGCAATTATTCATGCTTTATCTGCGTGTCTTGTCTGAAAGGTTTCTAAATTCGCTGTGGATAATGTGAGCATATAGCTAGCAAGGTCGCACAAAATCATGTTTTTGAGCATACAGTAGTGTTTTCTATCCTACAAATTTTATGACAATCAATAAAAGATAATACTGCTGTAAAACTGTATGAAAATAGCACTTACATAGAACACAGGCGGTAATATAACCTAACTGGGTGACGGCTAGTACACTATCACTTTCGGATTCTAGCATTAAAGAATACACACAACATTACCCATGACATAATCATACAAATGACAGTACAATCGACGTTTCGACCTAAAGGTCTTTATCTAGATGCTATTGCATCAAAAGACGACGAGTAGGAGTGACACAGCGACACACTAACGTGTCCGAGCGGAATGTGGATGCGAGATACCGGACGCATTGGGATAAGAAATACATGAAAACACAAATACATGTGGAAACTAAACGAACAAAAAAGATGACGTAAATGATGGAACAAAATAAAGAAAGACAAAGACCAGACCGACTTAAAGTGGCCCGAATTATTGAGGGTACACTTAAGTTGTGTTCTGCATAAGTGCTATTTAAATTGTGTATTGCAAGGTCGCTAGCAGAATTTACTGTACGTTGAATTAGTCTTTCAGAAATGCTTGATAGGAGATAGTGGTCATATTCATTATACCACAAATATGGAACCTTTAAGCATATACATATTTAAAGTATTTAAGCACTTACTTCATCGTCATTCTCGTAGACCTATAGGTACTCAGTATCTTTCAACAGATGGTGAAAAGTATGTAAGATTATTGTTTCCTTCGCGCATTGGTTTTTCACGCACCTAATTCGTCCTCTTTTTCTCTCTTTTATGCTCGTGTAATGCTTGATCCTATATTTCTACAGTCTCTGGATTAATGATTCATCCATTGCAATATCATTCTCTTATAAGCGATCGATCAAGTTTTGATTACAAGATTTGATCATTGTTTATATTAAACAATGTGTGCCTTTGCAGGAACCGTAAAGATAAAGGTAGGTCCCATGGCAGCAATCAGTTGTAGGGAATGAAGATAACTTCATGTACTAAGCCGCAGCAACTATTAGGTGGGTGGCCAGTTCCATTTTTTGTTGTATTTACCTTCCCCAGTTCATGCGTTAGGTACCCATTTACAGCTGGGTCGATTGAAGGTACACGGATCTTTTGTGTATCCGGAAATGCTTTCGAAACTGGCACACTGTAACGAGGTGACAGCAAGCAAGCTCGTATCATCTTGTTAATTTCAGCGTACTTTACCTTCACCAGGACAGTAGATTCAAACAAGTTTCTGAACATCAATGGCATCGATGTAAGACGCCCTTTCATTGCATGGCCATCTGCTTTGCACTTTCCGAAGCACGGGCCGAGAGTCAGACACAATGACACCAATTCTTGATTCTTGATTAGAAACTGACCTCACAGCACGTGGGGCATTCCCATAAGTAATCCGCCCTCTGTTCCAGCAGCCATTCGACTCGATGGTGTTTCGAGTCTAAAGCTGCTGAAACAGACGTCGACATTAGAGCACAATTCTGGCTCCTGCGACAAGTTTCTTTGTTGTTCCGACACGCACGCCGTGCTCGTAAATAGTACAAGTAAAACGTCGGCTTGTCGGAACAACATGGTAACTGTTATCGAAGGTTACGACTACGGGATTGTATAGATGACGTGCCATGAAGCTTCTATAAGAAGATAACCTCAAATAAAATTAAGACATGTCATCTACTGTTTTCTGTTGCATGGTTGGTTTGTCTAGTGAGCCATTGATGAGACCCACAGACGCAATCGCATGCGCCAAGAAATGTGTTAACACAATAATTAATTATTTTCAAGTTCTTCATATCTCTATCTCTCACAACAAAATCTCTGCATCTCTCATGCTCTCTATGCACTCACTATTCTTTATTCTCGCTACTTTGATTACATCACAGGAAATACACTTCGATTTTCCAATCTGAAATGTATATATTAAAACAGAACTCATAAATTTGTGCCAGGAGCGGGCGGACATCCTAGGGCTATTGTGAAATAATTTCCTATTGTGGACCTTGTCAAACAACTCTGATCCAAACGGAGAAAAAAGTATTCTCCTATAAAAAACAATACCAGAGTATGCTTCTATATGAATATGCTATTATCAAATATCACACAAGATTGGGAAACAAAGAGATTGAGATCATGAACCCTATGGCGGACATAGAGCAGAAGTGGCAAAATGCGACACTCGGTTCAAATCAGACTCGCCAAGCCATTTTTACTGGCCGTCCAGGCTGATTAAAAAAATTATTATATGTACTTGCCCCGTCGTTAGAAAAAAATGTCAAATCGCAAACTGTCTGATTCAAACTGTAAAATAAAATGTTAAACAGCTATAGGGCAGAAATTATTACGTTGAAAACATTATAATAATAGCTTAAAACAATATTGTACATCACTAACTTTGACCATTGATATTGAGACATCAAATGCGATTAGTCTTAAAAAGTAGATGTTTTCGACTGTCGACGACAACGGCAATGAAGTCCTTAGGAATTTCAAACGACTAAAAAAAGTTGTTGTCTCTATCCCATGTGAATAATACAGGATCTGGTCTGTTGATAAAAAAAAAGTATGTGCATCTATGACCAGGATTTAAATTGTAGGATAACATTAGTTCTTGAGTGGCTGAGAATTATCGTGGAACTACGACATGAAGAACACGGTTGATATGATCCTCTGCATCAGTGACTACACGAGTTCCAGTGCAAGGATGTTATATTGAGCCAATCCTTCTTTATGGATGCGAAGCATGAGCAGTAAACAAAAGTGCCCAAGATAACCTGGAGGCAACTGAGATGTGGTTTTTAAGAAGAATGATGAAAATTTCACGGACAACCAAGAAACTAATGTAGAAGTTCTCAGAGATGCTGAAGTAAAACGACAAATTATAGCGAAAATTAGAAATAGACAATCAATATGTTTAGGACATGTGATGAGAAAAGTAAAACTAGAACATTTAGTAACCACCGGAAAGATCACGGGGAGAAGAGACATAGGAAGACAAAGAGATAAATCTCTGGATGGCTTGTCACTGTGGCACGTGTCAAGGAACGCAAGTAGAAAATAGATAAGCTGTCTGTCAAACTGTCAATACTGAATTTTCCCGTTAAGGAGTTGAAGGGAGGTTTCGAGAGGATTGTGTGATAAAGGCCGCTTGCCGTTGCTGTTCCCACGTCATGTGCAACATCATATTCAGGGTGGGCTTTTAAATTTGCACTCAGATTAAAAAACCCAATCCTTACCGCAGATGGAATTCTGGATCTCACAGGAGTGAGACCAAAACTCTAACATTTCGGTCATGTGCCGCCAGCACAGGCCATTTGATATCCAGGTAAACGTAATCAAATTGTGATCCTCGGATAACCGTACTCTGTGCGCACTTGAGAACCGATATATCCATCAATTTGGTGCCCTTACAGCCTTCGTTTTTAAAGTCATTTATTCCTACGTATGAATAGTGTGTTGAGTTATATCTCCAATTCTCCGTGTTTCGTCCCTTCGATTCGTGTATACTATTTTATAATTTATGTCCTTCCATTATTTGTTTTTTAGGTGTATGTTGTAAACATTTCCATCTTTTATTCGTCGTGTGTTGTATTTAATGAAGGCCTTTTGACTGAAACGTTAATTTTGTATTTTTTCAAGTGTGCTTATTGTCAGTAGTGAAACTTAAGCATTTTCACTTTACGCCGTTATGTCCTCATATACAACTAGTTTAGAGATATTTACACGCACCTGAGTGTAGCTCTCCCATCTTGTATTCGTCGTGTGTTGTATTTAATGAAGGCCTTTTGACTGAAATGTCAATTTTGTGTATGTTCAAGTGTGCTTATTGTCATCAGTGAAACTTTAGTATTTTCACTTTACGTCTTTATGTGCGCATACACGACTAGTTTATAGATAT
This sequence comes from Meghimatium bilineatum, assembly GCA_034231615.1. NCBI lineage: Eukaryota > Metazoa > Mollusca > Gastropoda > Stylommatophora > Philomycidae > Meghimatium > Meghimatium bilineatum. The sequence goes on from CM067299.1 coordinate 85,574,801, forward strand.
TCACACGCAACTGAGTGTAACTCTCTCTCTCTCTCTCTCTTTGTCGCTTGCCATCGCCATTCTTTCCGGAACCTTGTTAACAAAAACAGCCTTTATCTCATAGAGGAGGCACGAGCTCCGAGGGATAATCGTTACTGATGTTATTCGTAAAGTAAAATGAGGCACTGATCAGCTCGCTGCAGAGTAACATGATTTTAAGCTCTGCAAGACTAGATAAATATAGATAATGTGAGATTGTAGAGTCTTGTGTAGCAGTGATTTACCCACGTATTAACGTATGCATTAAGTAAACAATGTGACATCAAACGCAGCAAAATTAGGACGTGTAAACAGATTAAACATCATTGACTGCATGTTCCCAATTAATGAGTGATGGTATATTTTTTTTTGTAGGTTGTGAACATAAAAGCCGTTTTGACATAACATTCACGACGACGTGTAGAAGGTGGATTTTAAATGTTGTTTCCAAACAGTACAGTAAAATTCAACCTTTACTAGCATTCGAACCTGTATCGTCACGAATGTGGGGCTTGCATTCTAACAAGCAGGTAAGTTGCTTTTCTTTCAACGTTTATGCACAAATAAGGGGGAAACAAATTTTGTGACCTATAGTAGATACACCACATATTGAAAGAATTGCACAAGCTGATGAGTGTAGCCAAGACCTTTTTCTGAATATTCATGTAAAAGTACAGTTTCCCTTATTCACGCCCGAGGTCTATAAAGGAATACAGTTTTTTTTAGTCTTTTTCATTGATCAACAGCATACCAAAGGCGATATGGTCAGCATTATGTCTGCCGCTTGTATGTTTCTCACACCTATGTTGTACCAATTCTATTAGGCGGAGTCGACCTAGGAGCCTTTCGTAATTTATAAAAAGAACTATTTCCAGTTGAACTTGTAATCTTGAATCACTGAAATATGAAGTCAACGACCTTATCAATAAATTATTGCCCCCCCCCACCCCCCACCCAATAGCGTCACATGTTTTGGCTGATTCCACTCTTCTCATGATTTTCGTTGACTGGCGACACGGAGTGTGCGCAAAGTGATCACTGATCAACCCTATGAATAAAACATGTTCAGAACTACTGTATAGCATGTGCGACATATGGTGCTCCTTCAATTGTTGGTTGCCATTGCGATTTTTCTGGCTCACTTAACCAAGGGTGCTGTTCCTGCAGAACGTGGTTCGTATATTGTTTTCAGTGCGTCGTAGAAGAGCATGTAGTCCCTTCTGTCCGCGAATTACTGGATGTCTTTGGTTTTTTATTACAACCTTCTATCTTGCATTTCTCTTAGTTTTTGTTGGCATGTGCTGTGAACTCTGGGTTATATCACTTTTTTTAAGGTGAAGAGGGTCACATTGAAGATTTCCTAAAGCACTGTTGTTTTCCTCTAAGTGCTTACTAGGTGTAGCTGCTAGAACACTGACTTGATGTAAAGCTGACTTAGTGTATAGGTTAGAAAGCTGACGTGATGTAGAGCTTAGAACACTGACTTGTTGAACAGCTTGGAACATTGACTTAGTGTAGAGATTAGAACATACTTAGTGTAGCGATTCGAACATTGACTTAGTGCTGGGGTTAGACTTGCTTTACTGTAGTGGCTAGAATACTGACTTACTGTAGGGCTTAAAACAGCATCTTAGTGTAGAGGTAGGTTAGAACTCTGCCTTACTTTAGATGTTAAAGCAAGACGCAGTGTAGAGGTTAGAACGCTATCTTAGTGAAGTGGTTAGAAACACTGCCCTAGTGTACAAGAGAGCACTGCCTTACTGTAGAAGTAAGAATACTGTTTTAGTGTAGTGGTTATAAAAACTGCTTTAGTGTAGATGTTAGAACAGTGCTTTGATGTAGAAGTTAGAAAATTGCCTTAGTGTAGAGGTTAGAACAATGCATGCATTGTGTAGAGATTAGAAAACTGCCTTAGTACATATTACATATCAAGTGGTATATTCTCTGCAGAACGTCGACTTCATCGTAGATATTCTGAACGCCTTCCTGTCCCTGGCAAGCAGGCCTACGTTGGCCAGAGACATGTGCATACATTATTCATTGTCGCTGGTCCATCGTCTTCTTGGTCTTCCTCCTCTTCTCTCGCCTGACACTCTGCCCTCCATAATCAGCCTTTCGATACCATCATGCCACTTTAAGTATCAAAAATACTGTAACTTCTTTCTTTCGATGGCATTTAAAAGCCAGTCTTCATTTAGTTTCAGTAATTTAATAAAGTCCATGAGTTTCTTGTTTTCTCTCCGTGATATTCGTAGGATCGTTCTGTAGCCCTTGATTTCAAATGAATTTATTCTTCTGAATATTGATTTGTTTAAAGTCAAAGTTTCGCATCCATATGTTGTCACTGAAAGACATGATCTTAAAAGGATTACTGTAGTGTTATTATTACTACAATAATATTATTATGGGCAGGTCATTTGGTGCCTATGCCAGACCATCGTCTGCCAAAGATACTTCTCTATGGTGAGCTAGAGACGGGTATACGATCTCAAGGTGACCAAAGGAAGCGCTACAAGACTCGTTAAAGAACTCACTGAAAGCCTTTGAAATATACCACGATACATGGGAAGAACTTGCACAAAATAGATCTACATGGCGTTCTAAAATAAACAAGAGCGCATTATCTTGTGAAAAGAAAAGAAATGCAGCAGCTCAACAGCGGAGAGCAGCTAGAAAGTCACGGATAGACCAAGATCCGTCTACAGTCGTCATTCCATGTCCAAACTGTCCAAGGAAATTTACAGCTCGAATAGGGCTCATTAGCCATCTACGAACTCATAATCAAGGACATAACTAAAATTGAATTTTCAAAAGTGGATGTAACAAATGGTCATCATCACTTGTGATGGACGAACAACATTATTACTACTTTGTTATTACTAATTTTTCGGCCAGCTCTAGACTGGGTAGTAGTTTTCGGTGTTTCATTGTATTTCTGATGGAATATGTGATTTCTCCATCTGAATGTAATAGATTAGGACACAGTATACCAATTTAGAAACTCTGAAACAACGTTGTGACAGATCTAACAAATCAACAGCGATGAAACACACTGCTCATAGAAAATGAGGAGTACTCAGGAGACGACCAATCGAAAACAATCAAATTGTGATCCATTAACATCTGTGGATTAAAGAATAAAGCTGAAGATCTAATAGACAGACATAACGGTTATAAAGCCAGAGGCAGACCATGTAAACGATAGATCAGAGAAATCAAAGAAGTCACAGGATCAAGCTTACATACAACACACAAGAAGGCCATCTCCAGAGAACTATTCTACCCCTAACGCCGCAAGCAAACAATGGCCACAGTGTATAGATAGATAAATAGATTACTACTTTTCCACAGCTTTCTTCTAGCTATCTATCTATTCGCTAAACACTTTAATGCCTTTTATCGTCAGGGGTAGAAGAGTTCTCTGGAGTGGCCCTCGAGTGTGCTGAGTATATTGTGGAATTTGTCGCCTCTTTTATTTCGGTGGTCCATCGATTTCAAGTTCGGCCTCTAGGTCTGCCTTCACTGTATATGTGTAGCATAGCTTGCTGTGGTATGGTGTCTGGTGGTTGTCTGATGATGTGTGCAAACCATTTGATCTGTTGGCTCTTAATATACTCCAAGATTGGGGCGTAGCCGGCTCTTTCTCTAATGTCCTAATTTCTCACTCTGTCTCTTAGTGATATTCCTAGGATTCTGCGTAAGCATGCCATTTCAGCTGTCAATAGTCCTGAGAACTCTTCATTGTTTCCTACAAGAGCTATTAATAGCTTTCTTATTTGTGAACAGCTTTCTTATTTGTGTTAATTTGAGCATTGCAAATACGAGTCTTCTAATCTCGACTGAACAATCTCCGAACTGTTTATATTCGTCCCCAGATATTAGAATTTGTTCACACATTCTAGTTCTATATTGTCTATGTTGATTTTCGGTTTGATATTTGTTTTGTCTGTTGTCATAATTTTTGTTTTCTGTGCGTTTAGATATTGATTTTGGATCTCGTTGCATTTCTGTGATGTTGCAATTAGCTGTTTCAGTCCCCCAGGATGTGTAGTAAAGAGGTAACCCACCGATATTGAATGGATGAAACTCATTTTTCACTAGTTCTTGTCTTACATTTCTCATTATATTCTCAGCATATGTGTTAACAGGAGGACGGAATCGCGTGCACCCATGTCTCACTCCACTTTGAACAGCTATCCATTCAAATGTTTCTCCCTTCACTCTTACTGCTGTTTGTTGTTCGTTATATAGTGTTTCGATAAGATGTATTAAATTTTGGGGGAAGTCCATGTCTCCCATAATAGACCACAGCTAGTGATGTTTAACACAATCAAACACCTTGGTGTAGTCTATGAAACACATATGTAGATCTAAGCTGTATTCTCTACATTTCTCAATTATGTTCCTCATGTTGAATCTGTGATCTATGATTCACATGATCCTTACCTTAAAAGTTAAATACTTTTTATGTGAAAAATGTAACATATAAATCAACTACTAATATCACCAAAATTTAGTTATGAATAGAAGGTTATAGTTAGAGAATATAATTTTTTAAACTCAATTTAGAAAAAAAAACCTGACCTGATTGAGAAAAATGGATGTCATTTTTGGCTTCAGTGGCACAAAATGCTCCTAATTCAGTTAAAAAATTGTATACAACTTTCAACTGCATTTTATTTTTAAACCAGTGTTATCTTTCTGGTGTGTGTAGTTGATAATGTCACAAATAAAGTGTGTGTTTTGGTGAAAGTTTCTACCTTGACCACTTTACTGTATATCATTGTGTGAACTAGTGTTACCATCGGTGGTGTTAGTTTCTGAGTGTTTTTGTTATTATTTAATAGTCTATGTTCCAGAGTGAGATAGCCCTAGAGCTTTTGTGTTGTGCCAGGATTGTTATTGGAAAGTAGAGTGATGTATGCAAGTTGTAAACTAGGAAGTTGTATAAACTTGAAGTAGTAAAGGACGAGTGATGTATGCAAGTTTTAAACTAGGAAGTTGTATAAAATTGAAGTAGTAAAGGTCGAGTGATGTATGCAAGTTGTAAACTAGGAAGTTGTATAAAATTGAAGTAGTAAAGGTCGAGTGATGTATGCAAGTTTTAAACTAGGAAGTTGTATAAAATTGAAGTAGTAAAGGTCGAGTGATGTATGCAAGTTTTAAACTAGGAAGTTGTATAAAATTGAAGTAGTAAAGATCGAGTGATGTATGCAAGTTTTAAACTAGAAGAATATATAAATTTGAAGTAGTACATGTCCTAAGATAGGAAGGATATGTTGATAACATTCTTCAGTGAGTCCGTCAGGACTCGGTGTTTTATTTTGTTTGCATTGTGTTTACTGTTTTGTTAGATCATTTATCGTGAGCTTCTTTTCTAGTTAGTTTCTCTTCTATTGCGATATTTTATATTTCTGAAACTTTCTGTGCGTGTTTCGTAAAGTTGTCTTATGTGTGCTGTTGCACGTCGCCTTCTGTATAAAGAGAATTTTGTGTTAATGAACATTCATAAGAACATAGCTAAACACGATCACATCAGAAACACAAAGGAATCAATATAGGGCAATAGAACAGCATATACAACACAGCAGAAATATATATTAGGAATATCAGATTTAGAAGAGAACACAGACAGAGGCATACAAGATAGTTCATGCCTTCGAAGATTAATTTAACATTTTTCCACGCTCTCGTTGACAATCTGCCAAATGTGATAGTCGAAATATTGGTTAAGTAAAATATACGTCTTATTAGTTAAGCTACTTTCAATCGCAGATGTTAGTATATTTGGGCTAAATCAAGGCTTTAAAACCATAAAACATAGTGGAGGTTGCGGTTCTGGTAATCCAGTCACCATAATCTCCGTTTTATTATATGTATTAAATCCCACTATCTATTTGTGCATTGATTTCTTTATCTAATGATAGAGACGCTATGCTAGTGAAACCAAGGTAGTAGAATGTTGTAACGATGTACTAAATCAATGGGGAAAGAAAAGATGATATTAAGGTGACGATACCAATAAAATCTCAGAATAGTAATTTTTGACTCTAACCAGCAACAATTTGGTACCACACGTTATTAATTTTCGTGTGCTATTACCTTAGTTATCTCCCCTGCAACACTGTCCATAATGACTAGTTGTCCCCCTTTTGAGTGATGTATGAAAAGATGACCAAATATGGCTTCATGGGGGAAAATTATATATGGGAGAGAAATTAGATTCTAAATTGGCGGTTCTTAACTTTCATGTTAATAAGGACACTTCTTCAATATCTCTTCTTACCGTAAATGATATAATATATAACGATGTTAATGAATAATAGAAACAATAGAGCAATAGAAAACAATAGAAAATTAACAAATAGAATTGATAACCATCGGAAATAACTATTTATTATGTTTCCCAAAATGAATGATAATACTGTTTATCTTCTCTTGCATTTAGGGGATTAAGATTTAGATGTCATTCCAAAGCCAGATGTGTCACCTTGGTTGTGCTGATGTCATGGCTGATTATGTTATCTTGATGCTATCTCACAATATTTAACTGTAATTACCGTTGTCCTGTATCCAGATCAGCTTTTGTGATACTTTCTTATCGGTAGCATGGTTATGATTCATTCTCACAAGGAGTATCCGATCATATGATCTGTTTCCAGTCAATATATTCAAATACGAACATCTAGATACAAAATGGCATGTTATGACGTCACAAAAACTGTTAGTTGCTAACATACATAACCGGAATTTCCCTTACAGTAAATACCAAATTCTTTCCCAGAATAGCCATGCTTTCTGGTCTCACTAATTCATGGCTGATGCGACCGATCATTGGTAGCTTTGTATACAAGTTGTTTCACCATCCAATGAATTTCATGGGAAAAAAATAGGACACGTCAAAATAAGTTACTATTCCGGAGAAATGCTTGATATCTACGAAACTCATACATTTTCTAGCTACATTAGTTAAATTGTTTCACGTACGGGAAATCCCGGTAAAGCTTGCTAGTTTTTTGGTTTTGTTTTGTGTTTATTTGTATACCCAGATATCCGTGAATTAGAGTATGTTAGACCTAGTCCCCTGCATATTTTTGAAATGTCTAATTTTGTTAAGTTCTGTGACCCTTGCAGTTTTCCCAGATTTAAACATATCATGTTATCTGCTACGACAGTTATCTAACAATAGATAATAATAACAATAATTGGGCGTGTAATGGGATGTACTGCTAACATCAAAACATGTCCAGATTGCAAATGAAGAGATTAATTATCTAATTCGTAATCCAAAGAAAATCTCTAATTGGTAACCCATCGACTGCATCTCTTTTTTCGATACCCACTTTTTTCTTCTTCGTTATCCAGTGGTTCCTATACTTTTTCGTAAAACACCTTTGTCGATTAAACTGAACGCTTCCGTGGCATGGTTGGAGGGCTAGTGACTTAGGCATCATCAACCTGTATACATACCTATCTACCTATCTATCCATCCATCCACCCTCGCATCCGCTGATCCATCCATCCATCCATTTATCTATCTATCCATCCATCCATTTATCTACCTACTTACCTACCTACATATCTTATCTTATCTTATCTTATCTTATCTTATCTTATCTTATCTTATCTTATCTTATCTTATCTTATCTTATCTTATCTTATCTTATCTTATCTTATCTTATCTTATACATATCTACCTTCTTCTTCTTCTTTCGTTCACTTGAAACATGTCTATATCTGTAATTCTGTCTCCTTAATAAAACTCACTGTCTTTTGTAGTTCATACAGTGTCCCATAGAGCTTTGATTCCAGTGTTGTTTCCTCTGGCCAATATGTCTGCCTCAGCGTTTCATGCTCAGAACACTCTTGAAGTATATGCTTGGTACTCTGTGCTGCCTGTCCACATGTACACATGGCCGTGTTGCCAATCTTGAACTTTGTATACATGTGACTGCGGAGTCCGTTGTGTCCTGTTCTGAGACGTAGAATTATAATTTGTTCTGGTCTGTTCATAATATGATAGTCATCTTGTGTTGGTGTTTGTGGCTTTCTTATTGACTTGATCATCTGTTTTTTCTGATGGTAGGTGATTGGTATATCTGGTTGGTCTTCGGCAGCACCTTCCTTAGCCAGTTGGTCTGCTTTTTCATTTCATGGTATTCCACAGTGAGAGGGTATCCACTGCATGGTTACCCTATACTGGTAAGACAATTCGCTAAGTAGTTTTTTTAAGTCTGTTAATTTTCCAGACTGGAGAGCTTGAAGCACTGACCTTGCATCTGTCAGGAATACCACAGGCTGTAGGCCAGAGTTGGAGTTCAGCAGTTTTTTAGCTGCCACACTAATTGCCTGGATTTCTGCATCATAATTATTGCAGAATTTTCCTGTCGGTGTTCTGATTGTATCTCTAGGCTTGTGTGGATATTCTATATATACACCTGCACCTCCATTCCTCACATCATTCTGTGCTGTCCCATCTGTGTACACTCTGACCCATATATCTTGTGGATATTCCTCATCCAGGAAACTGAGGGTGACTTTCGCTGAGGGTCGCTGCACACTGTTCTGTTCGTCCTCGCTTAGTATTCCTTTCACATGGGTCTGAATATATATTGGCATTACATGGCTATCACTCCACGGGGTTTGTTCTGGTACAGACCTTAAGGGGCTGTCAACTTCAGGTAGGTCTATAAGTTGTCTACGGAGTCGTTTAGCTTGATGGATAAAGCTGCTCCTTTTCAGTCACCCCATTGCTAGATTTTGGAATCTTTCCTTCATTGGATGACTTGGCATACACTGAAACTTTTCGGCTTGAATTAGTACTTTTGTGTCTCTGCGTTCGCCAAGTGTTTGCATTCTTCCCATTTTCTGCATCTCTGCTATGGGTGTTGATTTCATTGCTCCCAACATTATTCTAAGTGCCTGGTTTTGCACTTTATCTAGATCTTGTAATGTGGTGTTTGATGCAGGACACCACGCAGCTGAACCATATTCCAGGTGTGGTCTTATGCCTTGCTGGTAAACTTTACTGAGTATATTTCCACTGGCTCCCCATGTGGTTCCACTTAGTTTTCTAAGGATAGCTAGCTTCCTCCTGGCTTTTGTTGTTGCTTTGTTTATGTGCTGCTTCCATGTCAGCTTATCATCAAAAGTAACTCCGAGGTATGTGGGTTGTTTGTCTTCTTTCAAGAGCTCTCCATCTATTTTGATATGACCAGCTTTTTGTTTTGGTGAGAGGGTAAAGAGTGTAGTGCTGCACTTATCTGTGTTAATGCTGACGCACCATCTATTTGCCCATAAGGTTAGGGCATCGATAGCTCTTTGTATTTGTTTAGTGGCCACTGTTGCATGTTCTTCCGTGCACCAGATCACCAGGTCGTCAGCATACATTGCCACTTTGATCCCGTGTGGTAGTTCAGCAACTAGGTCATTGATGGAAACCAAGAAAAGTGTGGGTGACAGGACTCCTCCCTGGGGGACTCCATGACGCAGTAGAACTTTCTTGCTCTTGCGACCATCTAATTGTACCCTGGCTCTTTTATTATGCAGGTATGCTTTTACCCATTTGTACATTCTTGAGCTAACCCTGCAATTTCGCAATTTCTTTAAGAGCCCTTCTTTCCTGACCTTATCAAATGCTTTCCTGAGGTCTATCTATGCTGCTAGTACCAGTTTCTTTTCTTGGAAGGAATCCTCAATCTCTTGGGAGAGGTAGGTTGCCTGATCTTCAGTAGAGTAGCACTGTGTGAAACATGCTTGCTGTGATACCAGAAGGTTTTCACTTTCAAGGTACCACTGCATCCTAAGATTGATAATGCGTTCCATTATTTTACATAGACAGCTTGTGAGGCTGATGGGCCTGTAGTTGGAGACTGTGTTGCCATCTTTTCCTGATTTGAGGAGTGGTATCATTATTGCTTCTCTCCACGCCTGTGGTACATTACCTGTGGACCAGCTTGTGTTAAAGATCTCCAGTAGCTTTTCTCTTGCTGCAATTCCCAGGTTTCTAATCATTTCATTGGACACTCCATCAGCTCCAGGGGACTTTTTCATTTTCAATTTGGATATTGCATGCTCCAGTTCTCTCATTGTGATTGGTGCCTCCATGAATTCAGGTATAGGTTCGCCTTGTCCAATGTTTTTCTGGTTCTTATGAACCTCCTGTTGTTTGTCTGGGCTGACTTTGACGTTATTGTCTTCTGCAAAGGAATCTGCAAAGTAATCAGCTGCATGTTTACCTGTTAAAATGTTTCTATCTTTATAAAGTGTGATCCTGGTATTTCTCCCTGTACCTTCATCATTTAGTTGTTTTACAAGTTTTCATAATTTCCTAGTATCTATTTCTAGGTTCAGCGACTCTGTTTTTTCTTTCCAGCTGCTCCGTCTGGCTTGTAACTTGGCTCTTTGAAATTTAGCCTTTGTTTGCTGATATTTGTTGTAATTTTTCTTGGCTAGGTCTGTTCTCAGCCTGCTGTCTAGATGTTTCCATCTCATTTTGCAGCTTTTCCAGTTCATCATTCCAGTAGGGTTTGTAGTTTTTGCGTGCCCCCCTGGGTATGGTTTTACTAGCAGCTTGTAGTATACATCTATTAAATTCACTCACTGCTCTATTGATGTCTTTGTCCAAGTTCATGTCCTTAGCTAGAACACTGGTTAAATGCTGGTACATTTTCCAGTCTGCCCTTTTATAGTTCCACCTAGTGAGCGTGCTGCTGTCCTTGGTAAATTCATTGTGGATTTCCAGAAATACTGGTCTGTGGTCACTACCCCCAAGCTGCTTTCCAACAACACGTGTGATGTTCCATTCCAAGCCTGGTGAGTGGAATGCCAGGTCTGGTGTAGAGGTGGTGTGCCATTCTCTCGAGTAGAAGTTTTGCGAGTCTGCTGTCTGGTTAATAAGGATGAGATTATTTTCATCCTGCCAGCTCTCAAGTTCCTCACCTCTCTTGTCGATATGATCGTAGCCCCAGCTCTGAGAGTGGCTGTTGAAGTCACCACACACCATAAGTATCTCTTTGTCTTGAATTGTGTCTAGTGCCAATAATTTATCATTTGGGCAGTAGTAGTTCAGGAGATGGAATTCTGCACTGTCTGTTTTTAGGTGAAGCATCTGGTATTCTGCCCCTTCCATATATACTTCCAGCTGACATGCGCTGATATTGTTTTTAACAAGTTCAGAATTCCACCCTTTCGCCTGTCCTTTCTGTCAGACCGGTAGCACTGGTAGCCTCTGATTTTGAAGGATATGTCGCTGCTGAGGTGTGTTTCTTGGATACAGCATATACTAACTTGTTCTTCACTGAGGACATTTTCAAGTTCCAATTGTTTGCTGTATCCATCTCTTTTACTGTTGACACCCTCAGCATTCCAGTGCATTATTTTTATTGGTCGTTTGTTTGTTTGGCCAGTAGCTCAATTCCCTTGCCTCCTGGCTCCTCGGGGCAATTGAGAAGGACTTCCAGTAACTGAGGTTGGGCCCTTTCGAGGTATAAGGTCCGGCACCGTCCCTGCCTGAACGTCCGCCACAGGGCAGGCACCATAACTATTTATAGATGTAGACATGTTTCCATTGTGTTTTGTGCGTGGCATCCTGATTATCTGTGCGCCTTTTGGCTGGATGCCTCCGTCTTCAGAACTCTGCTTACTTGGGCAGGACTATGGTCCTGCTCGAGTGTGACTGCCCGACCAGTCTTAGTTTCCAACCCCTGATGGCTGAACTAAGCCCCATCACCTCTGCACGGAGCTGGTCTCGATGGGGACATATCTACCTAACTACCCATCCATCCATCCATACATCCATCCATCTATCTGTCTGTCTGTCTGCATGCCTGCCTGCATATCTGTCTGTCTGCAGGCCTGCCTGTCTGACTGTTTATGTGTATATCTATGTGTCTGTCCGCTCATCCCTCTATCCGTTTTTCTATCATAATATATCTATATCTAACCATACATCTGTCTGTCTAATTTGTCTACTCTTTCTAATTTATGTTATCTTATTTATATATTCATTTATCTATTTCTGTCTTGCCCTCTATTCAGACGTCCATCCGTCTAGTCATTCATCTATCAATCAAGTATATTCAATTGTCGCATAGGGCAAAAACCAGTGCTCTCTAATTCAAACGATGTGATGTTTCTCTGGGTAATTCTTGCATATTGTCACGGGCTATTTGATTTTTGTCATAGAAGAATTTCTCTGTTGGTCTTCCTTTCTTTCTTTTGCCATCTGATACCTATTTAATGCTTGTGATTGTAACATGCTGTTATTAATTTACCAAAATGTCCGATATTTGTCCACCATTGTCTTATTGCTGCAGAAATATTTTACTGTTTGATATTCAAGAGGCTTACATAACCAATCAGTTATTTTATCATATAACTCTACAATATAGCCGTTAAATATACATCAAGTTACCGTCACCTCTTGGCGCAGTAGTTAAGTCGTCATATATACATCAAGTTAAAGCACGCAAGCACGCACGCACGCACACACACACACACACGCGCGCGCCCACACACACGCGCACACACACACGCGCAAACACACGCGCGCACACACACACGCACACACGCGCGCGCGCACACACACGCGCACACACACGCGCACACACACACGCGCGCACACACACACACACACACACACATATATATATATAAAGATACTGTCACCTCCTGGCGTTGTCCTTAAGCCGTCATATATACATCAAGTTACCTCCTGACGTAGTGGTTTAACCGTTCTCTCTGTGCTCAAGGGGTCGCGGGTTAGAATTCCACTCGCGACGTCTTGTTTACAAAGTGTATTTTCCCCCGAGACCCCTTGTTATTAACACTCTCAGCAGTGGAGTGCCGCTTCGTTGCAGAAGAAGGAGTGCATATGGGGTAACCCGAGTACAACTACGTCTTTTCAACCTTTCACCTGTCACACCTAATCCTTGTTGAAGAGAGATTACAGCCTATTTATGGATATAATATTCTGTTAAGATCCATTATGCATGGAACATGTGCCGTTAGCTACCGCACGTTATTGATTTATATTTATTTAGAACGATGTCTTCAGTTCACACAGTAACAGCATATACGGTTTTACTTTAGTTAACATCACAACATGGTGTAATAGCTAGTTGTGTTGATGTTAAAATTTTCTTCAAATATATTTTATTTTGGGGGTTTCACATTTTATCTTCCAAAATCTGGATACTGTCTTTCTGTATCCTCCCCTCTCATCACCCAGTCCAAGTAACACAGATATAGCCTGGATGTACGATAGGCCTACTGTAAAATGTCAACATTTCAAGAAATGGCTGTTGTTTGTGTGTATATTATATGCATGTATGTTGGACAAAAATTGAATTTAAAAAAAATCTTTCATTACATAAAAATTCAAAAGTGTACGTCCAATCTATAATTCGACAAATTGACCAAACAAAAAAATTGGAAATGTCCTTCATTATGTTGGGGATGACACACACATTACGTGGAAAATTCTTGTATAGTGGCTGTATTGAAGAATTAGATTACGTTGATTCGATTTTTGGCTTAGCGGTTAGATAAGAGTAACAAACAGTGCCGGATTTACCTATAAGCTAAACAAGATATAGCTTAAGGCCCTCACATTGTTGGTGGCCCCAAAATTGTTTTTATTTCACTATCTATATATTCTTAATCGTTAAGGGGCCCCATATCTCAATTAGCTTAGGGCCCCACATCTCAAATAGCTTAGGGCCCCATAAACTCTAAATCCGGCTCTGGTAACAACAAAAAAAGATTTTCCGTAGGTTTGTCATGCAACAATCAAGTTAATTTTCCCATTCTTATTGCTTCTATTCGAAATATTGATAACTATAAACGAAAAAGAGGGACATGTAGTCGTACATAGAACATTACCTGAGACGACAAGACAAAGTTGAAAACCGAGACTACCCCTGATATATAGGAATGTATGTTACCACTAAATAAACATAAAAACACACAGGCAGAAGAAAAAAAAAATCATCAACTCTTCAGAAGTTTTCTGAGAAGAAGAATTAACTGTTATACATCTACTCAATGCACGTGACATTCTCCAATGCGAACACTGATCAGGACATTGTTGCTGAACCACAAACATAAGAACAATAGTATAGGCTTTGCAACAGGGATCTCATTGTTTCATGTGCTTTTCAATGAGTATAACTTACAAATTACAAAACTGCATACTCAATCAGGGTGAGGTAGAATTTCACATAAGCTGATGACACTTTGTTATACAACCTAAGCGTAGTCAGAACTGAAATCGCTTGCGCTGGTTGGGTGCAAATTATACCAATTGTCTTTATTGTTTCTACCCCCAATGTTGTTATTAATTCATCGTAGGCAAAGTTCGCCTGGTTCTCCCTGAATAACAAGCTAGTCAAAGACATACTGCCAAATGTTTGTCGCATGGGTTAAATTATCTGCAGGGAATACGATCTAAAATATTTAGGGATAACTTTTGACAGAAGTATCTCATTATCAAACAGATTGACAATGTGATTCAGAAAACAAACAGATGGATTAGTGCTATCAAAGTCATGACAACTTTAAACATGCAACAATTGCTACTTTTCCTGCTTTTGCATACACGAGTGTTATCTGTATAATAGCATGAAAAGATTAATAGCTGAAGGCAGAGTTAATGGCAACATGGGAAGAGGGTGCCCAAGACTGCGATTGTGCAGTGATATATCAGGTTGCTTAAACATGTCTCTAACTGCAGCATGTCAATTCGTCAAGAATCATGGGGGTGTTCAGCGAATCCATATGTAAGACCACGTTCTGAAAGAATATATCACATGATGATGATGAGTCTTATATGTCCTCGTGTATGCCACACACTCACAATGCCACAGACAAATGGATAGACTTATATTCACCCACTATGGAAGGTAACATCCAGCTTCACCCCATAACTTATTAGCAACTTCCTACAACATGCATTGCTAGTTAACAGTGCTTTTATTCTTTGCTCTCCTTTCAAACCCAGGCAACTCATGGTCGTCGTGTTCTTTTTTCATATGAGGGAGTGTTTGAATCTTAAAAACGCTCCCTCCCGTATCTACGGATTTGCTGTCAAATCCAATATTGTACATGTATATCTCATATGTCACAGGAGAGTCAATACTTGAATATGATCGTCTAGCCCTTGACTACGAATGTAATGTCGAATTGTTGCAGTGCATAATCGAAATTTTTGTCATCATTTATGGGGGAAAATGATTATTCCATTAAAAAACGATGTTTTCTGACAATAGCTGAACTGACCAAAAAAAACACTTCATTTTAGAAATGGCCTCTGGCACAACAAAGAAGATCCATATAGTGGCTGCATAAAAAAAGACAGTAATCAGAAATAGAAACATAATACAATTCTTTAAAGTCTCATGGAATCTAGCAATAAACAAGATATCTAGCTTGCGAGAATTAAAGCTACGTTCTTAGCAATTATTAAATATTTCGCCGAAGTCGCATGTTTTGGACCAATGTAAATAAATGGAGATAATGCATTGCCGTTTTCTTGACTACATCCTGCTAGAAACCGTGTAGGGTCAATATCCTTCTACAAGGGAGATTCAGTGAGTTTGGAACCGACCACTTTATACAAATTAACAAAATAAGCAAAAACTCGGTAATGTTCAAAACAGAATACAGAAGACGATTCATCAATTTTTGATGCAAAATAATTACTGATAAGGCTCCAATTCCACGAAGGTCTAACATTTCCAGGAAATTGCTGGACAGACTATGTAACGACTATGTTGCTGATTATACGTCAAGCGAATGAGTTTACTTTTGTTTTTTTAGAGATGTCACGAGCTCAGATAGAAAAAATAGATAAGTAAATGGAAATAAACAGAGAGACAGAAAGAAAAAAAAGAGAGGAGAGGAGTTAGTGAAAAATTGAGACATAGATAGGGCGAAGAAGAAGTAAAGAAATAAAAATAAAAATAGAGAAATATGATGAGGCAGGGGGTAAGAAGCGTCAAAACATTCTTGTAATTTATGGAAACCCCCTAATCTTGAATCACAATCGTATTTAATATTATCGATATTGATATCCTATTGTTGCTGAGTAGCTCTACTCATGGCAGACTTATTCCACTTAGCATTTCTAAGTTATTTCCGTACCTGTTTACTAACTTACACATTCGGTTATCGTGTTCCTGAGCTTAGTTATCTGTTATTGTGTTACTGAGCTTAGTTATCTAGTATTGTGTTACTGAGCTTAGTTATCTGTTATTGTGTTACTGAGCGTAGTTATCTGTTATTGTGTTACTGAGCTTAGTTATCCGTTATTGTGTAACTGAGCTTAGTTATCTGGTATTGTGATACTGAGCTTAGGTATCTTAAATATCTACCTACATTTTATCTAATTACTCACCTACTTAATTATTGTCTAATGATTTTCCTTCTTACTAATGTTAGTTAGCTAGTTAGTCGATGGATCATCGTCTCTACACTCCGGACACGTCCATAGGTGCTCAGATCTCTCCTTAAGTGTAGCCGCCATTACACGTTGACTGACGGTCCCAGTACGCAGTTGATTGACCATCATTCTTTCTTGCCCACGAAACCGTTCCTTTCTAGCGACACCACATTTCAAACCATTTTCGTTAATTCTAGTCATGGAACAAGAGTTATCGTCACCTATACAGTCATTTGCTTGTGTGTTTTCCCGTAGGACGCTCAAAATGTCATGCCCGATCCATCGCTCCATCAACAACCGTAGTAGCAGCGTGTGTGGTCAACCTATCTGATCTCTCATTACCCCGGACTCTTTGTGAATTATTTGTTAATTATTGTTAATTTATTGTTAATTCTTAATTATCGTTAATTTTATTGTTAACGCCTATTTTATCGTCTAAGGCCTGGTGTTCTTACTAATTCACCTACATACTATTTTACCTACACATTTACTGATATATAATCATACACCTACTTACTATCTACTGCACTCATACCTATGAGACTGTTGACCACAACCTTTTTGAATGTCCAGCGCTGGATAATGCCAGGAAAATGTGTCTCCCTCCAGGGCCAAATAAATGGAACACATTATATGAAACAAAACAACAGCTCACAAACACATGCATATATCAAACAATGGCATTGGGTCAAAGGGCATGAACCCATGGACCGCTGTATCAGCAACCAACTTACTATCAATATGATTGCTTACTTACTGTCTAATAAGTACCTAGATCATATCTTCCTACATATATGTATGTGTTTACTGCTTACGTAAAGTATTGCAAACGTGCTTACTATTTATATTGTACACACTATCTATTTACCTACTCCATTCATCATGGCCTATTCAAACTACTTCTATCTACTTGCTTACGTATTTATTAATTCATCATGGCCTATTCAAACTACTTCTATCTACTTGCTTACGTATTTATTAATTCATCATGGCCTATTCAAACTACTTCTATCTACTTGCTTACGTATTTATTAATTCATCATGGCCTATTCAAACTACTTCTATCTACTTGCTTACGTATTTATTAATTCATCATGGCCTATTCAAACTACTTCTATCTACTTGCTTGCGTATTTATTAATTCATCATGGCCTATTCAAACTACTTCTATCTACTTGCTTACGTATTTATTAATTCATCATGGCCTATTCAAACTACTTCTATCTACTTGCTTACGTATTTATTAATTCATCATGGCCTATTCAAACTACTTCTATCTACTTGCTTACGTATTTATTAATTCATCATGGCCTATTCAAACTACTTCTATCTACTTGCTTACGTATTTATTAATTCATCATGGCCTATTCAAACTACTTCTATCTACTTGCTTACGTATTTATTAATTCATCATGGCCTATTCAAACTACTTCTATCTACTTGCTTACGTATTTATTAATTCATCATGGCCTATTCATACTACTTCTATCTACTTGCTTACGTATTTATTATCTACACTAGAGTTTCTGTAGGTGGACAAAAAGCTTCTGATGGCACGTATCGGGGACGGGGAGCAGGGACAAGGGGTTCCAGGGGTGTGATGCCATGTAGGGGGTGAAAGAATTCTAAGAAACACTGAACACATCAAACTGTTGCGTTCAATGTGTATTTGCTATTGTATTTCCTAACAGACTTTAAGTACTTTTTCTAGCGATTGTGACAGTTTGGATGATAGTTTTCGTAAATTATACTATTGTTTGTATAATTTCAATCCTCAGCAAAGACAGAAGAAACTCTTCCAAACAGACTTTAAATAGGGATTCATTGTTTCTATCTATATATCTATGGTCATTTCCACTTGTGCCTATAAGCGTCGTGGTAGGGGTAATTCTGAGTTTTTGTCTTTGGCCATTTGAGTTGCATTGGGCATGGTAAGCCCGAGTCTAATTAATGTTTCTTTGTTTGTCTCTGTTCATCTAGTTCTTAGTCTTCCTCGTGTCTTGTAGCCAGGTCTTCTGCTGATATGTGCAGGAGGGCTGGTTGAGCAGGTTCCATTTTCATGACGTGACCAAACCATCTGGTTTGCTGTCTCTCGATGTAGAATTGACTTGAGATATAGTAGTATAGTAGATAGAAGTATAGTCTTTACTTCTTTCCTGATATCTTCATTTCTCCTGTGGTCTCTTATTGTGACATTTATAGCTTTCCTCAAACATCTCCTTTCACAAAAGATTATATTTTTCTCTAGTGTCTTTGTCAAGGCCATGTTTAACATTGATAACACAGAGTTGGTATAAAAATATTGTTGATCAATTGTCGTTTTGTAGCCATGCAGATTTATGGGTGTTTAAGTATTAGTGACAGTTGGTAAGTAACAGCATTGGCTTTTTGTTTCAATCTCATTTTTGAGATTGCCATCCAACGTAAATATACTTCCTAGGTATAAACTTTGGGACTTGCTTTAGTTTTGTATCATTAACAGATACATTTAACTGACCTGGTGTTCTGCTTATCTTCATAGTCTCTGTTTTAGATGTGTTTAGTTTCATGTTGTGTTGTTCGCAGGTTGTATGGAGCAAGTGTGTGTGCCGCTGTTATTCGTTTTAGATTGTATATTAAACACTGATCATCTGCAAATAGCAGTTTCGTTGAGTGAGCTGTGATCTTCATTTGATGCTTCTGCAGGGGTGAATTTGTTTATTAGGTCTACTTCTTTAATTCCTGTCTATGCGTGTTACTAACAGAAGTGGTGATGGTACGCAGCCTTGTCTAACGCCAATTTGTATTTCAAATGGGTCTATTGTGCCCTCGGCAGTCTGATTACGCTAGACACTTTTTGTATAAAGTCCTTATGTTGTCTAGTATTTGTGATGTACCCCATAGTCTTCCAATATTAGCCATAGTTTTTCTGTCAACTGCCAAATGCATTTTCTTGATCGATGAAGGCGATGTTTAGTTGTAGGTCGCATTCAAGTGTCTTTTCTCTTAACTGTCGTAGCGCAAAATATAGCATCTGTGCATCCCATACATTTCCTGAAACCAAATTGTGTCTTATTTAATTGAAAATAATACTCACGTGGAAGACAGGTAATGAAGTCCTACTGAATGACGACTAAAACACTACACACTATCACCAATGGATGTAAGTATGGTACATACAACAAAACAAAACACAGAATATAATCTACAAATGACAATACACAGGACAAAGTCGACGTTTCGGCCCAATAGGCCTTTTTCAAGATACGGACATAACATACAAACATTAAAAAAACCACAAGTAGAAATGAATGCGTATCCGAGTGAAATGTGGTAGTTAGATAGATACCGGAAGCATACGAACAGGAAGTACACAACGACGATAATACAGGTGGAACGAGAGGAACAAAACGATAACGTAACAAAGACCAATACGACCGAGAACTAAGCGAAAGAGTGGTCGGAATTGAGTCCAAATGGCTTGATGGTACCCAACTCGAAAATGAGACCATTTTCTAGGGCGTACCTAGATCTATCATCGGTGGTGCAGGATCTGATGGCAGTGACCTGAATGTCAAGGACACCACGGTGGTCATCGCTGTTGCAGTGATTGGCCATAGGAGTGGGTGTTCTGTGTTTGATAGCATGCAGGTGGTTACAGAACTCTTATTTAGTTGGGGTTCTATTATCAGCCTCACTCTTTGTCCTATAATTTTGCGTATATTTTTCCTATGTGCTGAGAAGAGATATGCCTCAGTGCGTCTCAGACTCTTTTGTTGTCGCTGTTTTTCCATATGGGTAGAATTATTGCTCTCTGCCAGTCATCTGATACTTATTTTTCTGACCATGTTGCTGTGAATATTCTCTTTAGCCAGCTTACATCAACATCCTTGCACGCCAGGATGGCTTCAGTTGTTATGCCATTCACGCCAGGTGATTTGCTTTGCGGGCTATTCTTAATATGTTCCTCTATTTCACTGCCTAGTATTTCTGGTTCTGGAACATGTGAATATCTTGGAATGAAAGGACAATTTCTTGAGTTGGTTGATGGGTTGTTCAAATTCATTTCTTTTACTCATAAAATACGGTTACCATTGTGCTTTTTGTTTTTCAATGAGGATTTTGAAGTCATTGGGATTAAGTGACCATTCCATGGGTCACCATTATTTTGCTTCTTTTACTAGCTTACTATTATTTTGTATTGCAATAGGTTATTTGCATCTATTATAGTACTTGATTAAATTTACTTTGCTTGGACATTAATTAAGAGACGACTCACTTTCTAAAACAATTTTGCAAGGAAAAGTTGAGGATAAAGTCAAGGTGGTGGTAAAAGAAAATCTTGGATTGATAACACCAAGAAAATGTCCGGGAGTGAGTTTTATAAATCAATCCGAATAGCTGAGAGAAGAGTGTTTGATGAGGTTTTTAGTGCTGTTTCCAATGTGCCACTGCTGCGAATTAGTGGTTTTGGGTCTTATTAGTTATTATTTCTTGGTCAATTTTGTTGAGGGGTGATCTGGTCGGCACAACACTAATCATCTTTACGCTCCCTACCACACCAGAAAATTTGATGTATTTTATATTTCCTATGTGTGGGTCAACAAGAGAGTTGTTGGTCGCCTACTATTTTTTTTCATTTGAACTGAAAAAATATCTTTATCTCATGTACGACTTCTTTGTGGCATGGCCGAGAGGTTAGAACGCTAGTCTCACACGAGTGAGGTCTAGAGTTCGATCCCCGGTAAGGACTGGGTTTTTTTTTCTGTCGGAGGGTAAATTAAAAACACTCACCCTGTACATGACGTGGCGTCAGCAAGAGCATTTGGCATTTATAACACAGTTATTAAATCCCCTCCCTTAAAGACCCGAACTGGTAAAATGCAGTATTGACAGTTTTTTAAATATTATTTATGTAAGACTTCTTTTGTGATCATTCGTTAAACCTTCAGTCCAATATTGTTCATGTACAGAGTGGGTTTACCACTAGAATAAACATCTAGTGCATTAACAACTGATTGAAATATAATCTGTATTGTTCATAGTTAAAGCTATTAATTATTGAGCGGTGTTTACAATCCTCTTGAACAAGCAAAGCACATTTTTTCTCCTACAGCGGAAACACAAAAAATAATGAATAATGTTGGTGAATTTCAGGCGATGGAAGAACCTTACGAAAACTTACTGACTAACTGCTTAACGGAAATTTCCCTTCACGTGGACTAGTTCAAGTCCCTCGTCTCATATTCATGCGCGCTGTCCGCAAATCGCGTCATTTTTCTAGTATAATCCGACTTTTTCGCGATTTCTATTGGCTGGTGACACAAAGTATATGCAAAGTGACCAATAGGTAGTCTTATAAGCAAAAACGAGAGCTGCTGTGTGAGATCAACGCGTAGGATTTTCTTGGATGACTTGAACAAATCTTATCCAACCCAAACCCCCATAATTTTTTCCGTTAGCAGTTAGGCCTCTAAGTTTTCATGAGCCACAGATGACAAACTGTGGCTATCAACAATAAAGACCTGCGAGCATAATTTAAAAAAACAATCATACCTGAGGATTTTAATTATTTACACACTTTTCGTAGGTAGAATATATTTTTCATATATATATATATATATATATATATACACACACACACACTATGTGTCGCATACCAACTCTTTTTTTTTTAAAACTTGACATATAAAGGCTTGTTTTGATTCTGCTCGTAGACCTATGTTATTGATAGCCACGTAAAACCCCACATGTTAACCCCCTTCTGATATTTCCTGTTCTCATTTTAAAACGATTGATTACAATTTGCTTTCAAAGCTGTATAAACATTCCATCACAATTGATGTAATAATGTTGTGCGTGTACCAGCGTGTGGTGTACGTGTGTGATGACACTGTGGTCTGGTATTGATCGAGGTCAAACACGCAGACCTCAAGTATGAGATTGATGATCCAGCCTTGCATCATTTTGTCCATATTTGGTACCATTGGATGTATTCAGTTGGCACAGTTTTCAAACACACACATACCACACATATACTGATAAATAGCCTGAATACAAGACTTATTAAACTGAGTTATAGATGCAATGTGTTATATTATTTTTTTTTAAACTTTATTTTCAAATTTATAATTGCTTTCCTAATGTTGATATATTCTTCCAATCTTTATATGTTCTCATATGTTCTCCTTTTGTTTATGTATTGTTTAAATGTTTATGTTTTTTGTAATGATGCTCCTAGCTGTAATGTTGGCATATTATCGTTATATTGTTAATGTGTTATTAAATGTCTATATTTTTTATCGTTCTTCTGTTTATATTTTCAGATCCTCCTCCCTCTGTGTGTTTAAATGTTCTTCTAATGTTCACATATTGTTTTGGTGTTCATATTTTACTCTAATGTTTATGAATTTTCCTCATGTTTATACGTATGACTGTCTGCAATATAGAAAACATATGTACATAATTAATTAGGATTTCATTCCTTACGTTTTTCTGTATTGTTGTGTTTCCGTTGGTCACTATTTATATACTTGGAGTAGCCGTTGCTATTTTTGGCATGCGACTCTGAATACATAAATAGTGACCAAAGGAAAATACGACAATAATAAAACAAAGTAACGAATAAAGGCCTAATTAATTTAATACAGATGTCTTCTATTACACACGGACATGGTATATGTGTCTCTAGTCGACATATGTGCTTCTTTTATGTATGTGTTCCTCTGGTATATGTGTCTTAAGTTCACATATGTGCTTCTTTTATGTATGTGTTCCTCTGGTATATGTGTCTTAAGTTCACATATGTGCTTCTTTTATGTATATGTGTCTCTAGTCGACATATGTGCTTCTTTTATGTATGTGTTCCTCTGGTATATGTGTCTTAAGTTCACATATGCGCTTCTTTTATGTATATGTTCCCCTGGTATGTATACGCAACCCTATTCTGTATAAATACTACAAATCTGTGTAAAAAAACATGTGTATTTACGTACCGCGGCTATGCATATGTCCCGCTTTTCTGTATATGACCGCTGGTATGTATATGCCCCTCTGGTGTATGTATGCGTATATATATATATATTCCTCTGGTACGTATATGTTCCTCTAGTATATATATATATATTCCTCTGTTATGTATATGCTTCTCAGGTACATATATGTGCCTGTTGTACGTATTTGTGCCTCTGGTATGTATATTTACCTCAGGTACGTATATGAGCCTCTAGTATACGTGTATATGTATATGTGTTTCTTATATATATATATATATACATATGGGTCTCTGGCACCTCTAGCCTATATGTATGCCTCAGGCTATATGCTCCGGTATGACTACGAGCCCACGGATTGTTATATATATATCTGTCCTGCATTGAAACACGGCGATTGTTTACGAATTGATTACGCATTAGATTCATCTGATTACACAGTAAATCGCATTATATGTATCCAGTTATTGCGTGATTAATGTTTGATTGATGTCGTATTTAATGTTACGTGAGGTTCATTGACTGTGTGTGAGTGAGTGATTTCTGTGCCGGATATTACGCACATTAAAAGCAAAGTTACACTTATCTGATACATTTATTGGACTAGGCATGTTTAAAAGGATCGTTCATTATCAATAGGTAATGTTTCTTTGATCGAAATATGTTGGTTTTTTTTAAAGCGTAAAAGTAACACTTATTTCTCACACTCACGAATATTGTATACAACAGTCCTGGATTGTGATGATCCTATTTGAATATCTGGTGGCTAAGCAGCCAACTTACACGTACACATTATTATACGAAATAAAATAGAGACGTATGCCGGGTTATAAGAACTATTACTTTAAATAGGGAAACAACGAAAATTAGCATAGTTTGGTCATGTATGCAAACATGATTCTTTGTCAAAAACAAAACTGCAGAGACTTGTCGACGGGGGTGGAAGCAGAGAGGGGCAAAGAAAGACAAGGACAAGAAAAATCAACGAATGGAGAGGAACATAATTTTTCTTCACACATCCGTATCGTTAAAGATATAAATCGCTGGAGAACTCTGTTTGCTGAAGCATGAAATGTGGTACCACTACCATTATGATTGGTTACGGGTTTACAGAAAGATATGCATATACATATGCATGCATTGGCCAATGAGATGTGCATATATTCTTCGACGTCGCTGGCCCATCGTCGTCTTGGTCTTCCTCTTCTTCTCTTACCCGGTACTCTGCTCTCTAGAATCAGCCTTTCTATATCATCATGTCGCTTTAAGTGTCAAAAATACTGTAACTTCCTTCTTATGATTGTATTTAGAAGCCAACCTTCGTTTAGTTTCAGTAATTTCAAAACTTAAATGTTCTTCTTTTTCTCTGTCCATGATATTCATAAGATCTTTCTGTAGCACTTCCTTTGAAATGAATTAATTTTTTGGATATTGTCTTGTTTAAAGTCCAAGTCTCGCATCCATACGTTGCGACTGGGAAAACACATGATCTTAAAATGGTTACTTTAGTGACATTATTACTATTTTGCCATAGCTTTCTCATTTGAATTTGAGTGTTGCAATTGCGAATCTTCTTCTAATCTCGAGACACACACACACACACGCACACGCACGAACGCGCGCGAATGCACACACGCACACGCGCGCACACACACACATACATACATATATATAGGTACCATTTGTTCTTTCATCATTATTTTTGCATTTGTGTGATAGTACCAGTACTTTTTCTTATTACACACCTGCATCTCCCGTGATACGGAATTCCTCCTGAGGCATTTGAATCCGTAAAAGATTGTGTGCATGTCAACAGTGACTGTATACATGTGATGATAGCAATTGTATGAATGTGTGGACAATAATTGTATACATGTCTTGTCTTGTCCTATCCATGTGTGTCGCTAGGCTTCATCGGGAGCAGCAGTCTTTTTCTTTAGCTAACGGTAATGCCTCTGCCATAGTTCAGCCTTGGTGTTCTAGTATTTCTCTGATGTCATATATCCATCTTCGTCTGGGTCTTACCCTCCTTCTCTTTTCAGATGTTCTTTTATTAAAAGCTGTTGATGGAATGCGATCTGATTCCAATCTGATTAGGTGGTCGAACCATTTGATCTTTTGTGTGTCTTTGCACGATATTGTTTTCAACAGATTTCCTATAGTGTCATTGTTTACTCTATCTCTATTTGTCACCCTTAGTGCTGTTCTCATGTACCTCATTTCGCATGTTATATGTTATGTACATACTTCATATATATATAAGCGAGTTATATACATGTTCTGTGCATGTGGAACCAGACAGTAATTTTGTTCATGTGGAGCCAGTAATTGTGTGCGTGTGAAGACAGTAATTGTGTGCGTGTGAAGACAGTAATTGTGTGCGTGTGAAGATAGTAATTGTGTGCGTGTGAAGACAGTAATTGTGTGCGTGTGAAGACAGTAATTGTGTGCGTGTGAAGACAGTAATTGTGTGCGTGTGAAGACAGTAATTGTGTGCGTGTGAAGACAGTAATTGTGTGCGTGTGAAGACAGTAATTGTGTGCGTGTGAAGACAGTAATTGTGTGCGTGTGAAGACAGTAATTGTGTGCGTGTGAAGACAGTAATTGTGTGCGTGTGAAGACAGTAGTTCTGTGCAAGTGAACAGATTACTAAGAGAACAAGCGTGTCATGTTCCAAAGAAGCAACAAACTACATAATTATTACGAAAGAATTTGATCAAGTCAATTACAAAAATGGAGATGCTAGTTCTCAATCAAAAAATGACTCCATCAGCATGTTGATTGAAAATATAATTGTATAATTACAAAAATTCTAAATATTTGCTCCAGCTAAAATTAAATAGCACATTGTATTTTAAATCTGTTTCACCATGTGTTGTACATTCCTTTTCGATGTTCGCGTCTGCATTGAATGCGCTTCAAAATTACAGGACCATTTCAAAACTAACATGTAAACACTTGTGTAACCGACGTTTTCCTCTCTGCTTTGAGCTCTAGATTTGTATTAGCTTGAATTGCACTTTTTTTAGACTCTCTGCACATGACATCCGGATTTGTTCTTATCCTGTCATTATGTTTATATTTGGCGTTATAGATGCTATTTTCATTGGCTGAGATGTAATCAAAATGTTATTTCGGTAACCTTCGATATCCAAATATTTATCAAGTAGGCATATAACTTGAACTGCCTGTTTCTTTTATCAAACTCATCGATATCAATCTTTCAAACGCAAACATTGAAGATCATGTGGATAATGAAGAACATGAAATGTTAATTATGAGTGGCAACTGCTAGTAATACTAACTAAGTATAGATAAGGTTTGGGAAATATAAGTAATCGTCTTTATCTCTTTCGCAGATTAACATGTTTACATAGGAAGTACGGTTCTATTGATAGATGTTGCTGTATTTGAAAGTGTTTTAAGACTCCCATACATCTTTTTGTATATTAGCGGATTGTATGGTGCTGTGGTTGCTGGTGCGCCTCTTGGTCTGGATTCTCTGACTTTAGCACATATGCGTTGGGACATGATTGTGGTTCTTCTCAATGCGAGGGATGACCCGACCAGTCTTAGTTTTCAGCCTCAATTGATTGATCAGACTGCGCTCCATCTCGTGATAAGGATCTCGCCTCAATGGAGAACGTAAAAAGTAATGAGTTGTGTGAAACATTGTAAGCAGGCGTTGTACTGTAGCCCATAGTGAAGGGAGAAAAGAAAAAGTCAACAAACAGATGGACGAAAGAGATTCAGATTCACAAAGGAAAGGTCAGATATGGAAAAAAATGAACGTGGTTGACAAAGATAGGTCAGATAATATATATTTTTCGATAAAACACGATCTGCATGGGGTAGAAAGTGTGCAATATTGAAGAATTGTGTTTATAATAGTTTATGTTATTTGTTTAAATATCAGTGCAAAAATACCCATCTGTCATAATCAATGTTTTAATGTGGGCTGCTTCTTTATTGTATCACTGTACACTGTACACAGGTGTAAACCTACTGTACTTATTGTACACTTTATGTACGTGTAGGCCTATTGTATTTATTGTACACTTTATGTACGTGTAGGCCTATTGTATTTATTGTACACTATATGCACGTGTAGGCCTATTGTATTTATTGTACACTTTATGCACGTGTATGCCTATTGTATTTATTGTACACTTTATGTACGTGTAGGCCTATTGTATTTATTATACACTTTATGTACGTATAGGCCTATTGTATTTATTGTATATTTTATATACGTGTAGGCCTATTGTATTTATTGTACACTCTAAGAAAGGTAAAGGTAATTGAGTGTAGTTTGTGCCAGAACTCAGATATTGTGGTGACAGCATTACTTGACTACAGATATGTTTGAAGGACATTTTGTGAACTCCGAGATTGTGGTGACATCATTACTTGACTACAGATATGTTTGAAGGACATTTTGTGAACTCCGAGATTGTGGTGACAGCATTACTTGACTACAGATATGTTTGAAGGACATTTTGTGAACTCCGAGATTGTGGTGACAGCATTAGTTGACTACAGATATGTTTGAAGGACATTTTGTGAACTCCGAGATTGTGGTGACAGCATTACTTGACTACAGATATGTTTGAAGGACATTTTGTGAACTCCGAGATTGTGGTGACAGCATTACTTGACTACAGATATGTTTGAAGGACATTTTGTGAACTCTGATATTGTGGTGGCAGCATTACTGGGCTATATAGATGTTTGAAGGACATTTTGTGAACTCTGATATTGTGGTGGCAGCATTACTGGGCTATATAGATGTTTGAAGGACATTTTGTGAACTCTGATATTGTGGTGGCAGCATTACTGGGCTATATAGATGTTTGAAGGACATTTTGTGAACTCAGATATTGTGGTGGCAGCATTACTGGGCTATATAGATGTTTGAAGGACATTTTGTGAACTCAGATATTGTGGTGACAGCATTACTTGACTACAGATATGTTTGAAGGACATTTTGTGAACTCTGATATTGTGGTGGCAGCATTACTGGGCTATATAGATGTTTGAAGGACATTTTGTGAACTCAGATATTGTGGTGGCAGCATTACTGGGCTATATAGATGTTTGAAGGACATTTTGTGAACTCAGATATTGTGGTGGCAGCATTACTGGGCTATATAGATGTTTGAAGGACATTATGTGAACTCTGATATTGTGGTGGCAGCATTACTGGGCTATATAGATGTTTGAAGGACATTTTGTGAACTCAGATATTGTGGTGGCAGCATTACTGGGCTATATAGATGTTTGAAGGACATTTTGTGAACTCTGATATTGTCGTGGCAGCATTATGGGCTATATAGATGTTTGAAGGACATTTTGTGAACTCTGATATTGTGGTGGCAGCATTACTGGGCTATATAGATGTTTGAAGGACATTATGTGAACTCTGATATTGTGGTGGCAGCATTACTGGGCTATATAGATGTTTGAAGGACATTTTGTGAACTCAGA
This sequence comes from Meghimatium bilineatum, assembly GCA_034231615.1. Classification (NCBI taxonomy): domain Eukaryota; kingdom Metazoa; phylum Mollusca; class Gastropoda; order Stylommatophora; family Philomycidae; genus Meghimatium; species Meghimatium bilineatum. The sequence goes on from CM067299.1 coordinate 85,603,718, forward strand.
TATTGTGGTGGCAGCATTACTGGGCTATATAGATGTTTGAAGGACATTTTGTGAACTCTGATATTGTGGTGGCAGCATTATGGGCTATATAGATGTTTGAAGGACATTATGTGAACTCTGATATTGTGGTGGCAGCATTACTGGGCTATATAGATGTTTGAAGGACATTATTTGCTGAGGGCTCCAATGTGGTGCACCTACGACCACAACGAGTAATGACTCTTATTATTAATCTATATTACATGAGCCACAGCATCTAATATTTGTGATCATACACCATACGTGAATTGTATTATTGTTTAGATGCATATTGCTGTGGCTCATTATTACATACCTGCTAAACAGGTATTCATGTACATATGTAACAACACTAGCACAGGTAACTAGTATGGTGTACGGAATCAAGTTTCCATGTAAACCCTGAGAAATCGGGAATGCAATGATGCTCTCTGTACAATTGTATAGTGAAGTCTTACGATGTATCCGGAGTCTCTTTTGATGGACAAAAACATTTTCTAACCCATTATGTCTCTTTATATGTCCAAAATATGTTAGCTTGCGTGTTTTGAGGCGCCAGCGTTTATTCTATGTTCAGGTCTTTTTAGACGTGTGCGTTCGTTTGTCTTTCTGCCATGATATTCTTAGGACCTTTCTGTAGCATTTCATTTCAAATGTCGATGTTCCCATTTCTGGATGTCATTTCCCCCGTCTCACAACTATATGTTGCAACTGGAAAAACATAGTTTCTTAATAGTTGTAGCTTTATTTTCCGTTTGTCCATTGCCATAGATTTTTCATATGTAATGATTTTTGTAAGGCCATTGCTAATCTTTTGTAGATTTCTGCTGTGCAATCTGTTGTGGTATTGATAGTTGACCCGAGATAATCAAAGCTGCGAACATTTTCTATTTGTTCTTTGCCAACATATTCTTAACATCAGTCTTTATCATCGCTATCAATTGATAGCACCATATTATATAATAGGTAACTTATTCAACCCAGTATCTTTTGGCTGCAAAAATATTTTCTAGGCAATATAAATACGTTCAGTAATTAACCCTTGCTTTCGCACGGTCAAATGCACTGTCAGAATGGTAGGTGTAAGGTAATCTCTGTTTATATGTATAATTGTTGTCTTTTTTTGTATTCCATTTCGGACTTTAAACTAGTCTGATGTTCTCCCTCGAGGCAGACAAAAGAGTGTTGCCCCTTATAAATCATTTTAATGAGCGATATGAGATGGTGTGGGAAGCCCACGCTTTCCATTATGTTTCATAATTTCTGATGTGTTACGCAGTCAAGTCCCTTTGAGTAGTCTATGAAACAAGTGTAAATGTCTGCATCGAATTCTCTGCATTTCTCTATTATATTTCTCATGTTGAAGATGTTATCCCTAGTACTTTTTTTTCCCCAAAACCTGCATGCACTTTATTGAATTCTCTGTCCATATGTTGCTCCTTAGATTCGGACAGTTTTGGCTAAATAAAAAGTACATATTTATCTCTTCAGTGTTTATGCAGAGAACATTGTAAGGAATGTAAGAAATTATCAACTGCAAAAAATACCGCAGTACCCACACAATATCACAGGTTAGGAGATACCAACACTAAGATATGCAGATGATACAACACGATTGTCCCACATCAATAAAAAGGCATCGAAAACATCATCAATTTAATAATAGTACACAATGAAAATCAAAATGTATTTCTGAAAGAAAGTAATACCAAGATTATGACAAACGACAAAACCACATATTCGTTCCTCAAATCTCGATCGATTACAGAGAACTAAAGCGAGTTACCCGTTTCGCATACCTTGGTTCTCTTATAAGCAGACACTGGGATTGGTATAAAGAAGTCAGACGGAGGTTGACCATTGCATCAAAAAAACTTATAGACATAAAAACATATGACCAGACTGCAGCAAAATAGCAAAACTAACTATACATAGAGCATACATATTCGCAGTTACATTATGTGAATGTTGGAAATTACCAATACTGTGAGAAACAATATTTAAGCATTTAAAAGAAAATGTTACAGAATAATCCTTAGAATTCCATGGACCAAAAAAATCCCCAAATATGATAGAAATGAAAGTATAAGAAAATTGGCCAAACGATAAGGTTCTGTCTAGGAAATTACAATGTTTTGGTCATATCAAATGATTTGACAACCGATAACAGACAATAATTGAGGGGATGATGCCAAGATGACGAAAAAAAGAGGTAGGCCACGAAGATGGACGTAAGATATCGAAGTTCAAGTGAACATGAAACTTACAGACACAGGAAATTTGTCTGAAGATCGATAATAGTTTGAATGACTGCTACATCCAGTCCGTGATATGTTAATTGATGATGATGATGATGGTGTAGGGTACGTTCGTTTCAATCTTGGAAATTAGTCTTACTATTGGATGCCGCTCTTCTAGTTATTTAGTCAACACGACCTCAGAAGAAATAGCAGCGTTGGGAAATCAATAGTTTTTCTTATTAAACGATCTTAAAAAGGGAGATGAGAATTTGATGAATTTTATGTTTTCGTGTTCTCTGTAATGATAATTATGTTGTTCTGTTCACCTTAAGTTGGTAGGGTTGGGGGGGGGGGAGTTGATAGTGGGGGAGGGGTTAACAATTAAAATCAAAATCACCCCCCCCTCATTTCCTGTATCTCTGTGTTTGACTTGTCTTTATAAACATAAAAGATAAAGAAATTTTAGCTCTAAACCAGCGTCATGGCATACGGTTTCCCGTAAGTGCTCAGTTGCCTGGTCAGTAGTTGATCAAGAACCGTCTAACCAACTTTACCTACATCACATGCTCAGTAACGATAGCGCCATTCCTCGACCTTACAATAGCATGAGTCCTGGTAGCCTACTTCCTGGTAACTTGGGTTTGCTGGTCGGTGGACGGATGACTTAACATTACATCGACTCTTTTTTTAATAATCACTATCAATTTATAACACCTTTCTTTATAAATTGGAAGAATATCATATTAAGGACGTAGCCATCAACTCAGCATTTTTGGGCTGTAGTGTTATTCTAGGCAATGTAATACGTTCAGTAGTTTGCCATTGCTTTATGCATGGTCCGGATGCACAAATGTCTGCGATGGGTTTCGAACACGGTTCATTGGCCGTCACAAAAGCGCACTGTACCACAGTGACATAGAGCCCGACTTTTCGTTAGACACGTTATCAATTGATAGCACCTTCTTTTTGTATAATCGATATCAACTGATTGCACTTTTCTTTATAATTGCTTGATATCACCATATTTTGTATATATATATATATATATTGCTATCAATTAATAGCACCTTTCTTTATAATCGATACCAATTGATTGGACTTTACTTTGTTGTAGCTATCAATTGATTGCTCTAATCTTTATAATCGCTACCAATTGATTGGACTTTTCTTTGTTGTAGCTATCAATTGATTGCTCTAATCTTTATAATCGCTACCAATTGATTGGACTTTTCTTTGTTGTAGATACCAATTGATTGGACTTTTCATTATACTCGATATAAATTGATAACACTTTTCTGTATAACCACTTGCTGAGAGTACCGCTCGTAGTATGTGATGTAGAGGGATAATACCTAAGGATCACACAAAATAAAAATCCTCATTATAAACATTTTCTTTAAACACGACTTCCAGAACGGGATTCGAACAAACCGCTCATAAGCACAAAGGAACAACTTGACCAATGCACGAGGGTTGTTTCTGTAACTATTTACTTAGCAAGGTTGCAATTAAAAACCACAGTTTCGCATTTTACAACTTATAATAAGTAATAGTTAAAGCTTATCCTGTATTTTTAATTAACTGTTGGTGAATTTTTAAGTACCACTAATACATCAAATTGCATTACCAATACAAAGTAGTGGACTAGCTTTTAAACCTAAAATTAAGTTCAAACGAGGTTATCGCGTGAACCTGGCCACTCACCATCTATCGGATATTTTATCACAGACGGATACAGATACACCCGTCCACTCTCTTCAATCGAACTTTTATTATTTCATTCCTTAAACATACTTAAATAAAAATGTCAGTTAAATATAAATGTATTTGTTACATTTTGTACTTCCGTCAATATGGCCGACGAGAATGGATGTGTTCTCACTACCGTGTCAGATTAACGGTTGTTCCTTCCCGAAAGTAATGTCAACTTACGGGAATAATGTGCCTATAAATTTCCAATCAAACATTTCTCTAGGATTGTGGTGTAACATTAGTATAATATACATATACCAATTTTTGCTGAGCAGTAAGTAGGTTATTCATTCAAAATCATAGATATCAACGTAAACAGAAAGGTCAAACTCATTAAATTGGGAACATGAATCGTTAGTAGTTTAAAACATGGGAAGCAACACGTGATAATAGAAGAGATGAAAAAACACAAGTAGACATTCTGGACATAGTGAGAACATAGATGGGCAAATAAAGGGCATTTCACGTTACCATATGGAAAATGTATTTTCTCCGGATCAGAAAATGAAGGAATAAGAGGCGTAGGCTTCTTTGTCTTGAAAAATATCAAATCCTCTTTATTGGGATATTACCCCATAAATGAGAGTATAATAACCATCAGAATAAAGGGAGAAAAAAGAAACATCTCCATTTATGAACAGATTTATGTTCCATCAACGGCAGATGAAAATGAAATTGAAGATTTTTATAATGAGCTTCAATTAGTGCTCGACAAAATCAACAAACAAGACATCAAGATAGTTCTAGGTCATTTCAACGCTAAAGTAGGTCAGGTCAGAGATCAATATGACTTGAACCAAGATACACATGGCATAGGCAGTAGGAATCATATAGGGGAACGTTTGCTAAACTTCTGCGCAGAAAATAAATGGCAGTAATGAATACATTTTCAAACATTACTCGAGAAGACTATACTCCTGGAGGTCACTGGACGGAAAGACAAAAACCAAATTGATTATATTATAAAGAAACAAAGATGGAAAACAAAAATCCTTCAATGCAACACACTACCAGGCGCAGACTGCAACACTGATCATGGGTTACTCATAGCAAAGTTTAAATCAAAGACAACAAATAATTCAATTATTTCCACATACGATATGATATCTATACCGAAAGAATACAACATGGAAATTTAAAACATATTTCAAAAACTACCTGAAATACCTGAAGAACTTCAAATGAACTTGAAAAAAAAATAAGTGATATTTTCAATAACTTTGCAAAAAACATGCTACACAAAAAGAGCAAGCAGAAGAAAGAGTACATATGAGAAGAAATTATGAACATGATCCAAGAAAGAAGACAAATTAAAAATAGTAGCAAAAACAGAACAAATTATAGAAGTGTAGATATTAAAAAAAGAATTAGACAAGACAGGCAAAATTACATAAACAAAATATGTCTTGAAATATAAGGGCAGAGAAACCAAGGTAACAATAAATGATGTTCGAAAATGTAAGACTACGAGACAACAAACTTCAACCATCATTAAAAAGTGCTGAAAGATAAACAACAAGCATTCTAACGGAAGGGAAAGATATCTTACATAGATGGAAAGAGTGCTGCAGCGAGATGTACAATGATTCACGTAAAATAAAAAAGAAATCAATAATGGAATATGAAAAAGAGCCAGAACCTACGAAGGAAGAAGTAATATACGAAATAGAAAGTTTAAAGAAAGGAAAAGCTCCGGGCAACGATGTTTAACAACAGAAATGATAAACGCAGGAGTCGAGGCCGGAATCAAGATTTACCACAAATTCTGCTGCCAAATATGGGACAGCGGCACATGGCCAGAGGAATGGAAAAATCATTAAATATACCCCTCCATCAAAAAGGCGACCTTCAGATTTGCTCAAATTGCCAAACTATAGCCCTTATAAGACAAGAAAGTAAAATAATGATAAATATCATAATGCAAATAATCAAATTAGAGATGAAGATAAACGGAACACAGGCATGTTTTAGATCGGGAAGACGAACAAGATATCATATCCTTAACCTGAGGCTTATTATAGAAAAGTGTAGGGAATTATCAACTGACTGGCACATGTGTTTCATAGATTGCTCAAAAGCGTTTGACTGCGTCCAACACCAGAAACTATGGAAGACAATGGACAATATGGTCTTCAAAAGACATCTGATTCATCTAATAGAAAACTTTATCAAGAACAAAAGACCAGTGAAGAAGTTAGAGGGCGATCTCTCAGAGTGGTATAAGGTACAGAGTGAAGCAAAGCAGAGATGCACACTCTCCCCATACCTGTTCAACATCTACACAGAAAATATAATGAGGGATGTGAAAGGAGACATACACAATGCTGACTACCACGCTTTAAACATCGGTGGTTTTGAAATCCCTGAACTACGCTACGCAGACGACACTGTGCTTCTTTCAAATGATATAAAGTGATTAGAATAACTAATAAAGAACACACAAAAATACAGCGAATCACAAAACGTATATCTAAAGACGCAAAAAAGGGAAAAAGTCATGTCAAAAGATATAACAACACAACAACCAAAAATCAGAATAGACAATACTGAGATAGAGTGTGTGGATTAATTATAATACTTAGGAGCAAATATCAACAGTGCAGGAGACTGCATGACAGAGATAAGGAAGACATTGACAATGGCATATTGTAAAATAACACGTTTGAAAACATATGGAAAAACAACAGAATAGAAACGAAACTGCTAATGCTAAGAACATTTTGTTCCGTTGCAACATACGGCTGTGAAACATAGACTCTAAGTAAATCAGCGGCAAAGAAGATCAACGCCTTTGAGATGGAATGCTACAGAAAGATACTTATAATATTATGGAAGGAAAAAGGAGAAACTTAGATATTATAAACACATTGAAGATGCCAGAGTGTTGGTTAATAAACACAACAGCAAAAACTACACCTGTTAAATCATAAAACAGAGACATCTGTTTAGAAAGACAAATGATGGAGGGTAGTGCTCCTGGAAGGAAGAGAAAGGGCGGTCCAAGAAGACGTTGGACTGACAACATTAAAGATACATGATTACGTCGTTGGAAAATGCAAGCCGCATGGCCCAAAATAGAGAGGGGTTCAAGGAGTACTTTGGGAAGACAACGTTCTTGAGAGAATACGTCACATGACACCTCTCTAAAATTGTGTTTAAACACCGCTCATAAATCTCCCCCGCTTGTTGTTTGCTAACAAGGATGGGTTGTTCCGTCTGACCACCGTAAAAATTTCGGGTTATCTGCATGGTCAGTGACATTTGCATTATTCTGTTCGCCTCTACATTCCAATACTATCTGCATATATTATACATCTGTAGTTGTTCCATTGGAATTGCTAAAAGTACTTTTCTTGATGTGAGGGGATTATTAACACCACAAATACAAATCTCACATCACAAATAATCTACACATGTTAATTATAAAAGTTACATCTACTCAATAATGTATTGCTCAGAAATATGGAAAATGAGCAAACAGACGACAGAAGTGATGCATTTGTGATGGATGTGGATATATAAAACAGGGATAGTCAACCCACGGCGAGTACACCTATGGTGAGGCATTGCAAGATTATAAATAATGTAGAACACACAAGTGCTAATAACTAAAAATGAAGCTAGAGACATAAAACATTTTATTAATTAATTTTAAGACTAAAAATGAAGCTAGATGCATAAAACATGTTATTAATTAATTGTAAGCAATCCAAATAACATTAACTTATTCAATTAAGTATCATGTCTCACTCCTACCCTTCCTTTTAATTATTATACGGACCATTGTTTCATTTTCATTATCTTTTATATCTAGATTCAAGAATTCAGCGGTTCCAGGGGATAAAATATGTATCTAAGTTACAAGGAAATCACACTTGTCTGCTGTAGTCAACGAAAGCACAATGTTTACGTTAGTGTATATGAGTCCGGGGTAACAAATTAAGAAGAAACTACCTTTTATATGATAACAAATGACTTTTAATCTATAATTTTTTATCGATGTTACCAGTTATGTCAATGATCCAAATGTGAAACAAGAGGACACGAGCAAACGGTTTTCTAGCTGAATAATTGACGTCATCGCACTTAAGATGAAGTTACATCTGTTTAGATCGCAGGAAAGAAGGATCTCAACTAATTTTCGCATTTGGTGGGTTTGAGGGTTTTCAAGTCACCTCCTCAACCCACACCTGGAGCAAAGTGGAGCAGTATATGTTATACCAAAAATATAACAAATTCCCCTCTTCAATACTAGTTTTCCTAAAATAAGATCAATACATTTCACACAAAGACAAGGTTGATTAGCTTTCCCTTTTACTTAAGTCACATCTGCAGCCCCATTGGTCGGTATAGACCCTATGTAACAACTGACGCATTTCAACTGGAGCGTGGAAAACTGATGCAATCAGTGCTTAATGTTTGTCACCCCTGATACACGATCGTCGGATGTACAGGGCACCTGTTTGTTAAAATGTAAACATGAACTAGTCTCCGATTTGCGTGAAATCTATTGGTTGACCTTAGCTATTTTTGGCATGCGACTCCAAGTATGTAAATAGCGACCAATTAAAAATCCAAAATAATCAAAAATGAAACGAAAGATTTCCAAATTAATTCAATTATGAGGCATGTGGGGTACAAAACCACACCTTATATAGAATATGATCTTCGTGAAAAGAGAACAAAACAAACATAAAGTTTTGGTAACACTGCGTATGAACACACAATTATTAAATGAATTACAAATTTAAAAATTAAAAATTTTGGGCATACTAAAAGACATGACACCTTAGCAAGAGGTAGACGGAGATACAAGTAGGTGAGAAATGTCATAAAATGGACAGGATATAATCGGTTGGATGTGTTCTCATTGGTAGCTTTAGAAATGGAAGTACGTTTTATCCAGCTCTATTTATTTTACGAGCATATTGTAAGACATGCTTTTAATTTAGAGTTTTATCAAATATATGGAATCATCTTCCAAAGCAAGAGATACAGAATGCTAGAGCTCGCGGCATTCAAGCGTAGTTTTCGGAGACAGAACTTAATAATGATGAATTTTAATTGCGGGTATCTTCGAAACCCCTTGTACACTACAATCCACCACCCTTTTGTTAGAATCACAGTGTCTAATTTCATTTTACAGATTCTCGTATCAATTATTTCTTTCTTTCCATCTCAACATCACTTCTCTCTACCATAGTGTCTATCATGCCTACACTCAAGATGTTTACTCGATGTAATTATTCTTCCTAAGAGCCCAATTTTTCCAAACACAATTCAATTTCCTGGCAACATCTGAATCGTGAAAACCAAGTGTAAATATAAAGCACCGACGTGCGAGACTCAAAGAAGTCTTTTCTTCCTGGCTGTCCTACCGTCAAGCATCTTTCAGCGAAAATTGATTCTCTTTGCTATTTATTTTGCATTAAACTCGGATGGAATTCTCATTTAGAGAAAAGTTCTATAGTATTAAGATTAACAGTGTACACGATTTGCAAGTATAAAGGATGTGTTCTCTTTGAAGGATATGTTTTCTCCAAAGTTATTGATTTTATAAGTATCTTGCAGGACAGGTTTATAATTTAGAGTTTTAACAAGTATACAGATTTAGTTGGTGAGTAGAACATTAGAGGTCAAAAGAATGCCATTCTATAGAAGAATGTCAAAAAGAACAAAGAGAAAAGTTTAAACTATCAAAGAGAACTTGGGAAACTAATAAGGTGATGATAGTCATGAGAAATGGTGGTTATGTATCAACATGAGAAAGAGTCAGTCCTTATTTTTTACCACTTTTTTGTATACAGGGCAGGGCGGATAATGGTTTGCAGAACAAAATGCTGACGTGCAGGAGTGAATGATGAAGAAAATAAAGACGTAGGACGAATATGTGACGAAATATTGGATAGTATAACATCGGGCAGAGAGTCAATGACGGACCTAAAACTCAAAAGAATGTTGTAATGACCAACTAGGCCTGTCGACACAGAATTCTAGGAGGTCATTTATAGTATGAAAGAATAGCCAATAGGTTACATGGCTGATCCAAAGTTGGATCATTCTTCTTCTTCTTCTGCGTTCGTTCTCAAACTCCTGCAGATTAGCAGGATCTAGTCCGGAGAACGGACGGAATGCGTTGTGTCATGGTTTACATCATTGCTGCGATATCTGCGTCTTTCGGCCTGACACATTCAACTTCAGCATGGCTTTGATCACTGACACTATATGGGATGGGACAGCCAACTCCGTCCCATAACCTCATTAGTCGCCTTTTACGACATGCATGGAAGGTAAACAGTGTTGCTATTCTTTGCTCCCCTTTCTGGCCCCGGCAACACACGGGCGAGTTGGATCATTAAGATTTGATCATTTCGGGAGTTTTTTTAACCAGTATCAATATTTTCATGAATCACTTTAAATAATAACACGGCGAAGAAAAATTCATGGTTTGGACATGAGTAAGTACATTATTATCTGTTAGAAATAATTCTACATGGTACAGTTGAAATAATAAGAAGCAGAGGAGGACAAAGAAAACAATAGGCAGACAATATAACAAACTGGTTAGGTTAAACATTTTCCACTGGCATATGGATTTTCTTTTCCAATAATTGAACGCACGGTTATTTAATTGCCCCAGGTCATAAGGTAACATATAGATATACGCCAACACGGCCCGGTATAACCAACATAGACTGCAGTATTGGGCTGAAGGATTCGTGACTTGGCACGAGGCTTGAATCCACCATTTAACAAATAGCGTACATAATATTTTTCAGTCTTATTCGCATTGCTGACGACATAATTCTCTGCAGTGCTCTAGTACCCCTACAACTAAAAGTGTTATGTGTTTATGGATGGATAAATGGATAATTAACAGACTTCAGTATACGCTTTAAGAAATTAATTCGTTGAGCATACCAAAATAAATTAATTTGCAGAGCCTTAACCCAGCGAACATTTTGAGAACACCAAAGAATATATAGCATAGAAGACACAGAAAAGAGATCATAAAGACGTAGATTGACACAAAGAAACATAACATGGAGTCACAACATACTACGCCACACAATTTCATAACATAATGACTAGACAATATAAGACACGTCTAGATACCGAATAGCTTTGGGGAGACATTGTATCACAGTCGATCATTTTGCAATACTATAACCAGAAAGATATGAAGTGACATCGTCCTCTACGCCTGCAGAATATCGATGAAGATGTATGATAATAAGAGAATATTTAAATGTGAAGTCGTGTGCGCTCCAGCTTCGTCCACGATACAAGCAAATACTTTTAGCACGTCAACATTGCAGACGTAGGCAGTAAACAGTTTATATATATATATATATATATTCTAGATTAGAACAAGCGTCACAACACTGTGGGCAGCTCTGCTTGACCGTACTGTCAGTCATCTAGTAGTTTATAAGCTCATGTCCCAGTCAGTTACTGGTTACGCGTCCCTCTGATCTTTCCGTAGAGAGGGCACTTTCTCCCGTGGCCTCCAGTCACTCCCATTATTATTACTTTACGAATATGCACATTGTCTCGTTCAACTTTCCCCTCGTCCTCCTGTAGGGTATCCATGACTGCTCTAACCAATTCAATTCTGTCTCTTCTTATTTCGGTGCCGTTCACCAAGGCTTTACCAGCCAACACATCGACTCTTTTGTTTCTCCTGACCCCAGCATTACCTGGACAGTTGATGTGATGCTCTGCGTGTTGTTGAGAAGAGTGACCCATGGACAGAGCTCAATATATATATATATGTTGATCGTCCGTCGTAACTGACAATGACCATTCACCACAACTGGGATGACGACGGAGATGATGTCTGAGGTGTGCCCGGTTTTAACGAATCATATATGTTCATTGAATTGTCTACCGCACTCTGAGCATGTGTGGGGGAGTCTGTGGGGCACTGAACAGCTCTTGCCTTTCTTCAAACTATTTTCTTGTAGCATCATGTCTGAGGTTCTCTTCAGCTGCAGCACCAATGTTGATTCTGTGACATCATTCGGATCTGTCTTATGCAAGACTCTCCCATGAATTTGTGCGTATGTCGAAGTAAGTTAGTCATATCTTAGTGGTGTCATTACATTACTTCTTCCATTCTTCGACTTTGAGGGAGCCAGTCTGGAATTCCCCATATTACATTTTTGGTAGACTATGATCTTTATGCTGACCATATGTTCTGCCCAGCGTGCATCATCAGTGTGTATATGTCTACAGATTTAAATTTAATCAGTACTTCACTGTTCGGTATTTTGTCCCACCATATGGTCTTAAGTATCTGAACACTTGTCTGGCGTATACTGTCCATGTTTCACAGGCATAAAGAGGTGATCATATTACTGTTGCCTGAAAACTATGAATTTTACGGTAGTCGTTATTCCCATTTATCCAATACATTTTTGTGCAGTGTTATAAATGTGATAGTAGCATTCTCTATTGTTTCCTTGTTTCTCTAAAGTGTCGATGTTTACATATTGTGAGAGAGTACTGCCCATGTAGGTGAAACTATTTGATGGAGTGAAGTTCTTCTTCGATGCTTACATGGGGATCTTATTGTGGAGTGTTTGATGTGTGTTGAAACATGAACTCTTGTTTTCTTTGTATTGGTGGTTAAACTAAAATTGTCACAGACATCAGCAGAGTGTTCAGGGTAAACTACAGAATGTCTACAGAAGAATCATACAGCGCGCAGTCCTCTGTATAGCGTCCCTGATCATTGTGTTTCGCACCTCACCTTAGATTGTTGGGCTTGCATGCGCCGAATATATATATATATATATATATAGAGAGAGAGAGAGTTTATGCTGTATACTTCTTTGGCCCGTACAAAATAGTTGACTATATATTGTAATAAATAATGTCATTATTCACAGTCACATTATATGTATTAGGTATGTTGATTATCATTTTCGCACATCGGACACGTCCATAGGTGCTCCGATCTCCGCTTTAGTAAATCTCCTAGGGTATAACGGCTGATGGTTCCGGTTCTATGTTGGTTCGCTACTCCTTTTGAAATCTTTATTAAGGGTGCTCTTCGGGCCACGCCCATCCGCACTCCAAATTCTTGATATTGACTCATGCTTATTCATCTCAAAATCCTCTGATCGTGAGGACTCACGAAGAGCAGTGAGTATGCCTGCTCGGTCCATAGGCTGACCGTCTGTTGTGGTGGCGAGACTAGCTAATTTGTCGGCACGTTTGTTTACCTCCACGCCCGCATGTCCGGGGACAAAAATAAGCGTGAGTTTTCGTAGTGATGCCTGCGTTTTAGTTCTCTCCAATGACTACGCACATTCCCTACGTACATGACCTGTTTTGACTTTCTGAATCATATTCAGTGAATCACTTAATGAGAACATTATATGAACATTATGAGAACATTAAATGTTCTTATTAGCTCTCCATGTACAGTGTTCTAAAAAATAAAATGGGAATTGCAATACAATTTATAAGAAATTTACAATTTACAAGTAACTACATGCTTATTATATATATAGTTATCAAGAACAAAAAGTGTGGAATTGGTGACGTAAAATAGACTACTGTTGTCAATACAACAGTTTTAACCTGGAAATGACTGTGGTCAACAAATGTCGGAACTACCTCTCCCCCCACCGCTTTAAATAAAGGCCAGGGACGGTCATAACTCTAACTCACGGCGTGGATGATATCGTATCACATTAGCAGGGCCAGCCCTAACAATTGAGGGGCCCAATGCGAAACGGATTGCGCGGGGCCCAGTCTGGGTAGGGAAGAGGATAATAAAATAAATTCTAATATGAGTTTATGGGCCTATGAAGTACGGGGCTCACTGCGGCCTCACAGGTTGCAATGGCCTAAGACCGGCCCTGCACATTAATATACTCTTCAATCATGTGATAATTCACTCATCAACTTCGATGTGCACATAAAGTCATTGAAGAATATCACATTTGATAGGCTCGACTTGCGTCATAGATTTACGTTGTTGCAGCGATTATAGAGAGCCTCATACAAGCTGCTATTCAAGAAAAACGTGCTAGAATAAAGACAAGAGATGTTCAACTTCTCACTGACTCCATCTAATGTGGAGAGTGAGGAAGGAGATTTCAAGTGCTCAAGCTCATTAGTCACATTCAAACATACCGCAGCCATCAACATCATCTCGTTATCTGATGAGCTCAATTAGTCATTTTCCCACACAAACGGACCAACATCAACAAGACAGGAAATATTTATATTGTTTGATTTTCTCTAATAGGACCATCAAGATTGTACTTTAGCTCAATATTCACGGCTTCTCCAACTCTTTCATTCATAGAAATATCTCAACAGTAAATTTCATTTTTAAATTTCATAGTTTTCATTTGAACTCTTATAACATAATTTTTTTAAATGTTAAATTTACATCTTCTGTGATCAGTCTTCTGCATTTCAATCTTCTTTATTGTTTTTAAACCACAAATTAGTATTTTAATGTACTTGACGTGCACAAAGGACCTCAGAGTGTATTTTGTTAATAATTTAGGGAAGTTTATTATCGCTGATGGCTTTCTGTATAGCTTGAACGTTTTATTTATTGGAACAGTAAGTTTGTCGTTTATATTCATTGTAATACGGGAATCGTGGTAGATAATTTAAACTGGCGCTTGTCCATTGGTAAAGACAAGTATTTGGCTTCTGACAAATTGGCTTCGGGTTCGAAATGAGTCAATGACGTCTTATTTACAAGTGATTTCTCGAAAGTCCCTGAAGATTATAGCTTGAGATTTTCTCGGCAGCAGAGTACAGCTCTCTTGAGAGAGACGAATTACATATGATAGTGGGGAAGCATATATGCAAGTAATGAAGTATATATGCAAGTAATGAAGTATATATGCAAGTAATGAAGCGTATATGGAAATAGTGAAGCATATATGAAAGTAGTGAAGTATATATGGAAATAGTGAAGCATATATGAAAGTAGTCAAGTATATATGCAAGTAATGAAGTATATATGCAAGTAATGAAGTATATATGCAAGTAATGAAGTATATATGCAAGTAATGAAGCGTATATGGAAATAGTGAAGCATATATGAAAGTAGTGAAGTATATATGCAAGTAATGAAGTATATATGGAAATAGTGAAGCATATATGAAAGTAGTGAAGTATATATGGAAGTAGTGAAGTATATATGAAAGTAGTGAAGTATATATGGAAATAGTTAAGCATATATGAAAGTAGTGAAGTATATATGAAAGTAGTGAAGTATATATGGAAATAGTGAAGCATATATGAAAGTAATGAAGTATATATGAAAGTAGTGAAGTATATATGGAAATAGTTAAGCATATATGAAAGTAGTGAAGTATATATGAAAGTAGTGAAGTATATATGAAAGTAGTGAAGTATATATGGAAGTAGTGAAGTATATATGGAAGTAATGAAGCGTATATGGAAATAGTGAAGTATATATTAAAGTAGTGAAGCATATATGGAAGTAGTGAAGCATATATGGAAGTAGTGAAGCATATATGGAAGTAGTGAAGTATATATTAAAGTAGTGAAGCATATATGGAAGTAGTGAAGCATATATGGAAGTAGTGAAGTATATATTAAAGTAATGAAGCATATATGGAAGTAGTGAAGTATATATTAAAGTAGTGAAGCATATATGGAAGTAGTGAAGCATATATTAAAGTAGTGAAGCATATATGGAAGTAGTGAAGTATATATGGAAGTAGTGAAGAATATGTGGAGGTAGTGACGCATATATAGAAGTATGTATATATCAGCATAGTATACGTCTTATTCAACCTCTTAATTGTTTCCGTTTACTACCATCCCGAACAATTCCAAACCACTGTACTGATTGAATCTCTTAACAACAATTTGCGTATTTATTTTTTTTTAAACTCTCTTAGGGGAAAATACAATAATTGGAAGACTAGTTTTCACATTTCCCACACAAATTTACATAGTTGTTTTCCCTAACACTGTTGTTCATAATTTTCCCATTTAGTATACATTTCCGTAGTGGCAAGCCTATGTGCTAGAATATACGTGCGTAATTCTACGTGGATGTTAATAGAAGTTATTGTTTTGTGTGCACAACAACTCACTAGAGATATAAAATACACATAATTCTACCATTTTCTCTATCGTTGTTGCATTCAAACTAGTCAAAAATAAGCAGCGAGCTGTTTGCTATTGTACAAGGCGTTAATACGTGTTGCATAACTAGCATGTTTTATTTTTCTTCACAGACACACACGCGCATTTACTATGTACAGTACTGTTCTCTATACCCGGTAGACTAGCTGTGTTAGTAGTTAAATATTTCGTTTGGAATATTAACAGATTTTTGTATCTATAGCATCGCTCTGTAAGTATTTTTCTGCGTTTATTATTATTATTATTATTATATGTAAGGACTCATTTAACGACATCTCTGTTTACAGTAACTGTGAAAATGTGGTCGAAGATGAAGGTGCATGACATTACGTTAAAGTGCAGAAACTTTTGAAAAACTTCTGAGGTACAGACTTGAATACAACTGACAGACACGTAAAGCAAAGCTCATTGCAACATTACAGCGTCTGATTAATTCTACAACATACTCCACCTCAACACGCGAACTTGCTAAATAAACCGTCTAATAGACGAAAAGGGACATAATTACTTTGAAACCTATTTATCTCTGTATTTCCTAATATCTTATTCTATTATACATGCATGCACTCATACACGAATATAAACATTCTTTAACACATACGTACCATGCGTATTACAGTTATACGAAATAGCTTCAAAAAGTTGCAAGAATTAGTGCATTATTTAGATATAGACAGCTAGAAAGACAAATCAAGAAGTGTTAAAGTCAATCAAAGCCGAAGAGGGCTGACTCCATAACAACATCATGACAAGAAAGCTGAGTTTTTGGTCATATAAAGAGACATAAAAGGATGGAAAGATTAATAAATAAAGGTAGAGTTAACAGGGGAAGAGGGCAACAGGCGCCAAAAACAGAGATATATCACAAACGTGTAGTGATATATCATATAGTTTAAACATGCCTCTAGCTGCGGCAGGTGAACTTGCCTAGAATCGCAGAGGAAGACCACATTCTGGAAAGAAAATGACACACGATGATGATTTAGATATAAGTAACAATACAATTATCTACACTACATTTCCTTCAATGCAGTTTCCTTCGGCAACTACACACTTTTGTCAACGTGCATACAACTGCTGGATACATTCGTGGAACCGATTCTATGACACATTTTTCAGCTGCCTTTACGCATTGGTGATAACTCCATCTGTATCCTTGAATCGTTCTCCTTTCAGTGCCGATTTCAGTGGAAAGAATAACAATAAATCAGCCGGAGCAATGTTGGGAGAATATGCAGGTGTGCTCGGTAATCACATTGTGCTTTGCGATGTACTGCTTTACTAGTAGGGATCGATGTTCCGCCCCATTGTCATGCAGCACAATCCAACTGTTTGTTTTTGATTTTTATGATCGTTTTCTTCTGATTGCATCCCTTAGACAAAGGAGAAGAGCAATGTACATTTCCTTGCCGACTACTCAAGCAAAACACATAATTTCATATTTATGTCCAATCAAGGACATTTTCAACTCCAACGATGCAATCAGCACTACACACAAACATCTTTATCTTCTCTCCCAGAGTATATGTGAAGGTCATGTCTGAAATGTCCTTTCGTCAACGTCTTCACTAACTTCTAAACGTATAATCTCCATAACATCATCTCTGATTCACACACTAGACAACTATACGTGGAAGTTTTTACATTACGTCGTATATAAGTGTGTCATCATCATTAAGTGCCGTCTCGGCGTCGAAGATGGCTGACACGGAGCTCCAGCTTTATCGTTCTTTTGCCTTAGTGAATTTATCACTCTGAGAAACTGTATCATGTCCATCTCATGATGTTTACTCCCACTTTTATCTCTGTCTATCTCTCTGTCTCACCACCACACAACTCTACTTTCAATTAATGTCTTCATCAAGATATGTAGTTTTGAATTTTTGCAATATTTCATTGATTGTATCTCTATGACTTTAACAATTATGTTTTTCTATGCAGAGTTGCAATAACCACTTTGTTTGTTTGCCTCTCTTTCCATTAATTTCTCCCTATTCTTCTATATATATCCATATCTAAAAAAACATAAAGTTTCTATTAGGGGCTGCAGAACAATTCAGCAAACAATTTGGTTGCCAAATGTTTGACCATCCTAGTCAAAACATCCATTTTCAATAATTTTTTTCAGAAATCAGAGACTTCCTTTCTTCATTTTGTCAAAATGGAATTTTGTCCCTCTCCCTTCTCCCTCGCCTAATCTAACACCTTTTGTTGCAGAAAAATTAACATGATTATATCTGATATTTACTTTTTAGTTTGTCAAATTCTAACAATGTTATTGGTGTATAAAAACAATATTGTTCAAGTTAACTTTTGTTAAACCCCACAAAAACCCACTTGTCAACAACTATCAAACCTTTTCAGTCCCTCTACCCCCTAATTGTTGACATAATTTATTAACAGTTTCTTATCTTATAGCTATTTATACATTATCCATGTTTCTGAGCCTTACATAGACCAAGGTTTGCACATACGTAAAGTTGTGTGTATGTTTACATTATGCATTATATGACGACTAAATATTGCAATTCGATCCACAGCCGCGTGTGTTACGATCTCATGGTTAAACAGGAAGATCTCAGCAGCAGTGCACAAACACTATATAACCTGCGAAAGTCGAGGTATTTTCTAGTGTTTTATTTACGGTAATGTAACAATTTTTCTATTAAATATTTATTTCAGAACACTGTTGTTTTATTTTACTCTTATAGATATCTTATTCTTCAGCGTTCATTCTCAAACTCCCGCTGGATCTCTCCTGCAGCAGGATAATGGCCCTACTTGATTTCCAGCAGGATATAGTCCAGATAATGGCAATGTATTATGTCGTCGTATTATTTGCGCAAATGGCCCGACACGTCCGTCTTCGGCGGACACTTATAAATATATTTTATCCTACTCTTAAATCATATTAAGTGACATATTCTTTCCAGGACGAAGTTTTCAATCGTGGATACTCTGAATGCCTCTCTGACTCGGGCAAGCGGGCCTGCATTTGCCAAAGACACGTGCATACATTCTTCGATGTCACTGATCTATCGTCTTCTTGGTCTTCCTCTTCTTCTCTCGACTGGCACTCTGCTTTCCAGAATCAGCTTTTGGATACTATCATGTCACTTTAAGTGTCCAAAATACTGTAGTTTCTTTCTAATGATGGTATTTAGAAGCCACCCTTCATTTAGTTTCAGTAATTTGACAGACGAATTCAAACATGGCAGACGATTGTTGTTCATTGAATTTCTGAAATCTTGTGATTCTCTTTAGAGTGCTCATACTTCTTTACTGCTGGCTTTAATGGTAGGTATAGTCAACACTTAACAGAGTAGTTATGTTACTTCATGATGGATTGAGTCTAGGCTATTCACAACGAAATATCAAGTGTTCTCAATGAGGTAAATGCATTTTCTCATCTGCAAACGTTATCAAAGAATGTGTACTGGTTTATTAAACTATTCAATATATTCTGGGAGAATTCTTTACTGTAATCTTTAAATGTACTCTCATATAGTACTAGTCTGGTACTGCTTAAATAATAATCTGGTCAGTGACACACTACCAGCTGTCACTAGCATGGGCTCATTTATTGCAAGAGAACAGGACCTTAAATATCTTGGGATAACCTGATAGATGTCTATCATTCAACAAACACATCACAGATATGATTCAGAAGGCTAAAAGAAAGATCTGTGTTATCAAGGTTACGGCGATCTTCGACAAGCAGTAATGGGTACTGTTTCTGCTTCTTAAAGTCATGGTACTATCTGTCATAGATTATGCCTCGGCCTACTAGTACTGTCACAGACACAAGTCGATAGATTGGAAAAAGTCCATAATGATGCAATGAGAGCGATACTGAAGTCTACTAGGGATACAACCATCTCTGTTGTGAGATTTCTGCTTGATCTCCCCAGCATTAGAGTGTGACATTAGATAGCATAGGTTAGGTCGCAGCTTATAGTAACAGAATACAACCATCACCCATTACACCAACGACTAGATGAATCAAAGGGAGAACAAATCAAACGCGGCAGATCATGGATGTCAGAGGCTGAAGACACACTGCGAAGAGTACGTGAACTTGAAGAAATTGGATAGGGCAGTGAATGGGTGGAGGTAGACACTGATAAGAAATCACTTACTAAGGTAATAATACAACTGGACAAAGCGTGTCGAAAATGGACGGGTGTCAGCGGCCGCCAGGTTACAGTGCATGAACTCGCCAACGTATACTTGAAACCACAAGACATAATTATATACACAGATGGATCAATTAACAGAAATACTAATAAAAGCGGTTAGGGTTTTGTTGCATACAGAAACGGCGTGAAGGGCATTAATAAAACGCCACTGTAACATCGAGCATGATTATGGAAGCATGATAGAGGAAGTTACAGCAGCACTTAATTGGTTGATAACTGATACATCAACACACGCGGTAATACTCACATACTCTCAAAGCATGCTGCGCAAGATAGAAAAAAACATGCTGAAAAAAGAATGGTGGGACTTATTGATAACTCAGTTGTCCGGAGCATTACATGAATATACTGCACTGGTCATGCTGGGGTAAGAGGAAACGAGAGAGCCGACTTATTGGCAGGTAATACGGTGATAGACGGCACATTGCTGAGAAGAAATAAAGCAGACTTAATGAAGGCAGTAATAAATTCATTTCAAGATGAAGAGGATATGAATGAGGCTGAGAACGTACACATACAGAGAATGTCAGAAATGGGAGTATCTAGACGGGAGGGAAAGAGTGCATATTTTTTTGGGAAATCCCCGAAGTTCACGTAATCAATACCTTACTGGGACTCAGACTATACATACACAGGGATGGCTGCTGTAACGGAGGGCAAAGCACTTATGGGAGCGTCCCACGGGCTGTGAAGCTAGTTTCTAATCAAGAATCAAGAAACGTCTGTATACTTTGCAGCTTCATTTCTTATTATCTTTGTGTCTTATATCATCGAAATATTTTTTAATAATATTTACTAATGATTAAAGTAATAACAACTATTTTTTTTGTAAGCCATTTAAGCAATATTAGGTCTGTTGACGTTACGCCACTGATATATATATATATATATATATATATATATATATATATATATATATATATATATATATATATATATATATATATATATATATATGAAACGTGACTAAATACAATCAGCAGTCGTCTCCCTCAGTTTTACATATAATAATTTCTAACATTTTACCACTCTTTTGTACTAATAAATAATTGAAAGCATCATAAATAAAGCTCTGAATTATGAACAAACATCTGTCTCCAGTAACGATATCTCATATATGAACAAACATCTGCCTCCAGTAACGATATTTCAAATATAACACACTTCTATCTCTAGTTACTTTGTGTGTTGGACTTTCATATTTTTTCACTCGCTTTCAGACACGCGTTTAGTGTTTATGATTATTTGTTGGGGAAATACAAACTTGTATTATAACCACGTCCTTTTAGAAATGTTGACACAGACAATACCTCCTATTTTCGTTGGAATACTCTGATTTCAGATGAAAGGGATTGTTAGCATTTATGTGTTGACACGCTTCCTTGTTAATATTTATTTGAAAATGTAAAGTCTCTTCTCATCGATTGATAAAGAATGTAAATTGTTAATGGTATAGATATTAGCAAGGGACTTCTATCAGAGCATGTGGTGATAATATTACATGAATTATGATCACCATTATTTGTAATAGTTAAAACCCCTGAAATAACCACATTGGACGAATGCCAACGTTTGAAAAGGATGGTATCTCATCATTTAAAAAGTACTTTTTATATTAAAGAAACGGTGTGAGGGTCGGTTGTGAAAATTAATTTACTACATTGGATATTGGAGGAGAGGAAATAGTTAATCAGAATTGTAACGCTGTGAAGTAAAAGTAGTTCTCATAACATTTATATGTGTGCGAAGTAAATGTTATGCTCCTATGTTCTATGATCCACAATATGCTAGTTCTAATATGGTCAGCATTATGTTGTCCAGTTTAAGTAGTAGGAGACATAGATTTATTTAAAATATAAAAGTTTTCCTGCTTTATATTTTCCAATAATCATGAAAATATTATTGTACCTAAAAAAAAGTTGTATATAATACTCTTGAAGGATAAAAAGTGTGATTGTATACGCGCAACTGCCTCAAATTGTGTACTTTTCAATCATTCTTTATGCTTCGTTAGCATGTGAATAAGGACTCAAGATATAAAATGTTCATAAAGTTATGACGTTTCAAGCAAACCTGCAGGAAGAAAATATATGTAAGTCAGTAGCATATCTTCCATGTGTTCTATGTGTTCGCTGAACACATAATATTGGAAGGAAAAATTACTTTTATTACTTGTTTGTAAACGTTTCGTCTTTTAATTTAAAAAAAAAAAGATACATCAAAAGTTAAATACATAAGTTGGATACAAATTGGAGATAGAGTAATATTAGAACATATGATCTCTAGTCGGCACGGCACATAATGAGGAATGAATATTCCGCAGGATTCTGTGGTATAACAAAATACTGTTTGCTCACCTAAGTCATACTCTGAGAAAGAAGACTTGAAAGTAAATATACTGAACACCGAGTCAACTCTTGTATCAAGTTGCAGATTTCTCACAATATCAGCTCGTTTTAGAAAGTGGGTCTTTTGTGTCCATAGTAAGGTCATGGTTGTCCTAATTTAAATTCAGGGCCGTAGATATTATTACCATAAGAAGAGGATTTTACTTTGTGTGTGTGATAATTTCACTGTTTGGTGGGGAAATTGAAGAAAATTTAGCGAAAAATCGCTAAGGGAAAGATTTTTACCAACAATTTGGTTAGGTTCATATTACTAATAGTCATGTTCGGTTTTGTTAAGGAAGAGGTTTGAACACCCCAAACTCCTCCCTTATCTACGGGAATGCCTTAAGTACTAGACCACATATTTCCAATGTGCTTCCAGTAGTGGCCCGCAATATTAATCATGCATTGTGACACTTTAACTCAATACATTAAAAAAAACTGCGGTGTAAAAGATTCAAATTTTCAGTTGAATACAATTCAATTTAATATTAACTTACAATATACAAATTGATATGACTGAAATTATAACTCATTAACAAGTTGCATAATTCACGGTTGAGTTTGTTGTTAAATGTCAACCTGATGCCATTCTCAACAAATAATATGTTTTCTGTTTTGGTCTCCAAATGAAACGTTGAAGATCCACTACCACAGACATCGTCGAAACTTGACAGGAACGATCGGGACACGAAGAACATGGTGAAGAGAAGAAAAGCAGTCATCTGGAGCGCCACATATAGTAATGATGTTATTCTTTTTTTCATAAAAGGGAAAGTAGCGCAGCTTAACATTCACGCATCATCCATTAGTCACAGAGATATGTAGAAGCAAATATTAGAAGTCAAGTAATGTGAGATTTTGATATGAAACTTTGACGCTGATGAAAAGAATAATTACTTTAAAATCAGTATTTAAAAAAAAAAGTTTTTATTGTCAATGCGTCAAAATTTTTCATATAGATCTCAGGGGGACAAGGGAACACTATTGTTCCAAAAGGGTGCATGGTAACAGAAAGGCTGAGAACCGCTACATTAGACAACACATAAAAAATGACCTTTCGGTAGTTAGTTTCCTAGCGACTAATATTCTCGACAACAGTCCGACGCCGCCTCTGTTGGCGTAGTTGTTGATATAATGAGTTGGGGCAGTTAGTACACACATAAGGTATTAACATTTTAGATGAGTGGATACACTTAGGTTGTGAAGAGCATATGCTATCTCCTCTAGTATAGTCTAATGGATTGCTCGACTAAACATGAATGCACAAGTGTAAGGTCTCGGACAGATCGGCGGGGTTTAATTATCATAACAAGCAGGATGTATGATAAAGCACGAATAGTGGGGGTAGATTGGACGTGTTTCTCGTGGAGATTGATTGCTATAAAAACAATTGTTATACTGATACAAAGATTGATTGCTATAAAAACAATTGTTATACTGATACAAAGATTGATTGCTATAAAAACAATTGTTACACGGATACAAAAATTGATTGCTATAAAAACAATCAGCATTCCAAAAAATGAGAACCATATTTTGCAATGGAAGTCTATCAATGCAGACCCGAATTCGGGTGCTGAGATGTTATATCGAACCGATTCTTTTTTATGGATGTGAAGCATGGACTATAAACAAGAAAATTCAAAGTGAATTGGAGGCTACAGAAATGTGGTTTCTGAGAAGAATGATGAAAATACCATGGCCAGCCAAAAAAACTATTGCAGAAGTTCTCATTGATGCTGGCGTAAAAAGATCAAACATTAGAGGCAGACAGTCAAGGTTTCTAGGGCATGTGCTGAGAAGAACACAGCTTGAACACTTAATAACCACTGGAAAGATCAAAGGGAGAAGAGATAGAGGTCGACAAAGAGAAAAGTTACTAGATGGGCTTGTATCGTGGCACGGTAGAAGCTCACCAACCGAGCTTATTGACAACACAAGAGACAGAGAGTCGTGGAGAAACATGATCGCCTACGCCAGTCGGCATGGCACTTGATTGATTGATAAAAACAATTGTTACACTGATACAAAGATTGATTGCTATAAAAACAATTGTTACACTGATACAAAAATTGATTGCTATAAAAACATTTGTTACACTGATACAAAGATTGATTGCTATAAAAACAATTTTTACACTGATAAAAAAATAAGCAAGCTTTCATATTGTACAGTAAATATTTGAAACTACGAAACAGAAATGAAACAGAATTCGTCGAAACAACACTACTCCCTTTCATAAAAAAAGCTAGCTCAACTATTGACATCTACATACAGTTATATACTAAAGAATTTGAATGTGAGATCCTCAAAAATACATTCCTGTGGTCTTATTGGTTTTCGACCTTTTAAAGTGACGCAATTTGACTTGTCCAGTGTTTTTCATTGGTCACTTGGTTCATTGCAGGATAATGTATCCACATACATTCCAACTTTGTTTGTTTGTTTTTCGTTCGCTCCATTGTAACCATCACAGATATCCGTGCGATTTCCGCCGGGAGCGTGATTACGTTGTGCCACCGTTATGCGCCTTGTAGGCCTAGCACATCCGATTTCGGCATGCCTTGACAATTCGGGTGGGCTACCCTTAGCCTGTGACAGCCTCTATATCTGTCTCCAGGCACGCGTAGTGAAGACTCTTCGCCCAGACGATTGTTCCAACTTTGTAATAGTACGCTTTATTTCATATAGCTTCCGTGACGCAGAGATAAACAAAAAAATACACGCAACGTCTGCTACCGATCATTCGATCTGCGCATAACGTACTGTGAGCCACCCCCCCCCTGGGTCTTCCAGGGCAAAGAATAGTGGCTGCTCCGAGGACATGTGCTGAAACATTAACCATTAATGTATAAAAACAATAGCCAATCCAAGTCGTATGGATAGTACATTGTATGCATCAACACATAGGATACTTCGACGATTTCTATCTGCAGCGATGCTGTTGGATGTGAAAAATAGCCATGATGTCTGTTGATTAATTTCTATGACCCCCATTGCTTCTTCAACCCTCAACTGTTTCCTGCAGTATAATTTTTTACAGGGAATTATGTCGGATTACATTGCCAGACCACAAATTCTTTCGCCATTTTACTATTGAAAGTAATGATTCTTGTGGACATGCAAATATATGTAATTTATTTCCCACTCAAGTATTATATTATGGTACAACGTAAATATAACGTACAATTGTTATTGTATTGTAAGTGAACGAATGTTTGTTTGACTTCTTGAATTGACGCAACGGCTATTGGGTTACTTCATTAACTATTTATATTTGGTAGCCTCGTAAACAGTTACCCAAGGTGTCGATTTACCAATTATAGTTTTCTATATTGACTTAGAAAATATAAAAGCAGAATAGGATATTCCTTACTGAGATAAAGAGGTTAAAATGTGGCACTTGAGACAATACTGTTTTGTTCTGTATATTTATTTTTTGCGCGCGTAACATACATTTCGCGCGATGTAGTTTCGACGACGTCAGTATTAGCGTTGCCTAGAGGAAGTGTTGAAGTGATATCAAAATATATATTTAATTGGGATGTCAATTGGCAATTGAAAAAAACTCATCTTCGGAGTAATTGGGATAAAGAAGACCACGTCACGTTTGCAGTTTATTTGCGTAGTTACATTTATCTCTTTCTTTAGGTGCAAAAGTTTGTAATTTTGTATGTTTGTCTGTGTTCTTTTGCATTTATGTAATGTATTTTCTGTGTCTCTTTTGATTGTCTGCCTGTACATTCTCCCATTTGTATGTCCCCCTGTTGGAAATCACTGTACAAATCAGCAGTTGACATCGTTAAGAAAATCAATATTCCTAGAGATAAATTGTCCAAAGATTCTCGGAAATGCTGTTCTCTCCTTCCCTCTAACGAGGAATGTCAAGTGCAAAATTCTCAATCCATCGAATGTTTCTTTAGATTGCCTTTATTTGTCTGATGTAGGAGTCTATGTTAACTGTGTTCAATCCACGTTATTTGTCGTGTGTGCATAGAAAACATGATTGATGGAAAGATATATTGAGTACTATAAGATAGTTACGATCTGGTAATGAGGAGAAAATAATAAGACCTGTGCCTAACTAAGCGTGTCGCTTGAAGATATAATGCATGATTTATCAGGGGGGAAAACATTCATATCCTAGACTTCAATAATAGACTCCTCTGAACCATCAAGATGAAGATCAATGAATCGTAAATTAGAATCAGAATAAACGAAACCTGCAGGTATGCCGTCATCACACTATAACAAATCACTGACATATTTATCGAATATAATAACACATTTGCTTAGCATATATTGACCAATAAAAAGTTATTGGCCAGGTACATCGACCGTACCTATCAACGCACTTAATAGCTATGACGTCAGTCAGCAACGTATTAACATAAGTAAATATTTATATAGTAACGACGATTGAGTAGTACAATACATTCAAGAGACTAAGAAAAATGTACCATATATAGACAAGAATATTTCTGAATATAACTCTTAACGTTATATGACAAGAATATAACTCTTGGAGTTATATGACAAGAATATAACTCTTGGAGTTATATGACAGGAATATAACTCTTGGAGTTATATGACAAGAATTTAACTCTTGGAGTTATATGACAAGAATTTAACTCTTGGAGTTATATGACAAGAATTTAACTCTTGGCGTTATATGATAAGAATATAACTCTTGAAGTTAGGTGGAAGGATGAAGTTACTATCATTGATTGATGAATTGACAATTCCACAGTTTTCTCTGTGTCCATTCTACGCATTCTAGCGGCTGGGAAACACTAGGAGAATGGAAGATGGCAGAAAACTGAAATATATACTTTATGCAGAATTACAGTCATGGTTAACCCCTCTTGTGCCGTGCAAAGTCATGAAAATGCGATATACATGATACAAGAATTTATACGGAATCATATGAACATGATGTCATGGATCGATTTTCGTGTAGCGGAAAGATCAGTAATGGTATAATGACAAAGAAGAGATAGCAGATAGTTCAAGGGCTGGATGTCTAAAAGGATATTCAGAAGCACATGATGGTACATGGGGGTCTGATATTCCTTGTACATATTATGGAATACTTTGTGGCTAACATTAGCCTTATGAGTCACATCCATAATCGTAATGGATCGTAAATTACATTTCTTATATATATAAAGTGACATATTCTTTCCATAAAGTTGTCTTCGGCGTGTATAATCTGAACGCCTCTCTGTTCCGGGTACGCAGGCCTGATTGGCCAGAGACATGTGAATACATTCTTATATGTCGCTGGTCCATCAACATCTTGGTCTTCCTCTTCTTATCTTACCTGGCACTCTCTGCCCTCTACAGCATTTATTATAGCATAGCAATAATGCTATCGCCTAGAAAGATAGAAAGGTGACCACTACTACTAGGTGCAATGTCAAATATAAACGAACGAAACTGCAAAAAAGAAATATCTGCGACAAATAATAAGTATGAAGAGAGGAGACAAAAACAGAAACGAAGATATTTGAAAGCAAGTAGGCATACTACTAATGATGGGCAACAGACAGTAGCGAACAGTATTCGGACGTACTCATATATCAATATTACCGCAAGTTAATATCCCGCAGAGAAAACTATCACTTAAGCATAATGGAAACAGAGAGTAAGTAATGGATTACTGAAATAGAAAACTTCTCGTAGCTTTACGCTGAAAGGTAAAACACAATGAAGAATACGATGCAATCACATCGAGCAAAAACATATTTGAAACAAATTTAATGAGAGACTGCATTAATAAAGTGGATAAGGCATATATATATATATATTTATATATATTTATATATTTATATATTTATATATTTATATATTTATATATTTATATATCAAGTGACATTTTCTTTCTAGAACGTTGTCTTCGTCGTGGATATCCTAAACGCCTCTCTGTTCCGGGCAAGGAGGTCTGCAGTGCCTAGAGACAAGTGTATATATTCTTCGATGTCGCTGGTCCATCGTCTTCTTGGTCTCCCTCTTCTTCTCTAACTTGGCATTCTGTCCTCTAGAATCAGTCTTTCGATACCATCATGCCGCTTTAAGTGTCCAAAATACTGTAGCTTCCTTTTGTAATGGTATTTAGAAGCCACCCTTCATTTAGTTTCAATAATTTCAAAACTTCAATATTCTTCTTTTTCTCTGCCCATGATATTCGTAGAATCTTTCTGTAGCACTTCATTTCAAATGAACTTATTCTTTTGGATATTATCTTGTTTAAAGTTCAAGTCTCGCATGCATATGTTGCCACTGGGAAAACCACATGATCTTAAAAAGGTTAATATATATACATACATACGCATATCATTATCGTCATCAATGTTTCCGTCTCTTCATCAAATGATTGTTGCAACAGACCTCTAACATCTTCTGTGTCACACATTTTCGCGAGAATATTTGCTATTATACGCTCTTTCTTTCGCGTCAATGGGAGCAAAAATTACGAGGTATATGTTTTAAAAGTTCGTATACAAACTTATCGAACTTCTCATATACAACCGCAATACATCAAGGTTCCAGAGTTCGCTCAGTTGTATGTTTTTAAAACAAACGAAAGAGAAATTATGGATAAAATCGATCGATTTGTGCGTCAGCACAATAGACTAGCACAGTCGTATCAGTTAATGCGTGATAACGAAACAAGAGAGATTCAGAATACTGCTCAAATTTGAAAGGAATCCCAAAAGTAAACATGGTCTTCAAGCGCGATAGTTAATCTTAACAACGTCGCTAGTTACTCTAACGAGGTTGCAAAGGTTTTCGATAACGAAGATGGGGAACCACCCTTTAACCGCTATATTTGCGTTTATTCATTCATAAAATATTGATTATGGACTGTATTCGATGAATTGGATATGGACTGTGCGATATCATACTCACTTTTGTTCCCATACGGTAAGTCGGGTTGGCAAGCACATTGGCATTGGAAATGTGAGGCATATCAGGGTAAGCAATCCAAAAAATCTCGCCCCGACGGTATCCGAACGAATGTAGTATATATATATATATATATATATATATATATATATATATATATATATATATATATATATATATATATATATATATATATATATATATATATATATATTCCCTGATTAAAATAGCGGGATGGCAGAGGGCACTGTCTTAATTTTCAGGTTGGAAGCACTTGTCCCATATAATTACCTCTGTTCCATTATTTTTATTGCTTCTGATAATTATATAAGACATACTATTCATAGAGAAACCCTGGCCACTGGAACTAGACCACTTGCAACTGAAAACCACAGTCGTCAAACGCCATCTTTGATATTCTGCCAAATATTACGGTCGTATTTATAGTCGTCTATAGATTTCTTGGTGGAAATAAAGATAAGAAAGGCTAGTTGTAAAAGTAGCTGTGTTTATTTGTTGTAGCAGTAACTGTGTTTATTTGTTGTAAAAGTAGATGTGTTTATTTTGTGTAGCAGTAGATGTGTTTATATGTTGTAACAGTAACTGTGTTTATTTGGTGTAACACTTAGTGTGTTTATTTGTTGCAATAGTAGATGTGTTTATTTTGTGTAGCAGTAGATGTGTTTATTTGTTGCAGCAGTAGATACCTTTAGTTGTTGTAGTAGATATGTTTATTTGTTGCAATCATCAAGAATTATTCTGCTGTCATTGTGGAATGACGACTTTCTTCTTTCCTTTCTTCTTTATCATCAAATTGCTGCAGATTAGCAGGATGTAGTCTAGAGCAGGGATCGGCAACCTTTTGCTGTGTGCCAACTTAACGTTTCAAATTATTCAGAGTGCCAACATCACATATCATTTTATACAAGTCAATGTCAATATTCTTATTTTACAATATATTTTATTTTTATATTTTAATTAATTAATATATAGTGATATTCAATAATATATAAAGTTGTAAACAACATTAAAAGAAATAGAGTTCCTTAAAAGATTTTTTTAAAACCACCTTTTTATTATTAATGGGATCCTTGCCGTTGCATGGTCTGCGTCCCCTTTGAAATTGCTTGGCGTGCCAAGTGTGGCACGCGTGCCAAGTGTGGCACGCGTGCCATAGGTTGCCGACCCCTGGTCTAGAGAACGGAATACGTTGTGTCTTGAATTACAACGTAACTGCGATATCTGCGTCTTTATTTGGCACTTCCGACGTCAGTATCGCTTCTGGGGCACGTCATCCTCTTTGGGATGGGTCAGCTCCATAAGAAAACCACCTTAGTTTCTACTTACGACATACATCGTAGGTAGTGTCTGATGTCTTGCTTCCATTTCGGGAATCGGCAATACACGAGCGTGTGGATTTGAGTTTTAATTTCGTGTTCTTTCACCTCTGTCTATGGCAACTAATATGACACATGAGTAATTATCGGAGCCATGGTACACAACACATTCCATCTGCAAGCTGAGACTAGCAAAAGCCACTTAGATGTCGTTTACGTGCGTACAAACGGTCAGAAGGTAAGCGAGTGTGAAGTGTAAAGTGCACTCTGAATTTTAAAATTGGTTAAATTGTAGATATATAGCTCTTACGTTTCACATGGGATTTCTTGCCCTGACAGGTTTTATGGAGAAGGTGCCTTGCCCATTAGCGCGGTCAGAGAGTATATTTAAAAAAAATACAACTCACCATGTACATGGCATGACAACAGCAAGGACATACGACCTTTATCACACAAGCCACTCGGAAACTCCCTGCAATCCCCAAGTGGAAAAAATGCAGTAATGACAGTTTTCTTTTACTACTTTTCAGTTTTATTGGTAAGGCGATGTCCATAAATTACATCAACATATTGTGTTTAACCAATTCTACTCCCTCCATTCGTTCACAACAACTATCAAAGAATTTAAGATCCCTGCTTAATTATGTTCAAACATTTCGGCTTCACCAAACACATTTGTGTGCACACAAAAAATAAGAACAAAATACTTTTTGTTTTAGAAATTGTTTTCATTTAAATCAATTTAATTGGTTTATAAAGCAGTAAAAAACAATATTTATGGCGTCAACTTTATGAAACATTTCCCACCCCATGTCAGCAATTGCAAAACTGTTCAGACGCCCTTTCTAATTGTTAATGTGAGCTATGGGCAGCCCCAAACAGTAACAACACTTCATTATCGTGAGTGTTATCACTTCTTGTCAATTCATATATTTGCCGTCTTCTTGTATTTGCTTGATTAATTTGAATTCTTTCCAGCCAATATTTAAGACAATTATTTTCAAACACATTTAATGTCTCACCCAGTGACTTTGCTACTTTCCAACTTTCACAATCATATGTAGAGACAAGTGTAGGAGGGAGAAATGATATTTACATGTAGAGACGGAAGATGTAAAGTTCAACAGATTGCAATATAAACTTGAACGAATACAATATGAGAATGCAGTGGAATACAATTGTTCAATATAAATGTTGGTGTACTATGATATAAATGTCGGTGTACTATGATATAAATGTTGGTGTACTATGATATAAATGTTGGTGTACTATGATATAAATGTCGGTGTACTATGATATAAATGTCGGTGTACTATGATATAAATGTCGGTGTACTATGATATAAATGTTGGTGTACTATGATATAAATGTCGGTGTACTATGATATAAATGTTGGTGTACTATGATATAAATGTTGGTGTACTATGATATAAATGTTGGTGTACTATGATATAAATGTTGGTGTACTATGATATAAATGTTGGTGTACTATGATATAAATGTTGGTGTACTATGATATAAATGTTGGTGTACTATGATATAAATGTCGGTGTACTATGATATAAATGTTGGTGTACTATGATATAAATGTTGGTGTACTATGATATAAATGTTGGTGTACTATGATATAAATGTCGGTGTACTATGATATAAATGTTGGTGTACTATGATATAAATGTCGGTGTACTATGATATAAATGTCGGTGTACTATGATATAAATGTTGGTGTACTATGATATAAATGTCGGTGTACTATGATATAAATGTTGGTGTACTATGATATAAATGTTGGTGTACTATGATATAAACTCAAATAACTTCTTCTTCTGTGTTTATTCTCAAACTCAAAAGATTAGCATAATGTAGTACGGCGAATGTAATGTGCTGTGTCACAGATTTGCTGCGATATCTGAGTCTTTCGGCAAGACATATCCTATTTGAGCATGACTTCTAGGTTTCTTTGTGACCTGAGACGGAATCGGATAGCAAACTCCACCCTGTAACGTGCTTAGTCGCCTCACACAACGTGCATAGGAGGTAAACAGAGTAGATATGTTTTGCTCCCCTTTCCTTGAACACACGGGAAATTCACGTAACTATCAATGTAAAATACACATATTTAGTTATAACCTGATGTTTTTATTCTAATTACTTTAGGGAAATTGAAATGTAAGCATTTTCTCACATTCATCCTTGTGATTTTGGCTGTGTTGAAGTCAATAAGGGCGTAGTGGTCAAAAGTAATCCAACATTAGTGTGCTCCTTTCGTGCTACAGGCGGCACATAGGGCAGAGGTTTTGATTCTCCATACGTTGCCGTCCGCTGCTTGTACTTTTAGTTCTTGTATAGACTAGCAACCTATTATTTCTCCTTCTTTTAATTATGGTGCTTTTTATGGTAATTTGAGTCTTCCTCATTTTCTTATTCGATCAGTTGTCCACATAAGAGCTTGCGTGTTCATTATGTTTTTATCTAGTCTAAAAACGTGTCCCAAGTGTTTCCATACGCGTTTTCTTATAACAGTTGAAACATATTCTTGGTGTTTTATTTTTTAGAATGCTATTTCTGACGAAATCACTCCATTTATGTTCAACAATGTTTAGAGACATTTGATTTCAAAGCTGTTTAACATTTGGTCTTTTGCCTGTGTTGATTTCCAGCTTTTATTACCATAAGTCAATGATGAAATAACACAGAAGTTTTAATAGTTGTAACTTGTTTCTCATTACGTCTTTGGATTTCCAGATACTCGTTGGTTAGGTGAATGTGCTTACTGTGACTGCTATGCGTGTATTTCTTTCTTTAATTGAGTCACTGTCTGTAGACATTCTGTTACCCAAGTAAGAAAAGGTGGATATATTTTCCAGTATGTGATTGTTTGCTGAGATGGCATTTGATGAGTTGGTGAGTTCCGTGATTTTTATTTGGATATGTTGATCTGGAGCCTAATCTGATCTGTGAGTGTGCATAACTTATTGGCTGTATCTTGTGTTTGTTGGTAAGTAAGTTCAATATTGCGATATCATCTGCAAAAATAAGGTCAGTAAGTTGTTTTTTCCGAGCCATCTGATGCCCACTTTTTCATCTTGAACGGTTTTACACGTGATCCAATCGATGGCGACCTCAGCATTGGAGATAATACACAGCCCTGTTTTTTTCCTGTGTCGACATTGAATCATTCTGTTCAGAGTTTGTTCTTACATAATAGATTGCTTCCTCGAAGAGTGATTTTAAAATGTGTATATGTTTTGTTGAAATTCATAAATCTTAAGGGTTTCCCAAATTGCGGGACGATGTACGCTGTCGAAAGCCTTTTGAAAATCTTCAAAATTTATGATCAAATGTGACTGAAACTCAATTGAATTATCTATAATAGTTCTGCGAGTTAAGGTGTGGTCTACACATAAACTATTAGCAAGCTTTCTCTTCTCTAAGTCTTTGATCAACAGCATTTTTCCTTCTTTCCATTAGGATGTTACGAAACATTTCTCCTAGGATCGATAGCAAAGTAATCCCATGTCAGTTGTTGCAGTTTGACAGGTCTCCTTTCTTTGGTAGCTTGAAGATTACACCATCTTTCCAGTCTTTTGGAGGAGATTCTGTCTTTCACACATCGTTCATTATAGCAATTAGGTGACAAGGAGTTGTAAGTTGCTTTCAACAGTTCACCTGGGATTTCATCATTTTCAAAGGCCTTGTTTTTCAATTTCTTGATGGCCTGTTTCATTTCGTTGAATGAGATGTTACCGTATGATGCATTTATTGTAGACATAATTTCTTCTGATTCAAAATTTGGCGATGTTGTCGGAGAGGTCTGTTTAATAGTTCTTTGAGATATTCTAACCAGCTGTCTTATTGAGCTTGTTGTGAGAGTATAATTTCGTTGTCTTTGTTTTTCACTGGAACATTTGTAGTTGGAGGATGGTTAGCAAGCTGTTTTACAATACGGAATAGTGTTTTGCTGTTTCCAGTGTTTGCGGCTAATTCTGCGTCTAAGGTAAATTTTGTATGCGGTCGCGTTTGTCTTTGCGTGCACTTGCTTTTACTTTTCTATCTAGTTTTGCGTGTGTTAGAGTTGCGGATTTGTTCCTAGTTTCTAGCATTTGGACTTCAGTTACCTTTCTTTCTTGAATGTTGTGCCATGTTTCGTTGCTTAACCATCTATTTTTTCCCTTTCTTAGGTACCCCACTGTTTCTTCTGCTGTTGTTGTTATTGTGTTTTTAAAAAAGGATCAAATCCTTGCTTATGTTTTAAGGTTCTGATGTTGTCTCGTTGGCTACAGTGGCTTATCTGGTTTGGATGACGATGATGACCTTGTTGTGATATTCCCTCTGTATTAGGCGGTATGAGTCTATTTTCATATGTAATCCGACATGAATACATCGAAACAGTTGCAGATTATAATGTGAATATTTCTAGATACATAATGGTGGAAATGCCTTTACACAAAAGCATGCACGCACTCACATACACATCCATCAATCCATCCATAAACCAATAACCCGTCAGGGTAGTTCATGGCCTGGTTCAAAATATGTCTACTGTTTTCTTATAGTATTTCTATAAGTCCGCGATGCTTCACATTTACATTATTCATTTGTCGATGTTACATCTAAAGCAACATTGTTTCTGTTTATGTGGTACCTATTATGTGTTTACTAGTAGACCTAATGTTTCCCTAGTATTGAGTCCCAATTGCACGTACTAATGATAAATATCTGTGGACTTGTGCAGTGTGTGTGTGTGTTGTTGTTGTTGTTGTCTGTAGACTTAGTAGATCGACCGGTCAATATTCGCAGTAACTTGAAAATATACACGTTGGAGATCTTGACTAAAGTCACATCTCTTTTTTAGATATGTGGTCTGGTCGAATTAAAAAACGTGTTTACACCAATTGCAAGGCAAATAGGTGATAGCTGAAAGAACCCCCATATACTGCCTTCTGATTATTTTCTGTTGTTAGCCAAAGTCTTACTCTGATCGATGCTTATTTCCACATTTTGGTAATTTTTTCCAACTTTGAAGTTAGTTGTTTCCTTTCTTGTTCTTAACAAACCATACGATCAATAACATCAGCGAAGCCCATATCCATATTGCAAATATGGCGATTTCCTTTCGATAGAGAAGTCTTCTAGTCCTGAAAGGTCTCTTATATTATGTTCTCCAAGTATAATACATGTATAATAGACACACAGAAGCCTATATGAATAGGATGCTTCATTTAAAAGCATTGCATACCACTGGGAGTTTAAATGTCGTCTGGATATAAAAGAACGCCTTAGAAAATCATTTCTTGCCTTTTAAAAGAACGCTCTAGAAAATCCCTTCTTGCCATATAAAAGAACGCTCTAGAAAATCCCTTCTTGTACATATAAAAGAACGCTCTAGAAAATCCCTTCTTGTACATATAAAAAAACGCTCTAGAAAATCCCTTCCTGCACATATGAAACAAGAGCGTTTTATATGCTCGTAATCCCCGGGGATCAAAGACACCCTCCAATTATGTGCGCGCTCTTTGATATCTGTTAATATTAGTGATCGCATGTACAACTGAAATGTTAGATTTAAATCATA
The DNA here is from genome assembly GCA_034231615.1 of Meghimatium bilineatum. Lineage (NCBI taxonomy): Eukaryota > Metazoa > Mollusca > Gastropoda > Stylommatophora > Philomycidae > Meghimatium > Meghimatium bilineatum. The sequence continues at coordinate 85,640,297 of CM067299.1, forward strand.
ATATCGTTTAATTCAATTGTAAAGTATTGTTTAAATTTATTGTAAGAAAATGACAGAAATAAAACATAAGATGCGAGGAAATATCAGTCACGTTTAATCAATTCTCTTTGGCCATAGTCCTAGCAGGCTTTAAATAAGATTATTGATTGATGTACTTGTTGGCGCTACTTCTAAATTTAGGTCTTTTCATAGGAGTTACATCGTTGAGTGGATGAAAACATGAGACCTTCTAATTTAGAACGTCTGATGGGATTTCAGGACTTTGTTTTTTCTCTCAAAGAGACTAGGATGTTTGCTATGGTTTTTTTTTTACAGAAAGTTTTATTTATAATCATTGTGGCCGGTAGAAATTAAGAAACAAATAGTAATTATGACTCTGGTAATTGTAACATAGTCATAATTATTATTTGTTTACATATATGAGCGAGCAGCTTAAAATCATAAAGCAACAAATGAGATTTGAACCCGGTCTGTTCAGCTTGCACGTATTTGTCTCTAAACTTCAGTCCAGACTTTGATGTGCTCTGGTGTGCTCCGTATTCCATCACGCCGAATCCCTAAAAAAAGATGCAATTTTAGTCACGTCTCCCAATGTGTTTCTTGCTCTTGAGCTCGCAATAGGTGAAAGAACTCCAGCATTGCTGGTTTTCCTATTCATGATTGTAGAGAGGATTTTATAGACACAAAATTGTCTCCGTCCTATTCTTCTGTGATCTTTCTCAAACTCCTGTTTGTTACCATGATGTAATTCAGAGAACAGAATGTATTATGTCAGGGTTTACATATTGGCTGCGAAATCTGTGCCTTTCGACCTAAGTCATCAGATTTCAGCATGTGTTTTGGGTTGTTTCGGCCAATGGGATGTAACTGTCTATGTCACCCTAAAAACTCCTTACTGGCATCCTACGTTATGCTTTCATTCCCCCCTTACATTTCATGACGGGACAAAACATTGGGGGGGGGGGTGGGAGGACGGTCTTGTAATTCAAATGACATTTTCTTGATGAAAGTGAGTACAAAGTATACTTTTTTTTCTTTTCGCTTTATACCCCTCTATGCATTTTAACGTCAGGGGTGTATGGAAGAGTTCTCTGAATATAGTTTTTTCCGCATGATATGTTTGTTTTCGTTGACTCTTTTATTTCTGTAATCCATCGTTTGCAAGGTCTGTCCCTGCTTTGTATCCATTGTGTCTGTATAGTAATGCTTTTTTGAGGGGCACTGTCTGATGGTTGTCTGGAATCATGCGAAAACCACTTAATCTGTTGTCTTATTATGTAATACAGGATTGGCATTGTGTTTCTTCTGATGTTGTCGTTCCTGATTCTGTGTTTTATTGTTATTCCGAGGATTCTACGTAGACAAATCATTTCTGTTATAAAAAGTTTGATTTTGACACATGTTTATTTTGTTTTAGTCCTAGAACGTTTTCTTGATCACTTATATTTCTTTATGACCATGTTTTGTGTTGATGTTAGTTCTAGTATAACTTTAGTTGTTACTTTTTGACGTACTATGACTTTATTTGTTATTATTCGTTTTACTATGACTTTAGTTGATATAATTAATTTTACTACGATTTAAATTTCTAATATTTGTTTTACCATGAATTTAGTTCTTGCTATTCGTTTTACTATGGCTTTAATTGTTACTGCCTTTTTACTACGAATTTAATTGTTATTTTCTTTTATTTGTCACTTTAGTTGTTACTTTTCGTATTACTGTTACTGTAATTGCTACTATTTACTATTTTATAGTTTAACTGTCAGTATACTTGTTACTATTCGTTTTACTGTTACTATAGTTGCTAAGATTTACTGTTTTATCGTTTTACGAGTGCCAAACATATACTTCAAGAGTGTTCTGAGCATGAAACGCTGAGGCAGACATCTTGGCCATAGGAAACAACACTTGAATCAAAGCTCTATGGGACACTGTATGAACTACAAAAGACAGTGAGTTTTATTCAGGAGACAGAATTACAGATATAGACATGTTTCAAGTAAACGAAAGAAGAAGAAGAAGAAGAAATCGTTTTACTGTCAGTATAGTTGTTACTATTCGTTTTAATCTGATTTTGGTTGTTACTATTCCTGTCCTCAATATTGCATGTCATCGTTTCTTTGTTTGCATCTCAGTGCTCTGGTTACATCTATATTTTATTATACGTTTATTTTTGTATATACTATGTATACTATGTATATACATTGATACTTATTATATCATTACACAGTATCAATATCTTGGACACATAGTCACAAATGATGGCAGATGTGAAACAGAAGTTAAAAGGAGAATAGGAATGGCTAAAAGTACCTTCAATGACATGAGGAAATTATTAATATCTAAACAAATTACAAACAAGTTAAAAATGAGAATTATAAAATGCTACATCTATTCCATATTAATGTATGGCTCAGAAACATGGACACTAAATAAACAATTAGAAGACAAAATTGATGCCTTTGAGATGTGGGTATATAGAAGAATAGGGAGAACATCATGGAAAGAGAAGAAAACAAATAAAGAGGTGCTAAAGACACTTAATATGAAGAAAGAACTATTAAGAGAAATAAAGATCAGGCAAATAAAATACGTTGGACACATTAAAAGACATGACACCCTATTGAAGACCTTACTTGAGGGTAAAGTCAAAGGGAAGCGAGCAAGAGGTAGGCAGAGATACAAGTGGGAGAGTAACATTACACGATGGACAGGTTACAGTCTAGCAGAGTGCACCACCAAGACAAGAGACAGGAGATGTTGGAGATATGTTGCAGCCAACCTTCGTTGCGGAGACTGCACTTGATGATGATGATGATATCATTACATATATTGATACTTATTATATGTTTTACAACATATAAAGTAAACTCGTACATGTTTGCTATCTTCTGTTAATATTAGTACTATCACCAATATGTACATTGTCTACGGTTAATTATTAAACATTGAACAGAAACTGCAATATCCAATTAAATATGATTCTAAACAACCTCTGATATGTAAGAGTAATAAGTAACAATACCAATAGCAATAATACCAGTAAAATAATCGTAAAGGTAATAGACAATAAAGACAACATTCAACTGCAAGCATTGTACTGGTTACATGTTTAAACCAAAATCAATATATAATGGATATTCAGTAATGTATTGTTTGATAGAAATATGTAATGAAACCAGAAGCAAACACAGAGATGACTGCTTTTAAAACAGTTCTAGACATGAAATGTACGTTCCGGAATAGTAGTTGTTTTTTTAAAAAATACATCATCTTGTGAATGTTTGTTAAGGAAATGCATATTATTCAAATAGTTGCATTGTGTTGAGAAGATGGTTTAGCATTGAAATGTTTGCAGTTAATTTTGTAGCACATGTACGCTAGGAAGAACTGCTGTGTTCAAATATTTATTAAGTTAGTTGTGTGAATTATGGATGACTGCTGTGTTGAGATATTTCTGCACTTGGTGTAACAGGAACAAGTTGTTGTGCTGAGATATTTCTGTGGTTAGTGTTACAGGGACCTGTTTCTGTGATTTTTCTGTGGTTGGTGTGATAGGGACAAGTTGTGCTGTAATATTTCTGTAGTGAGTGTCACAGGGGCAAAATTTTGTGCTGTAATATTTCTGTAGTGAGTGTCACAGGGGCAAAATTTTGTGCTGTAATATTTCTGTAGTGAGTGTCACAGGGGCAAAATTTTGTGCTGTAATATTTCTGTAGTGAGTGCCACAGGGGCAAAATTTTGTGCTGTAATATTTCTGTAGTGAGTGTCACAGGGAGACAATTTTGTGCTGTGATATTTCTGTAGTGAGTGTCACAGGGAGACAATTTTCTGCTGTAATATTTATGTAGTGAGTGTCACAGGGACAAGTTGTTGTGCTGAAATATTTATCATATTTGTGTCACAGGGACGTATTGCTGTGATATTGATTTAGTTGGTATTACAGGGATCAGTAGCTGTAATATTGATGTGGTTAGTGTCATGGGGACGAGTTGTTGTGATATTTTGTAGTGAGTGTCATATGGACTAGTTTCTTTGATATTTCCGTGGTTTTTGTCACAGGGACAAGTTGCTGTGATAATTCGGTAGTTGGTGTCGCAGAAACTAGTTGTACTGTAATACGGTAATTTCAGTATTTTGTGTCACAGGTACGAGTTACTGTGATATTTCTGTAGTTGGTGTCACAGGAGTAAATGTTGAGCTGTAATATATCTGTAGTAGTAATAGGTGTCACAGGAACATGGTCTGCTGTAATATTTCTGTAGTTGGTGTCACATGAACATTTTGTACTGTAATATTTCTGTAGCTGTTGTCACAGGAACAAGTTGTTGTGGTGAAATATTGATGTAGTTGGTGTCACATGGATGAGTTGCTGTGATATTTCTGTAGTGGGTGTCGCAAGGACGAGTTGTGCTGAAATATATTCCGTAGTGGGTGTCACAGGAACAAGTCTTGCTGGAAAGTTGTTTCTACCTACAAAACAAATGACATCCGCTCGTTCTTTACGTGCGGGGATCGGTTGCATTTTGCATGCAAGCTGTGCCTTCTAATTTCATGCGTGGCTACTGAACCGCGCAATTAGATGGAGTATTACCCCTAAATATAACATTACGTTCAGCTCCATTCTGAATTTTTTTGGTCGCCCTCTGTTTCTCTGACCAAACACTATAAAAAGTTGGCGCTATCCACTGCTTAACTGGCCTAACAGATGATGGGAAAAGCACACTTCACAGAAGGATATATTATCATTTAAAATCTTGTTTGCTGCCTTCTGATATTTTTCTATAATGGATTGAGCTAATGTTTCAAGCCACTTTCAACCAGAGATGTATTTTTCTACATTTCCTCAATGCTTATTATTTATATTATATAATTTACTGACAGCTGGTTCCTTACTTAATGACAGCATCACTCGTTCGGGCCACACCATCGCGCGTCACTGCTTGAGGGTACTCTCGCGTCGCCAGCTAACTAAAAACACCAATTGGGTTAGAAAGATGGCCCATAAAAACATCACGTGCTATTATGTCTGAAGCGCTGATATTTTGTCAGTGTGACTCAAACGCGGAAATGACATGTGTAATACCGTTGCTATCGCACTATGTAGGATATTTATAGACATTAACACGCCAGATAGTCACGTGCCAGAGATTCTACGTTGTATGTTGTGCATATTTAATATTATCTTGTTATATCTTGAGTCTCATTACAAGTTGTTTGCTAATTAAATTACTATTGGTTCTTCTTATGTATAAATTCTAGACACTTCTAGTTTATAGCTAGTGGTTTGTGGAATTTATTGGAAATAAGTACGTATAATATGTTAACACATAAGTGTTACAGAGTGACTTTTTAAAGAAAACACCTTTTTTGCTTGTAGCATATTTAGTCGTGCCCGAAACATACTGCCAATGTTTATGCTTATTGCGTAATTTTGTATATTATTAAAATATTTTGTATATTATTATTTTTGGTTTATTTGCAAATAAATTAAACGTTAAGAGAGTGGTCATTTTTAGACATAATTTTCGTGGAATTATCATATATCGTTATCATATATCGATATATTCTTATCATATATCGTGGAAGAATCACATATAGTGATTTCTACTATGTGACAACCCTGATCGGAGCTAAGCTGTAAACCGTGACATAACGCATACCGTTCTCTGGAGGACGTCCTGATAATATGCAGAAGTTTGAGAACGAGCGCAGTAGAAGAAGAACCAGGTCCGTGAAGCTGACACCAATTCGTATCGTAACGTGAATCAACATGTATTCTAAATTCGATCACTGAAGTTCTTATTGTTGACTCGTGTGATCACTTAAGTTACCAGGCGAATTGGTGTCAGCTGAATGGACTGGTTAAAATCTTGTTTGCTAGCTTATGACTTATCAAGTTTCTCACTCTCAACGACGTCCAAAGCATGAAAAACTAGACGACAGTAAACGAGAACTGAACCGGGTTCTTTAAACTTGGACGCATCTGCCTCGCAATGTCAGTCAATACCTTTTCCGAATTCTATGCGTTGTGAATTCTCCTCATAGAGGGGTTCTATGTAGAAGGTACGGCTCCACCATTATGTATGCATACATCTACTCACATAAACTCTTGCACATATTTGGTGTTATCATAGAACTGCACGTGTCAATACAATCTAAGTAATGTTAATGTTATCATAAAACTGCATGTGTCAACACAATCTAAGTAATGTTAATGTTATCATAGAACTGCATGGTTTCAATAAGATCTCTAAATAATATCAATGTTATCATATAGCCGCATGTTTTCAATACGATCTAAATCATGTTAATGTTATCATTGAACTTCTATAGCTTCATTATAATGTCAGTAATGTTAGTGTTATAATAATAATGTAGAGATTTGTGCTCATAGAAATACTAAGGCAATGTTGTTGCTAGAGGGGAGGGGTAGTCTTCTGGCGTACCGTGTGGGACAAATATGTGGGATGATACTAAAATCCAAATTGTAGTCATATACAAAATCCAAATTGTAGTCATATACAAAGCCATGCTATTCAGCATGCTTTGTTACGATCGTGCTACATTGTCTACCTTTTGAGCAAGCGATTCCCTAAAGAAGTGCTTCTCAAATCGCCTGGCCTTGGCAACATGTCTAACGGACCCCGAGAGAATCACATTGAATTATAATTTAAATTGAATTATATAACTGATTTAAAAACTTCATTACCTTGTTCCACGTGTCACCAGTAGATTACAGTTGTGTTGCAGTGATTTATCTATTATCGATTTTTCCTGAAGTGTAAAGTTATTTATGAATGTATGTACATTTGTTATACATGTCCATGGTTTTATTTAAAATAAATACCGGTCAGTGGTCTAACAAAGGTTGAGCAATACTGCTCTAAAATAACTTCTATTAATAACATAATAAAAGTGTTTGTAAAAAAGAGAAATGTCTTTATATTCCATAAAGGGTGGTATGTATTGCCGCCCATGGTATCATTCATGAGCCTAGTGGAGCCTTTGAGCTATGGTAGTGACTACACTATCACACCTGTTGTGTTTCACTGACGATTAGGATATGTCACTTTCAACACAATCCTTGTGATAAATACCCTTGCATGCTTGCTATGAACGTCAAATAGCGAAATTTGCAACCAATATGGGACACAGCCCGTTCATCTCTTAATCAAGTGTGTAATGTACAGTCTGTATATAGTTCTTATTAGATGCCGCGTATATTATAAATCCTCATCCCAACTAAAGATTTCGGACGTTCAAACAAGTTTCTAACTTTGAAATGGAAGTTTAAATGAGGTATATTTGAAATACCTCATTTCTCTCTCACCATCCCCCTTTTTTTGGAAAAAAAATTTTCAGCTGGGAAAAGTACGGAAAAAATACATATTGTGTTTCACATTTTTAGATAAAATATCGAATCGAAACAATTTAGTTTTTTTATATAATAGTATTGTTGATGTCAACTTTTGTCAAACTCCAACTCCTCCTTGCCAATTCACAGTTATTATAGACCACCACCCCTATTAAACAAATTAAAATTGTTAACGTATCCTAATCAGGATGTAGCCATCAACCTAGCATTTTTTTTACTGTTGTGTTTTTCTAGGCAACATTATAAATACGTCAGAAGTTCACCATTGCTTTCTGAATGGTTCGAATGAACAATTGCTTGCGACGGAATTCGAACCCTGTACCGTGGCTATCGTAGACACGTACTGCACCAAACATATACAGAGTTGGACACCCCCTATTTGTTGACGTAATTTATGAGCAGCTCCCTACTCGGTTCCAGACGTTAAGATATGTTTTCACCTTCAGAATGTAAGAGTAGTATTGACAGTGAGAATGAGAAAACTAGACACACTACAGTTCCTAATATAAATCTTTAATCTATATACTTAATGAAAGGTTAAAAAGGCATAAAAACCTGATTTCATTGTGTTTGGGTTAACTCATCTGTCAATAGTAAAACTCATTTCACGTAACTCCGCAGCTGCAAGCGATAATGATCACCTTCTTCAATAGAAGACCTCTCAGCAGGACCCCATGCGTGACGTGTTTGATTATTCTCGTGCTTCTATATGATTGGAGTGGCACGCCAAAAATAGCAAAGGCCGACCAATAGATCGCACCGAAATGGGTCCCCTAGGTCATGTTTACGTTTTAGTTTAGAGGTCTTCTATTGAAGAAGATGGTGCGATAATCGTCACGGATCTCCAAAATGAATTCCCTTTGTAAATAAGATAACGCTTACGGTATACGAATCTGTGACCACCTAGAAACGAATGGCTCAAACACAAAGACAGGGTGATCCCCTTAACAATCATCGGCTAAGAGTCAAAGGGCAATCATAAGACTAATAACGGTAGGTTTTTTTTTCAAAGCTGTTCATAGTATAGCTATAAGCAGAACTTAGTTGAGTTTATAAGAAATATATAAAATGTAGTACAAATAGTTTATTTATTAATTCTGGAACAATATTGAGTTTAGTCTAAAAGTTTAAGAATTAACCTTCAACATCACATGGCGAGATACAAAATTATTTAGATTCTTTACAAACATCAAGTTTTAGATATTTTTAAAATTAATGTACTGTGTGCAAAAATTAAGTTATCTTATTTTTACAGGCTTCTGTGGATAACATATGTTTATATTGCTGCACAAAAGAGTACTGTTTTCATAATTTACAACATTACTAGGTTTGTTGAAGATTTGCATGTTAAAGTATGTGTTTGTCTTTGGAATGTTTACACTAATTAGAAGTCATATGAGAGTGAATTGACGAGTTTATTGATGATATGCACTATGTTTGTTATGTAATAGTAATCGTATAAACGTATCACTTCATAGTTTATGTAACGTTTCACTTCATAGTTTATGTGCAGTGTGTTTGAGATTGGTTACGAACATTTATATCACATGTTCCCAAAGTGGGTCATATCACCCCCCCCCAAAGTGAGCGCTGAAGCCATGTAGATGGGCGATAGTGGGTTCAGAAGCAATTGGGAAAGTTCATGCGGTATACGGGTAGGTTGTTCCTTACAGAAACCATTTTTAATATATATTTAAATATTAATTATTTTCTTTTTTTTTGCAAATGTATAACAATTTAAAATTACAATTTTGCAATGTAATTCATTGTATACCCGTCTTTGCAGCAATTTTCTATTTCCATTATTTATTCATTTGAAAATTGACCAAATCTGACATAAATAAATATCCATTTCACCATGTCTGACAGAAATAAATATCCATTTTCTTTGTCAGTGAAAACATAGAGCATGTATATATGTGTGTATAATGGGTTCTGTTTATTACAATAGCAAATATATTCGTTATATTTTTATTATATTAAGTTATACTTTCGCTATATTACATCTGTTTTTAACGACAGTTGAATCCAATATTAACAAGCTTTTTTTAAAAAAAAACCAGGCTCATCCTTCACATAATCTATTTATTTTGTTTTGTATTTTTACTTTATAAGTTCGAAATAAACAATTTTGTATTATATTTTATGGTGTTTATATTATTACAATAAGATTCCTACTAATGTAATGCAATCTCTTAATACCAGATTCTGAATTTTCATATTTAAACTATTGTTGTCATTGTATACAAACCATTGTATGCAACTGTGTATGATGTTATTCGAGAATTTACACTTTACAATATAAAATAAAATAAACACATATACAAATGCACATTTTTTATATATATATATATAAGTCCGGCTCTGTGTCCAAGTAGTACAGGGCGCGCCTGTGACGGCTAAGGTACTAAGGTCCCCACCATAGGCATTTGAGCATCCGGATCGTTCAGAAAGAAATAGCTTACTACTTAACCTAGAAAATCACTACAGCCACAAAATGCTGAGTTGATTGCTTCGTCCTAAATAGGATACGCTACCAATTATATATATATATTTAATTGCTTATATATATATATATATATACACTAGCTGTAATATCCGGCGTTGCCCGGATGGAATTCTGTGACTCTCACCTGTTGCCTAATGGACAATTGAAGGTGTAGATAGCCCGAATCTTTCGAAGCATGCTCATAGAACCAGTCAGAAAACAGACACTTTTAGCGCTATAGAACTCCAGTAATATAAATGCATACACATGCACATTCATAAATAACACCAATGAGCATGCAGAAACAACACAATATCTATTTCGATAGAAAATAGTGCATCCAAAGGTTCATACGACACATTTTATGGTTCAATTAGATTGCTGCGCTGCTTAATGGCATGATCGAAATCCACGGGAGTATATCCTTTACCAATCTGCAGTAAACCTCAAGTACAGTATCCTGAATATTGATCAACAAAAGACGTTTTTTCTTCTTCTTCTTCTTCTGCGTTCGTTCTCAAACTCTGCAGATTAGCAGGATGTATTCCGGAGAACGGAATGCGTTGTGTCATAGTTTACAGCATTTCTGCGATATCTGCGCCTTTCGGCCTGACATATCCGACTTCAGCATGGCATTGGGTCACTGACCCTATATGGAATGGGACAGCTAACTCCATCCCATAACCTCCTTAGTCGCCTTTTACGACATGCGTGGAAGGTAAACAGTGTTGCTATTCTTTGCTCCCCTTTCAGGAACCGGCAACAAACGGGCGAAAATACGTTTTTCTCATATTTGTTTCCAGTTTAGAGGTTAAAATATTTTGCGACACATAGTAAGGCAAGCCGTAATGCTATTAGTATTAGCTATTTCTAGTTTTACAGTCAGAGCCTGGCAAAAATCTCCTGATAAGGCAACAGTACCACTTCCCATAATGCCTGTGATGCTTCAAAATTTGTGCTAAGTGCTTATCTATAATGCGCTTTCTCGAGTTCCATTAGCACATTCATCACATAGTGAAAGTACACATGTTTTAAAAATGGCACAGGAAAAGTTATATTTATCATTTTATAAGTCAGTTTTCCAATTAGCACACCCGTCATCTGTTGTCGACGGTCCTAAACTGGGTCTTTATTTTTTATACTTTTCACTATCTAAAACAATTTATTTATAATAAATTGTGCTGAAAATGTGTCAGTGATAACGTACATAGCACATGTTGATGACGATTACTGCAACATCCCAGTTACTAATATTTATCGAATTATTTATTCTCTTTTCGTTGCATTTGTTTAAATAAAATGTTCTCGAAGGATACAACTTATATACAACTGCACAGTTCGGCTACATCTGTTGTGTAAGAAGAAAATAGTGGTGCAGTCATCATCATGTGTTGCAGTAATTAAGTATATGTTAATATGAACAGCGATAATGCATGGATCTCTAGGTACAAGGATGTATTACGGGATATACGACAGCAAAGCAATGGTTCATTGCAAATACATTGATGGGAAATCTCTTAAGGGCTTTCAATAAATTGCAAGAATTAGGAAAGATGGTGTCTGAAAAAGTTTGAAAGAATAGACATTAAGACTATTTACTTGTATACACCATTTAAATTGTTTCAATTGGAAAATTATGTCTAACAATTTGAAACAGATCAATCATGTATTATTTTGTTCGTTTTTTTCATGAAATATATTTAGGTTAGTCAGGATCACTGAATATTTGACAGTTGGTAGACGTGGAAGGGGGGGGGGGAGGTAAAAAATTAACAAAACATATTTGACGTAATATTTGGACAGCCCTTAGTATTAGGATATTTCCTTCACGATCTTTTGTGCTGTTTTGGAGACACCTTGTTAAGCTAGCTACAACATCATAGAGACAATTTGTTAAGCTAGCTACAACATCATAGAGACAAACAATTTGTTAAGTTAGCTACAACATCATAGAGAGAATTTGTTAAGTTAGCTACAACATCATAGAGAGAATTTGTTAAGCTAGCTACAACATCATAGAGAGAATTTGTTAAGCTAGCTACAACATCATAGAGAGAATTTGTTAAGCTAGCTATAACATCATAGAGACAAACAATTTGTTAAGTTAGCTACAACATCATAGAGAGAATTTGTTAAGCTAGCTACAACATCATAGAGAGAATTTGTTAAGCTAGCTACAACATCATAGAGACAAGTTAGCTATATCATTGAGACAACCTGTTAAGCTAGCTACATAATTGAGACAGCTTGATTAGCTAGCTATAATATTCTTGAGACAATTTGCTAAGCTAGCTACACCATCATAGAGACAATTTTCATCGATATGGCTAGAAAATGTATATACAGAAAGAAATGTTTCAGCTTTGTGTTTACAACTAGATCCCTTGTCGTGATGTTGCAAATCTCGAGTATTCTTCTACCAAGAGATCCATGGATAATCACAGTAGTTGATCTATCTCTGCACAAAACTAAGCCATATGGTGCACATAATTTTTCACAGTTTGTGTGGGAGACGATGTAGGGTTTGTGTGGGAGACGAGGTAGGGTGTGTGTGGGAGACAAGGTAGGGTTTGTGTGTGAGATGAGGTAGTATTTGTGTGGGAGATGAGTCGTGTTTGTGTGGGAGATGAGGTAGTATTTGTGTGGGAGATGAGTCGTGTTTGTGTGGGAGATGAGGCAGTATTTGTGTGGGAGATGAGTCGTGTTTGTGTGGGAGATGAGTCGTGTTTGTGTGGGAGATGAGTCGTGTTAGTGTGGGAGATGAGGCAGTATTTGTGTGGGAGATGAGTCGTGTTTGTGTGGGAGATGAGTCGTGTTTGTGTGGGAGATGAGTCGTGTTAGTGTGGGAGATGAGGCAGTATTTGTGTGGGAGATGAGTCGTGTTTGTGTGGGAGATGCGTCGTGTTTGTGTGGGAGATGAGTCGTGTTTGTGTGGGAGATGAGGTAGTGTTTGTGTGGGAGATGAGGTAGTATTTGTGTGGGAGATGAGTCGTGTTTGTGTGGGAGATGAGTCGTGTTTGTGTGGGAGATGAGTCGTGTTTGTGTGGGAGATGAGTCGTGTTTGTGTGGGAGATGAGTCGTGTTAGTGTGGGAGATGAGGCAGTATTTGTGTGGGAGATGAGTCGTGTTTGTGTGGGAGATGAGTCGTGTTTGTGTGGGAGATGAGTCGTGTTAGTGTGGGAGATGAGGCAGTATTTGTGTGGGAGATGAGTCGTGTTTGTGTGGGAGATGAGTCGTGTTTGTGTGGGAGTTGAGTCGTGTTTGTGTGGGAGATGAGGTAGTGTTTGTGTGGGAGATGAGGTAGTATTTGTGTGGGAGATGAGTCGTGTTTGTGTGGGAGATGAGGCAGTATTTGTGTGGGAGATGAGTCGTGTTTGTGTGGGAGATGAGGTAGTATTTGTGTGGGAGATGAGTCGTGTTTGTGTGGGAGATGAGGTAGTATTTGTGTGGGAGATGAGTCGTGTTTGTGTGGGAGATGAGGCAGTATTTGTGTGGGAGATGAGTCGTGTTTGTGTGGGAGATGAGGTAGTATTTGTGTGGGAGATGAGTCGTGTTTGTGTGGGAGATGAGGTAGTGTTTGTGTGGGAGATGAGGTAGTGTTTGTGTGGGAGATGAGGCAGTATTTGTGTGGTCGTGTCCCTCGACATTTATACAGTCCTCGTCAGTAATCATTCTTCAAAAGTGATGCTATTTGCATTCTTCAGTGATTTACAATGGATGTAAACACAAGGTAACCAATTAAAATGACAGGAAAAGTTTATAGTGGCACTTTTGAAGGACAACAATGATTCCACATTGACTTCCGGTAGCGACGTCCGTTGATAGAGGGTGTTTCTCTAATCAAGTCTGGGTCATTCCGTCGATCGTTGGATTAATCAACTAACATCGTAAAGTCCATACCGATTTGTGTAACAGATTTTTCATCTACAGTCTATAATTTCTTCTTCATCATCATCAGGTGCCGTCTGGCGTAGGCGATCATGGCTCTCCACAGCTCTCTGTCTACAGTATTCGTTGTTGCTTTCCTGCTGTGCCAGGTTGTCAAATCGTTTAATATTTTCTCACGTTGTCGTTCTCTGTCTCTGTTGCCTTAAATCTTGCCTATTGTGATTATGTTCTCCAAACCTGCCTGTCTCATGAAGTTGCCAAAAAATGAAGAACGTCTTTTTCTTATATTATTGATTAAGCTCCGTCTCACATTTGACTCTTTTAACATCTCCACATTAGTTTTTCTGGCAGCCCATGGTATTCTCAGCATTCTTCTGTAGACGCACATCTCTGTTGCCTCTAATTTCCCACTTTCCTGTTTGTTTATTGTCTAAGACTCGCATCCATAGTTAGCATGGGAGTTATATACACTGCAGAACTCTCTTTCTCACCTCTAATGACAAGGTCATAATACACAATATATTTTCATTTTTCTGAATGTTGCTTTTGCTTGCACTTTTCTGCTTTTTATTTCAGGCCTTTCATATCACAAGTTGTAAGTTTTATTTGCTTGGCTACTGTCAGCGCTTTCATGTCGGTCATTGATAGCAGAGTGTTGGCATAAAAATAATGTTTATCATCTGTCTCTTGACTTCCATATTGATCTTTGGGTTCAGCAGTAATGGTGATAGCTGGTATGTCACTATGTTATTTTTTTTAATGTTTCGTTCTCTATCAATATACTTTCCAGGTTTTAAATTCAGAAGTTTGTTTCACTTTAGTTTTGTTTATTGTATATTCACTGGATTTGATGACTTGCTGATTTTCATTGCTTCCGTTTTCTGTGTATTTACTTTCATGTTATACTTTATGCATGTTGTCGTGAGTGTGTTAATATGATTTTGTAACTGCTATTCATCTTCGTAAATAATAAGTTGCACATCAGTAAATAACAGATCTTTGTGTTATTTAATTCCTCTTCAGATTCTTCTTATTTCTGAACTGTTTACTTTCTTGATTCTGGATTTTTTTATTATTATGTCCATGTATATGTCAAAAAGTTGGGTGAGAGCACTTATCCTTGTCTTACCTCTGATTGATTTTTACTTATGCGGTTGCGTGTGTGTGTCTTACCAATGACCCACTAGATAAACCACCCATGGAACAGAAAGCCTTAGTAGATGACATGCCGTTATATTGAGGCTCTCCTTATGGAAGCTTTGTATCATGTCATCTATACAATTATAGACCCCTCTGAGTAGAAGGCAATAGGCATTGCACTAAATAGAAAGCTACAGTCTCTTGGGTATTAACGAAAATATAGAACCCCCCACCTCCCCACTGTGCGTAGGAAGTAGAGATTATCGCTTTCTGGGGTTCTGATACACCAAAAAATGCCTGATTTTGTTTCGAAAATGAAAACATTCCACCGGTTGTTCTTACTGAGCTTTGGCAGTTCTGATAAAGGGCTTTTGTATTTTCTAGTAACTGACCTTCGATTCCACAATTTTCTAGTGTTTCCCATAAAGTGTTTCTAGTGACTTTATCGAATGAGTTTTTCCTAGTCAATAAATATTGTGTTTAGTTCTTGATTGTATTCTACTTTTTTTATACTAAGTTGTCTCCAGGAAAAAAGAAAAAGAACATCTGCACAACTTACTCCTCTCCTGAACCCAACTTGGGAGGAGCTCATTTTGTTGTCTGTAATGTTATGCGTGTTTCCAATATTTTGGCATACATTTTTCCTGTATTATTTAGTAGGGAGATACCTCTGTATGATTCACATTCTATTTTGCTTCCTTTGTTCTTCCATATCAGTACTATTATTGATTTTTGCCAGCATTCTGGCACTCTTCTTTCTTCCCATGCTATTTTGAATAATTTTGCTAGCCATTTCACCCCTGTTTCCTTGCATGCTTTTATCGCCTCATTAGTTATACCGATTGCTTTGGTGATTTGGTATTGGCGTTAGATTTTAAGACTGCTTCTATTTCTTGATTTAGTATGTCAGATTCTGCGATGTCTTGGTGTTTTGGAATGTAAATATATTCTGTTGTTATGATAGGATTGTATAACTCTTGAAAATATTCTTTCCTCTTTCTAAGATGTTCAATATAGGATTGTCATTTTTATCATTTATTATTGTTGTGGGGTTGTAGTTTTCGTCTCTTACGCTCGTTGATTTGATACATGTGGAAAATTCTCTCGGTGTTGACTTGCATATTTCTGTTAGATGTTATGCATATTCATTCCAGAAGCTAGATTGTGCTTCTTTTATTATGCATTTAGTGTTAGTCCTTGCTTGTCTATATTGTAAGTAGTGTTCTTGTTATTTAAATTTTAGCCATGTTTTGAAACACAGTTGTGTTCGTAGCCTTCCTTATTTCCTCGTTCCACCATTCAGTTGTGTTCGTATTTTGTATGTGTTTCCTTACACTGCATATATGTTGTACGTTACTCAACATTGCATCTTTGAAATCAACATAGCATCTTTGAATATGTTCCATTCTCATAAGATGCTTTCCGTATGGGTTTACATGGGTATAACTGGGTCGAAAAACAGATAAACGATACATGAAAATACGTCTCAATATTTTTTAATCGTACATAATTCAGTGTTTCTCAACATGGTCCTCATGTGGGCCACAGAGACTTGGAGGGGATCAAGAAGGAAAAATCGCAAATTGAAGGACACCATAGCCGTTGAAAGTGCCAAAGAAAACCTTTGAACGATAAATAACGCGAAATATATTTCTATATATATATAAATATATTTGAAATATAACGCACATTAAAAAAATTTGGTGATCAGTAAAGAGTCAATGACATTTTTTGAGTTATCAATCATGCTGTGGATGAAAAATTGTCAATATTGAGCAACTGTCAATAAAAGGTTGAGAACAACTGGAATCTATCTTTTAGAGCGAGTGTAAGAGGTTTTTATTTGTTAAAAAATTAAATCATTGAAAGCCTGATCATCTTCAATTGTGACCCACTGCGATATAAGTCATATTGGCTAATGAGAAATCATATCTTCTAAAATGACTCTGTTGACTATTTCCTTGATTTTCATTGGTTGTGTAACAAGTACAAACATAGTGACAAATGAAAACTACGGTTATAGTCAAATAAGTCATTAAGATGTCTCGATCTCCCATTAGCAAGTAAGTCTATATTTTAGACGGTCATGCTTGAAGTCCTTACCCATAATAGCCATGCGCGCTGATCACAAACAGCGTCATTTTTATTGGATGCTGCGACCAATCATTTGTCACTTTGAATATGCTTTATGTCACCAACAAATGAAAATCAACGAAAAAGTCTGACCAGAGAAGATCAGAAACGCTGTTTGAAATCAGCGCAAAAAACTATTCCATATATCTTGACTCATGATAACTAGTCAATAATTATGAGATCAAATCTTTGATCACATTGTTAGACTTATGAACAAATCAGTAAGACGACAGCTTGATTCAAGCATCAAGATTCAAGTATATTATAGGGAAAAAACTATTCATTTGTTTTCTTCGAACCTTCCATAATTTATATAATTGGATTTTACAAATCTTTTAAACGTCCTATAATTTATATCGCTCCATTTCGTGTTTTCAAACGTCCTATAATTTACATCACTCGATTCCACATGTTTTTAAACGCCCTATAATTTCTATCGTTCGGTTTCACATTTTTTTTAAACGCTAGATAATTTGTGTCACTCTACTTCACATAAAAGCGACATTGTAGAGACATATTTTTGATAAAGGAAATGTTTTATGTTGTCTTGAGTCAGACCGCTGATGAAATGCACGTCTCCTAATCAATAACTGCACTTAGCGAAATATATAATAAAGTGATACTAATAAATTCACAAAGCAAAATCATTATATAATAAAGCAATACTAAAGAGTGTTGTAATATATATAATATTAGATAGAAGAAAGTGATTATAGATTATTTGAAATGACATCACAGTACTCATGGCATACCAAAGGGTTCACATTTAATTTTGGCGGATACTGAAGCCTGTGTAGAATGTTTATGTGACTTTTTATTGTATACTAACCTCAATTTTTCTCAAACATATGATCATGTAATCTTCACACATAATTCTGAATTCTGAAAATCTAGATCACAAACTTGTGTCCTCATCCAATTAATACTCACAGATGAAATGCAGTCTCTTTCGTTTTCTTTCGCACTTTTTATCTCTCTCTCTCTCTCTTTCTCTATCTCTCTCTTCCTCTCTTCTATCCAAAATCAGTATTCCGTCTTATCACGAGCGCCCTGGAAACCAATCTGTCAGGTCTCTCATTACCTCGCACCCCAGCATGGCCAGGACAGTAGATCCACATAATTTCCTGCAGGCGTGAAGTCGCAAAAGACTCCATCCATTCATGTCACAAATATTCAATCTCTATCTTGTGAATCATTGGTTGAGAGTTTAACATAATAACAACCGTGACGATCTAAGATTCATTGCACCAATTAAATGACTACCGTAATCTTCATTATTATACTGGATGATATGGTAGTGTACGCGTTTCTTCTCTCAAAGTTTATTTTTCCTCTCCAGCGTCACAGAAATTCCAAACCAAATGTCATCCTTTCCACAAGACCCATAAGAGCGAAAACCTATAGTCTCCAGCATAATCACATATTAGTTGTTTCATTTTTTACTCTCATGTACAGTTTAACACGTCTACACAGCAGGTCCGGTTTTCGTGATAAAATAAAAATTGCTGAAATCGTTATAGCCCTTCGTTATAACGGGTCGGAGTGCTACCGCCAATTGTCATTGCGTAAGGCCAATCCGATTATTTCTGTGATTTTGTTGCTATCGTGCGGCAGTTAATGCCAACTGGGAGCTTTAGGGGATAGTACCATGCTTTTTATGGATTGGTGAAAGTATAATTATATCACCAATGAAAATCATGACAATAGTCGTAGTGGCCTTGGGTGCCGAAATTGCACCAAGGTCTGTTAAAACGAAAGTCACAATATTAACAGGCCTAGTGGACATGATTGCTACTTCTCTCATTTTTCGTCAGATTTCATGTCTCCTTGGATATCAATCAAGTGAGAAGATGTAGTTGCAAGTCCCGTCCATTAGAACAAGATTTTTACACCAATGTTATACAACACAAAATGCTCAATCTTCCGTATTCCATTGTTATAAAACACAAAACGTTCTTTCTTCCATATTCCAATGTTATAAAACACAAAATGCTCAATCTTCCATATTCCAATGTTATAAAACACAAAATGCTCAATCTTCCATATTCCAATGTTATAAAACACAAAATGCTCAATCTTCCATATTCCAATGTTATAAAACACAAAATGCTCAATCTTCCATATTCCAATGTTATAAAACACAAAACGTTCTTTCTTCCATATTCCAATGTTATAAAACACAAAATGCTCAATCTTCCATATTCCAATGTTATAAAACACAAAATGCTCAATCTTCCATATTCCAATGTTATAAAACACAAAATGGTCATACTTCCATATTCCAATCGTATAAAACACAAAATTCTCAATCTTCCATATTCCAATTGCTTAAAAACCACAGGTAATGTGGGGATTTTGTCAAAAAAACCTCTTCCAAAATGGAGCGAGAAATATTTATTTACATTTATTTTATTATTAGGACACATTGCTTTTTTATTTTAGTGAGATTATAACTACGTCCATTTCCATAATGTATGTCTTGTCTTCATAATTATTCTCATTTCATGTCTCACTATATATAATGCACCTTCTGCCGTATTTCAGTGTATGTAGAATTCATGTATTTCTCATATTTCATGTCTCATTATATTCATTATTCATTTCTATGCCACTATCGTACTATATCCACAACTATATATCGTTATATCTACAATTACTTTGTGGTCACTGTATATTCATTACTGTGTTACAATGCAAAAAAATTATGTTTTACTATATTCACTATTTATCTTTTTTTTCAGGATAATACTTACACTTGAAGATCTAAAATGACAAATTACGAAAGGACCACCTTAACGTTTGAGCCGGTGTGGCAGACAACACCACAACAATTCACAAGTTCCCAATATCTCAACGTGGATGATAACAAACGTTCCAGAGCCAGCTCTGATCCAGGTGGCCTTCACATCTGCATCGTTCCAGAAATCACAATCACCTGTGAAGATGGTAGAAACACGGAATGTACAGAGGAAGATGAGTTTGACGCATTTTTGATTCCACCTGTACAGCGACCTCGTTCAAATACTTGCCCAGAGGAAATGTTCCGGTCTCGGAAAGGAAGACCCCCAACACCTCCACCTGAAGACGTACATGTTCATAAAAATACAACTGGTAAGCGCTTCTCCTTTAACTTCGCCCACAAGGATATCAATGGAGTATCCTTCGCCCAGCATAGACTCAGTAAAGTCAACGAAGAAAATACCGATCATAATCAAAAGAACATTCACAAAAAAGTACGTTCATCTTCCATTACTGCACATACTAATCTGTGTTCCTCTTCCTCGAACAGTTATATGATCAAATCAAATTCTGACAACAATAAAGACAAAGTATTTCCTCTTGTGAATCCGTGTCGTTTCAAGCCTACATCTTCCATGACAAATACATATGATACTAGTCTAAGCAGCAAGATTGATAAAATGTCAGTGACCGAGGGAAATAACTCGGTGAAATCTAATAATAACGAGAAACATGCAACACAAAATGATGTTTATACAGATGTCTTATCATGCTCCTCCGGATCATCCAAAGAAAATAGTAACGATATTGTCACATCTGTCATCTAGTACAGTAGTTCTCCGCGGTAACTATATGGTACACACGGGACCAGAGCGCTTTTCTGGGAGGGGGGAAGGCACATATAACGAAATGACAATTAATTTGCTATGGAATGTCCAAAAACGTCCACAGAAATGGACTTTTATAAGACTTTTTTCTTACATTAAATAATACGATAATGAGTATAGAACGAAGGTGAGCAACTCGTTTTGGCCTGCGAGCCAGATTTATATTTTTTTTTACCTGAGATAGAGCCAACAATTTTGTTTCAGTATTTTGAGTTGCAATTCGTTTTTTAACACAAAGACAGGTGTGTGTGATACTTTTAACACAGCCTGACACACAAACAAGAACAAGCGAGTGTGGTACTTGTAACACAGCCTGACAAACAAGAACAAGTGAGTGTGGTACGTGTAACATAGGCTGACAAACCAACAAGAACAAGTGAGTGTGGTACTTGTAACAGGCTGACAAACCAACAAGAACAAGTGAGTGTGGTACTTGTAACAGGCTGACAAACCAACAAGAACAAGTGAGTGTGGTACGTGTAACATAGGCTGACAAACCAACAAGAACAAGTGAGTGTGGTACTTGTAACACAGCCTGACAAACCAACACGAACACGTGAGTGTGGTACTTGTAACAGCCTGACAAACCAACAAGAACAAGTGAGTGTGGTACTTGTAACACAGCCTGACAAACAAGAACAAGTGAGTGTGGTACTTGTAACACAGCCTGACAAACAAGAACAAGTGAGTGTGGTACGTGTAACACAGCCTGACAAACAAGAACAAGTGAGTGTGGTACTTGTAACACAGCCTGACAAACAAGAACAAGTGAGTGTGGTACTTGTAACATAGGCTGACAAACCAACAAGAACAAGTGAGTGTGGTACTTGTAACACAGCCTGACAAACCAACAAGAACAAGTGAGTGTGGTACTTGTAACAGGCTGACAAACCAACAAGAACAAGTGAGTGTGGTACTTGTAACACAGCCTGACAAACCAACACGAACACGTGAGTGTGGTACTTGTAACAGCCTGACAAACCAACAAGAACAAGTGAGTGTGGTACTGTTAACACATCCTGACAAACCAACAAGAACAAGTGCTGTGGTAGATATAACACAGCCTGACAACCCAACAAAACAAACTTTGCTGACCGAAATTGTCCAGAAAGCCTTATTTTCCCCACATCTGCTATAGATTATTATCCGTATTCAGAAATACACTTTGACTAACAAAACAGGACAGTGTACACAATTGTAGAGTATTTTTTACTCGCTCGATTATGGCCACGGAAGCAATTTTCATCTGTAAGTGGAATTATGCGAGAGAAAGTTAAAAACCACTAACCAAAGAAATTATTCATCTGGACAGTTTCTAATATGAAATGATTAAATCGCAGCATAAAGTCAACAAATTTGAGCTGGCCTTGCTCTAGAGCAGATTTTATATCACGCAGGAACAGTTATGATTGAGTGTAACAATTATTGAGATGTAATCGCGTGATGTGCGTGTTATATGCACGAAATGACAAATATAATAATTGTTTCTAAATTGTGTATCTTATGAATTCATTTTTTAGTTGATGAAAAGCTTTGCATGAATATTGATATTCATCAGAAAGGCAAAGATAAAAAATGATTGTCTTCACATCCGGTAAGAGAACATAAAGAAATATGATTATTTTTTTGTTCAAATCTGGCGGTTGGCGGAAACACATGATCTTCTTATGCTTCGTGTCTGATAATGAGGCCAGGAGAAAGTAAACCTGTTATCCTTTATCCAAAAGGGAACTTCAGACCAAAAATACAATCATGACATCATTTGTGGAAAAGAACAAATAAAATACAACAGAAAAATTGAAACTCTTCCAAATATGAAACAGAAAATGGTTGAAAAAATAATCCAAATAAATGAAAACGTGAATCAAGAGAAGATTAACATTAGAAGTAAAGTTTGCTTTAAGAAAGAATTCAGAATATAATGCAAATTTGATTTCAAGAAAAGATTAGCGTAAGTAATAAAAGTTGGTTAAAGACTGAAATCACAATAAGAAGCAATACTCATTTCAAGAAATGAGCACAAGAAGTTAGAGTTGGTTGGAAACTGTTTACCATAGAAATACAAGGACATTGAAGATCATTCTAGCGAATCTCATCACGTAGATCAGACTCACATCTCTAGTTAATCTTCATTTGTGTTTATCTCAGGTTGTATTTTTTGGAGGAAAATTAACACTTCTCTCTCTCTCTCTCTCTCTCTCTCTCTCTCTATGGGAGTCGCGGTAGTATATTGTCGAAGTAATAAACCCGCAGACCAGGCGGTCTGGGTGTCTGGTTCACACATAATTTCATGTGTTTATTAAACCATCCCTAATAACCATAAGAAAATGGGTACCAGGACTCAAACTTTGGAAAGGACGAGGAATATCACCATAACTACTGCGCAAGTGTTGAAGACAACACTAGTCTTGTGGTGTCTTGGCAATCACTAGCTTCCCAGCTGAATATATAGGCGAAACTTAAAGTCTGCTAAAAAGCTGAATAACCTATGCCTTTTTTACATTTACGATCTCTCATAATTCTCTCTTTCTTTCTCTCTCTCTCTTTCTCTCTCTCTTTATCTTTCTCTCTTTCTCTCTCTCTCTCTCTCTCTCTCTCTCTCTCCGTTGGTGCTTCAATATCTTGTTGGATACAGTAGTGTGTCATGGATATGACATATGCGGTTTCAAGATCAGACTAAAGAATATTTAATACGCAGATATTGTTTGTAATAATTCCTGATCTTCTTTATTGTTTTTTTCTCTCTACAGATGTATGTATTATGTGTGTCTGCACACACTCCTTCCTTATCTTTCTCTAAAGATGTGTGGTTTATGTATGTCTGCACACACTCCTTTCTTATCTGTCTCTAAAGATGTGTGGTTTAGAATTATTATAGATAATGAGAGTATATTTTATGCTACAAAAGTGAAAGGATATTTTGTTTACGACATTGCAGTTAAACATTTGCTGAATATTTAGGAGTCACTAATATAAGTAATCGTAATCGTACGGTCTGGACAACTTGCAAACAACCGGCTTTCGAACCACGAGCAAATTCGCCAGATTATGGTTCGTGAGGAGGGTACATTAGCTACTCTACCACAGAGCCAACACATAGTGTGTAATGCGCTATATTCAGTGCACTGCCTTGACGTGTGCTATGTTTTCACACTAGATGAATTAGTTTGTAATGCATGAATTGTCCACACTCATACTAACTCACACGCGCGCGCATACACACACTCATACTTTATCTGTGCAGTTGTTTGATTCATCATTCAAATAGTGTGGAGCACATGCACGCTAGTTTAATGTCTCTCTCTGTCTCTTTTCTCTCAAGACGTCTTGTCTTGTTCATGTGCACCGCTAGGCGTCATATAAACCGAAGTCTTCTCTCTTTAGCTAACTGTGATACCGCTGCCATCGTGCAGCCTTGGTGTTCTAGTATTTCTCTGATGTCATCTAGCCATCTTCGTCTGGGTTTTCTCCTGTTTCTCTTTTCAGATGATCTTTTATTGAAGACCATTGATGGAATGATATCTGGTTCCATACTGATAAGGTGTAGGTGGTCAAACCATTCGATCTTTTGTGTGTCTTGCACGATATTGTTTTCATCATATTTCTTATAGTGGCATTGTTTATTCTATCTCTTTTTATTACCAGACAGTGTGTTTCAAAAATAAGCAATTTGTATTTTTGATAGAGAGGTGACTTTTGACATCTCTTAACATTCAATTAATTTTTCAAGATTTGTTGCATATTGTAAATGGAGTGTTGTATAGATATTCTTTTCAGTGTTCATTGGATCTTGAGCTAGTCTACCAAATAACCATTTAAACTGTAATAAACCCAAGCAATTACCCACGTGTAAATATTGCCTAGCAATAAAAGCTGAAAACCTCAATATTGACGCCCTTCCCTTTCAATACTAATAAAAACCTTTTACAAATATCTTCATCACTCACTAACTCAATATGAGCCGCTAAATCAACTTCAAAAGGCCTCAACATTTTTTTAATAATGGCTCTATGCTACCAAGATTAGAACTACGTGGCAACAATACAATTGGATATTCACAGCAACAATAACAACATATATATTTACTTCCAATAAGAGCATTAGAAAGAGGGTCAAAAGAGTTATTTCATAATCAATTGCAGCTATCATCAGTGTTCAATATTGTGACTAGAAGCCTTTACAGTGATCACATTCTCGCTAACAAGTTCAAAATTTCTTTTCTAAAAACTTATTGATAATTTGTATTGGTATTTTGCATATAGAATTGTATTTTAATATCATGCATACAATGTTTTTGTTTATCTTTAAACATGTGTCCAGTTTGAGAGATGAATTCTTTATGTTATTATTCTTAAATCATATCACCACATCTGTACACAATTTCATAATGTGAGCAGTACAAGTTTGTCTTGCAATAGAAATAAATGGTATTCTAATTGCACTAACCTATCTTTGGGCATAATAATGATATTCTCGAACACAACGCTTGTCTAATATTAAAATTGTTCTATTGAGAACAAAAATGTATTACGTTATTAGACCAAACCCTGTTAAACGTTAGTGGCTAACATGAAAGGTGATTGCAGTTATTACTGCATAGCGTTTAATTGTTTTATTACATGCTACATACATAATGGGTCTGAAAAGAAAATTCATAACTATGAAACAGGTTGCAGCAATGCTGTACAGACACTTCTATATGTAGAATAAAAGAGGTCGTTTATAACACTACATCTATTGTATATAAATACGGCTTCTAAACTAGATATTTAAGTGTAATCAAGGCTTTATGCGATAAGCCACGATGCTGTGTTAGAACAAACGTGAGTATGACATGTTTATTTCATAGAAACAGGAGTAAAACAAGGCTGCATTATGTCATCTTTGTTTTTTAGCTTGGCTATATTCTGGATTATGAAATATTACAGCCATCATGAACTATTGTCTATTCCCAGGTGGATGATGATAAGAATATCCACACTTGCCGCTGAGAATAGAGGTGGTGACCGGAAGCTTTATTTGTCTATCCAAGGCCAGATGTCTTACCTTGGCTGCATTGAATCCGTATTTGTTCTGTGTTGTCTTGATGTTATCTATCCATCATGTTCTAGGTCTTCCTCTGGTCTTGTATACGGATCTTCTTATGTTGTTTGATCTCGTTGGTAGTTGGTTATGGTTCAACACAACATCAACAAACCTTAAAGGTGAGCCCAGGTTTCACTTAGTGTAGATAAAAATTCTTTTTTTTTTCATGGATACAACGTGATACTGAAGCAACACATGGCAGAAAAGGAAGAGAAAACAGTTCATGGTTCTGATCTAGAAGTTATGAGATATTCAAATTGTTCGCATTACACGAAGTTGTCTACTATACGCTGTATCCCTTGTTTGCCTTGCGGCGTCAGGGGTAGAAGAGTTATCTGAAGATGGCCTTCCTGTGTGCGGTTTGTAAGCTTATTCACGAAGTTGTCACACTCCGCACACTGAAAGTAAGAGCTTCTAAAGGATTGTGACATTTATATTTCAACTCCGTCGAAGACAGATGTGCCGGCCATTGGCACAAATAAAACGGTGACACAACGCATTTCCATTTTCTTGACTGCATCCTGCTGGAGATCTAGTAGTACTGCTACAGGAGAGATCCAGCAGGAGGTTGAGAATGAACGATGAAGAAGAAGAAAAAATATTTCAAAAATAATTCTCTATAATGTTCTAAATTGAACAGGTTGTACTTTTATTTAAAACTGTTGTAGTCATAAATGTAGTCTGTAGAAAACCACATTTATATAGTGCCCGAAGTAATTTCCTGAGACAGATACTAGCGCCGAAGATGATGAGGAAGTACTCCCCAGTTGAATAAACGAGGTGATACTCAATCGCATAAGGTTTGCTGTCTCATGAGCATGGCTGTGTTGAATAGATTGTATGGATGTATGTGCTTAGTCCCTGAAGGGAGAATACAAATGTGGCAGTATCCCAGGATGATCACGACCTGCTATGAGTGTCGTATATACGTATGGGCCAACTATTTCATCATTCTTCCGTCAGATATATTGACCCGTCTACAGTGATGGCACACCTAGAAATTCCCGAAACCTGGGAGCCTGCCACAAAAGGACAGGGGTTCAATATTCACTGGTCTTCATGTCTCCGTCCAGGGCCAGCCCTAACAATTGCGGGGCCCAATGCAAAACGGATTGTGCGTGGCCCAGTCTGGGTAGGAAAGAGGATAATACAATAAATTCTAATATTAATTTATGGGCCTATGAAGTGCGGGGCTCAATGCGGCCGCATAGGTTGCAATGGCCTAAGACCTGTCCTGTCTCCGTCTACCATGCGGACTAATTGACGCAAGCCAAAAATAAGAAATCTAGGCAAGAAATGCAACTACTAAGACTGTTTCCAAGGTGAGAGATTTTCAGCACATCCTCCAACTTTCCTTAGCTGCCTCCTACAATATGCATGAAAAGAAGACAGTGGTCATATTCTTTGCAACCTATACTAGAAAATCAGGACCAGATTGCCGCACGAACAAGGATACGATGTAGTATATGTAGGCTGAACTTTGGTTAACGTACACTATACCAATGAGAATTAATTGCTTTCTTCTGACAATTTTCATGAAAGGATAGTTCCAGAGACAAGTGGTAATGCATTATAAGTGCACATGCTGGAACCAGTATGCAGAGAAATATCCGTGATGCAGAACTAATGATAATGTTCCAAGTCATCTAAAAAATGGTAGTGATTACCATACGGACACGAATGGGCATAGTTTTCGTATATGGTTGGAAACAAAACTTCCCATTTCTTGATATACCGTAATATGTTGTAATGGATAATGCATCCTAATATAACGCTATAGCCCAGGAAGACAACTTCCAAATACCACCTGCATGAAAGATGCAATAAGAACTCTAAAACATGCAAGAAGAATGCTAAAAAACTGAAAATGTAAATTTTGACAATACTTTATTGGAAACCTGAATTGTAGCACATCTGTTGAAAAAAACAATACGAGGAGTAAGATGTATTTCGTTGACAAATTAATTGAAACTTGTGG
Source organism: Meghimatium bilineatum (assembly GCA_034231615.1). NCBI lineage: Eukaryota > Metazoa > Mollusca > Gastropoda > Stylommatophora > Philomycidae > Meghimatium > Meghimatium bilineatum. Next base: position 85,668,016 of record CM067299.1, read on the forward strand.
TCACACATTTCTTCGATTTCCATGTTTTCATTCACACATTAATCTAATAAAGCTAGCTTGAACTAAACTCAAGACAGGTCACGGCACAGGACACCACATTGAAAAAGTGTGATGTCAACAGCTGTATCATGATGCCACATTGAAAAGGTATAATTTCAATGTTGTATCATGATGCCACATTGAAAAAGTGTGATGTCAAAGTTGTATCATGATGTCACATTGTAAAAGTGTGATGTCAAAGTTGTATCATGATGTCACATTGTAAAAGTGTGATGTCAAAGTTGTATCATGATGCCACATTGAAAATGTGTGATGTCAAAGTTGTATAATGATGCCACATTGTAAAAGTGTGATGTCAAAATTGTATCATGATGCCACTTTGAAAAAGTGTGATGTCAAAGTTTTATCATGATGTCACATTGTAAAAGTGTGATGTCAAAGTTGTATCATGATGTCACATTGTAAAAGTGTGATGTCAAAGTTTTATCATGATGTCAGAGTGAAAATATATATTGAGTTATAGAAACAATATTTTGATGATGTGCTTCGAGATGAAGATGAATAATGGAAACTTATCGGATTACAGTCTATCCAGCCAGTAACAGTTGTTAATCTAATCAAATCGTCAGATCGTGATGGAGATAAATCTAACTTTATTTGGAAAATGAAACAATCCAATAATTTTCTTGAAAATATTAACAAATAACTCAGTTATAGATGTTTACGAGTAATGTACATTGTTCTTACTGGGAATGCAGATAAGATACGCCTTAGAACTAAAGTTACTTAATTTTAAACTAACGAAAGACATTTTACTGTAAAATTTTAAACTAACTTCAAGCTATTATACTGTAAAATGATGATTTTTGAATCATGTTTTATAGTTTGCCAAAAGTATCACAGGAATTAACCGTTTTGGGGAATAGATAACTGAAATTGAATTAAGAACAACATATTTCTATGGTCATGGATAATTTAAAACGACATTCAAACAATTATTACATTGCATGCAGCAATTTTTTTTTATTTCAAACATGTTCATGAAAGAAAGTATCAACGTACTATAGTCAGAAGAGGAAAGGTAAAAAAGTATTTGTATAGATGATGCGTTGTGAAAATTTCACAAGGAGAAAGCCTCTTGTCATCTGCTATAGATTTACTGTTGCATGTCAAAATGAAAGAAATGGATATAAATATTAGCAGTATAGGTAAAAAAAAAAAACTACCAACGAGACATGGTGACATGGTGGGCCACTGGCTCAAACCATGGCTTTTTTCATTATATCTATCTATCTATCTATCTATCTATCTATCTATCTATCTATCTATCTATCTATCTATCTATCTATCTATCTATCTATCTATCTATCTATCTATCTATCTATCTATCTATCTATCTATCTATCTATCTATCTATCTATCTATCTATCTATCTATCTATCTATCTATCTATCTATCTATCTATCTATCTATCTATCTATCTATCTATCTATCTATCTATCTATCTATCTATCTATCTATCTATCTATCTATCTATCTATCTATCTATCTATCTATCTATCTATCTATCTATCTATCTATCTATCTATCTATCTATCTATCTATCTATCTATCTATCTATCTATCTATCTATCTATCTATCTATCTATCTATCTATCTATCTATCTATCTATCTATCTATCTATCTATCTATCTATCTATCTATCTATCTATCTATCTATCTATCTATCTATCTATCTATCTATCTATCTATCTATCTATCTATCTATCTATCTCTCTGTCTGTCTGTCTGTCTGTCTGTCTGTCTGTCTGTCCGTCCGTCCGTCCGTCTGTCTGTCTGTCTGTCTGTCTGTCTGTCTGTCTGTCTGTCTGTCTTCATGTCTGTCTGTCTGTCTGTCTGTCTGTCTGTCTGTCTGTCTGTCTGTCTGTCTGTCTGTCTGTCTGTCTGTCTGTCTGTCTGTCTGTCTGTCTGTCTGTCTGTCTGCATGTCTGCATGCCTGCCTGCCTGCCGGTCGGTCGGTCGGTCGGTCGGACGGTCGGTCGGTCTGTCTGTCTGTCTGTCTGTCCCTCCATCCATCTATCTATCTATCTATCTATACGTTGTGGCCATAATTTGCCTTGCGGCGTCAGGGGTGGAAGAGTTTTCTGGAGATGGCCTCCTTGTGTGCTGTATTGTGAGCTTGTTCCTGTTGCTTCTTTAATTTCTCTCATCCATCTTTTACATGGTCTGCCTCTGGCTTTATAACCGTTATGTCTATGTGTCATGGCCATTTGTGGCATACTATCTGTTGGTAATCTGGAAGCGTGTGAAAATCACTTAATCTGTTATCTTTTGATGTTTTCCAATACTGGTATTATTTTGATTATCTGTCTGATGTTATCGTTTCTAATGCTATCTCTTAATGACACTCCGAGTATTCTCCAAGTATGTCATTTCTGCTGTCACTATTTTTCATTTTTCTTGAGCTGTCATTGTCCAGGCTAGGCACTGATAGCACAGTGATGGAATAATAATAGTCTTGTATAATGCAATTTTAGTGTCTATTATTACATTTTTGTTCTTGAAAATACAAGTCATCTGTACTAGGATCTGGTATGTTTTTTTGCATCTATTTTGTATCTCTTTACTGTTTTTCCCCTTTCTCGATATAATGCTTCCTAAGTAGGGGAACTCATTTACCTGTTTAAGGTGTTTATCATCGATGATGATAGTGATAGTTTCTTCTTTCAAACTATAGTTATAGTTTGTGTGAAAACCAATGAAAAGCAAGGGAATTGTCTTTGCTACTTTGCAGATGTGTTCTATGTATGTTATAAACAATAGTGGAGATGGTACACATCCCTGCCTCACTACTGAGCGAACTTGGAAATTATCTGATGTACCTGTTCTCGTTCTTACTGCGCACTATCTGCGTATATGATTTGACAAAAGTTTATCAGATGTTGATGAACTCTACATATCTGCAGATTTATCCATAGATGTTCTCTATCCACGTTGTAGAAAGTTGTTTCTTGGTCCACAAAGACGTATTATTCTTGTATTATTCTTATATGATACTTAATATATTTGAAAATTATAGTCTTGGTTATGTTATGTCGCTCTTTCTGATAGTTGTTTGAGGGCTAATATTGTAGGTTTTATTTTTCCGAAAGCCCACTTGTGTGTTGTTGAGCGACGATTCTATATATGCGTGCATCCTTCTCTCTAGTACATGATTTAAACCGATATATATATATATATATTTATATATATATATATGTATATATATTATTGTACTCTGGTTTCCCCATACTCGTACTCTGCCCCTCAAAATGCAAGTCGCAAGATGCCGGCCTAGAGAGTCCCTCAAGAACAGATGTCTACAGCTCGAACTTTACCTTTCATCCTATACTATTTTCTGGTGGTGGAACACTCAATATTACACGTGTGCGATGCTCGTCGACTGAGAAGGTTGAGAACCCCTGATTTTAACGGCCATTTATTGTTGTACTCTGTCGTCCCCATACTCGTACCACTCCCCTCTCAATAAAGTCACAAGCTGCTGGCCTAGAGAGTGCCTCAAGAACAGATGTCTGTAGCTCTAACAATATCCCACAGGAATATTTTTAAAAAATCACACTTGTAAGCCAGGCCATGTTGATTCGATTGTGAACACACAAAAATATGGTTTTACAATTTTATCAGGTTTTCTCCGCGCAAATAAATCTAAATGATTATGTAAATGTCTGGATTGTAAAACGAGAAGAAGAAGAGAATACGTAATTGTGTACCAACAATAACAAGACGAAAGACAGTTTTTTTTCCAAAGACAATAACACTACAAGAACCACTTTTTTCAAGATAACTACAACACAAGAAAAAGATGTGTCAAGATAACAAGAAGACGAACCGAAAAACAAATATATGAATATAAAAGTAGCAACAAAATATAAATACCAAAAGTAGTCGGTTATACGTAATATGCTTCTGAGTTTCTAATCCTAGAAAATAAATAAATGCAAAAAATTATCAGTTGATTGCTATATTCTAAATATGATATACTACCTATTTTTTATATTAGTTTGAGTTTAATTTAACTAAAAGAAGTATTGAGGCCCATATTATGGAGACTTTGACTAAATAAACCACACAATAGAAAGTTTAACTATGAAATTATAAACACGTAATTGAAATTTTGGTAAACATGTCGGTAATAGAATTCACAGAGTGAAGCTGTATTATATTAAAATGCAGTTAAAATCTTATAAATACGTGGAAATAAGTTATGTTGGTTGGAAAGTCGCATACGCCACAACTTGTAAATTACCATTACAAAATACTTCATTTATTTACGAGAATACGGTGTGCTGCTAGGCTTATAGCTGTGAAGCGATATTGTCGCCTTCGGCCCAGCACATCATTTTTGAGCATTGTTTTAGCAGCTACTTTACAGCGACAAGCAATTATAGGAGAAATAATTAGCAAGAGACAAGAATTGTAGAATAGATCACACAATAACCTCCTAAAGTCATTAAACGTAATTGTAAATAACAATCACAATTATAAAAACCCACTAAACTATCTTAATATAATGTAGAAAAACTGACACAGCCCAAATTAGCTGGAAATCTGGGTTCGGAATTGGTAACCATAGGTTGGGACTCTCTAGAAGGAACGGTAGTGGAGTGGGTTTTTTTTTTAAATTTAAATTTTCATTGTTAAAAATAGGGTAATTTTTCGTTAGATATCTGCTAGTCGTACCGTGAAGTATTTTTTGGTGCGCATTTACATAAAAAACTGTAACACAAGCAAGAGAGTACAAAGAAAGAAACGTAAAGTTTCAGCGATTATTTGGAGACAACAAATCAGTTGGAAACGAAAGAGACTCGGAAATGGTTCGGTAAAGGAGACAGTGTATTTTCAATACCGAAATTATCAATATGACATGGTGGTCAATTGTATTTCCATATACGAAAAGTTCAGAGACAAGTAACTATATTGATATAATTATTTCCCTGTGAGGTTTACTAGTTGATTTGGCTAGAAAAATATGTATATTAAGAACTCCATTAAATCTGTCATGTGTATGCCAGAATCTATCACAGGCAGTACTCGTAACTTATATTCACAGTCATATACTAAGGCAGGTTTGTACAGCGCAATGAGAAATCAGTCTATCTATCTATTCGCTGAAACCCTTTGTTGCCTTTCGGCGATAGGGGTAGAAGAGTTGACTCTGGAAATGGCACTCGTGTGTGATGAGTATATTATGGAATTTGTCGCCTCTTTTATTTCGGTGGTCCATCGTTTTCGTGGTCAGCCTCTAGGTCTGCCTTCACTGTATCTGTGTAGCATAACTTGCGGTGGTGTGTTGTCTGGTGGTAGTCTGCTGATGTGTGCACACCATTTGATCTGTTGACTCTTAATATACTCCAAGATTGAGATGGTGCCGGTTCTTTATCTTATGTCCTCATTTCTCACTCTCTTAGCGATATTCATAGGGTTCTGCATAAGCATACCATTTCAGATGTCACTAGTTTACGTTTGTCTTGTGCTGTCATTGTCAATTTTTGGCATTGGTAGCACAGCGTTGGCATAACAATTGTTTTGAAACGTGTTATTTTGGTGTTTAAATCTGAAAAATTGTTTGTGAAGATTGGTGTCATTTGCCCTAGGGTTTCGAATGATTTACTACATCTATTGTGTATCTCTTTACTGCTCTTAACGTCTGTTGTTATATTGCATTCTAGATATGTGAAATATGTCAATTTTAAAGCGGTTGTTTCCAATATATATATATATATATATATATATATATATATATATATATATATATATATATATATATATATATATATATATATATATATATATATATATATATATATATATATATATATATATATATATTCAGGCAGTGTCCTGAATGTCAAGGACACCACGGTGGCCAACGCCGTTGAAGTGATTAGCCACAGTAGTGGATGTTCTGTGTTTGATAGCATGCAGGTGGTTACAGAAGCGGTCGCTCAGTCTAAGGCCAGTCTCACCGATATATTGCTTACCACAGCGTTTACATATGATCACGTAAATAACATTACGGGATTCACATGTAAAGGCCTCATCGATGGAGAAACTAGCCTTGGGAAATGAGATGTAGCGCATCTGAACCACATAAGGACGTGTGTAGCAACGACCGCGTGAGCAACGAACGGTACCAAAATGGTCAGGTGCAGAGGACCTTAGGTGGCTGTGGACCAAGATGTCCTTCATATTTTTGTCGCGCCTATAGGCCACCAGAGGTAATTTGTGGAAAGAGTCACGGGTGTCAGAATCAGACTGGAGAAGGGAATAATGTTTAAGCAGGATGCGACGGACAGTCGAGTTATGGGGATGGGAGGTAAGAACCAGTTTAACCCTATCAGAGGAGAAGGAAGAACCCTGGGAATTATTCAAGGTATCAAGGCGAGATAGCTGGCGTACACGGAGCCAAGCCAATGAAAGAATGCTGTCAGGGAAGGAGCGTCTAAGGAAGAACTCAATCATCTCAGAGGATTTGTCGAGAAAATCGTCGTAATCGCTACATAAGCGACGAAGGCGAACAAGCTGTGAGTAAGGTAGAGAGTTGAGACAGGCTTCTGTAACCACCTGCATGCTATCAAACACAGAACACCCAGTCCTGTTGCTAATCACTTGAAAAAGGCTTATTGGTCTGAAACGTCGACATTGTCCTGTGTATTGTCATTTGTATGATTATATTCTGTGTTTTGTTTTGTTGTATGTACCATATTTATTCATGTAAACATCCGTCAGTGATAGTGTGTTAGTCGTCATCAAGTAGGACTTCATTACCTGTCTTCCACTTGAGTATTATTTTCAATTATGTTCTACTAGCAGTACCACCTTCTATTAAAGAAACTTAGCATATATTTCTCATCCGAAATGTATGTGCAGAAAACAGAGTTCAGCGTCTAAGACGTACGGGTTGGTTGTGAAAGATCTTGGTACAGAATCTATACTCAGGGTGTGCAGTGAAAGATCTAGGTACAAAACGATACACATATTGTGCAGTGAAAGGTTTCGGTATATAGTCGATACACAAATTGCACAATGAAAGATCTGTACAGAGTCGATACACAGATTGTGCAGTGAAAGGTCTCGGTACAGAATATATGCATAGTAAAACCATAAAAGTAATTTGGAAAATCTTGGACTCTAACAGCAAAAAAAGGGGGACAAAGGTACTGGAATAAAAAATGAAAAATATCGAAACTTTCATTTAAAACATGATATAATGTTTTCCTAATGAATCGTGTTGTTGACTTGTTAATTTCTAGACAATTGTAAGATTTAGAATTTATATCGCTGTTGGTATTGTATTTTGTTCCTTAACTTTTCTCTCTCTATTAAAACTTCAATCTGGCTACATGACCTGGGGATTGTTAAAGTAAAGCAGCCGCTATTTCCACAATCATGTCATTAATATTGATGGGGTCTTTGTTACCTCTAATATTTTATGGTAGTGTGTCCTGATATAACCTAATTGGACTTTGTCCGCTGGTTGAAAGGGGCACGCCTCTCCAAAAGAGAGGCAAACTCATTAACTAACATTTCCACAATCTATAAAAATTATGCATTTCCTTATCTTATAAAAATAATTTATTTACACATAATATAAAAAAACCTCTTTTCCATATCCTATTAAAATCTCTTTTCCACAGACATCCTATAAAAGCTTTTCTATCCACATCCTATAACAGCCTATATTCCAAATCCTATAGAAGCCTCTTTTTCACATCCTATACAAAGTCGCCATGCATCTGTTAACAAGAGAACATATAGTAGCAAACGAAATATGTTCGTATTTTTTTCTATCTTAATCCTCTTCCTATAGTCCATGTCGTATGACTTTTCATGTCTACCGTTGTCAGTTTTGTGCACTGCAAATCATTTCTAATACTGATGTTCCCGAATACCACAATGAGAAGCTGCGTGACTTCTTCCATGTCTTCCCCTACGCTCTTGCTCTTCAGTTTGCCTGTTATCACGATGTTCTCCATATAAGTCTCACATCACCAAATAGAAATGCAGATGGTTATTCGCTATAGTAATACGAAAAAATATTACAATGTGTCACTACTATAAATGACACAAGAAATATACTCTTGATTTGGAACCGGGATCACAGCACCGGGGGAAATCCATAAGTTTCCCATTCCGCTAGCCGTCTAACCGTCTATTATCTCAGTGTCCCATTAAATTCTTTGTCGTTGGTTCTTAGGATCTTTCCAGAGAGCTTGCTCTTTCTTCCCATTTTTCTGGTCACTTCCATTTCTATATTTCTCGGATCTAACTTTGCCTTTTAAGCGTCTGATCCTGATGATTATATCAGGGTGTAATGAACGTGTATACTTGTCACTTTTAGTCTCCACTTCATTATTATGTTTTATATCCTTACATGCCCTAATTACCTTTAGCATGTCTCTTTGGAAGACATTCGTCTGTCAAACGGACAACCTGACCGCTTCAATGAGGCAGAGACATGCTCAACAAGGCATAGATTATTTCCACCATTTCTGGAATCTTCGTGTCAGGGATGTGGTCATAACACCGCACTTCAAGAATCTCTCTTAGAAAGCAATAAATGTGAACAAAATCAAGATGTCGCATATCACAGTACAATGTTGAAATCCCACCACAGGCAATTGTGTCACGAACCGATCAGAAAGCAAGACTACCTACTGGATGTAAAATTGCCTAGATAATCATTACAGCCAAAACATGCTGGGTATATCGTTATGTCCTTTTTGCATGTCTGGCATAGACAGCTCGAGATTCTGCTGCATATAGAATCAAAGACAGAACGACTTACCCGATATGCAGACAGACAAACTGACTGACCGACCGACTGACAGACCGAGCGACTGATTGATTGATTGATTGATTGATCGATAAATCGATCGAATTATTTAGCTACAGAATCGTATCATGCCAAACATCCGCTAATACTTATTTGAATGGAATATTCGAATGGAATATAATGGAATGGAATTTTATTATTTGTGACATTTTAAAATCATTTCTTTACTAGATAGTTTTCTAAGAATTGATCTTGTTCTTGGGGAACCGGATGATCTTTCCATCTTGACACAATAATATCACTGCGGGGGAATTACATTAAGAAAACTGAGATGACACAGCTTACGGCGTATTCTATTTTATCCATTGTACAAGCCAATGTCTTAACAGTAAATAACCAGCTCCAGTCAAATTGTATGAAGAAAATAGAATATGGAGTTGGGAAGGAAATTGTATGGCACGTAAATGGAAGGTTTGTGATGAATGTATGAATAATAGAACGGCTAGAGTTAGCTAGTACTGACACAAAAGCGCATCAGTTAAAGATGGCATTTTGATAATGGAGATTAGTTCATGAGAATGTCACATATAACCAAACAGACTGGTTAAATGAGGGCTGCGGCATTATGGTCGAATTCGGAATTCAGAAAATAAGGTAAAGTACACTATTGTTAATGATCTTTAAAATGATCTAGTAGTACATCACTTTACCTATTTTCATTCAATCTTGATTCTCTTGATTCGTGATTAGAAATTTGTGATTAGATCACAGCACGTTGGCTCCGACCTCCGTTCCAGCAGCCATCTCAGTGTATGTAGACTCAGAGTACCTGTCAAGTGTTGATTGCGTGATCCTCAAAGCCTACCAAAAAAAATAAAAAAATTTCCTTCTCTCCATTATAGACACTCCAATTACTGACACTCTCTGTATGTATACGTTCTCAACCTCACTGACATTATTCTGATCTTGAAATGAATTTTTGTACTGCCTTGATCAAGTCTGCCTTATCTCTTCTCAGCATTGTGCCGTCTATCGCCGCATTGACTGCTAAAAAATCGGCTCTCCGTTTGCTCTGACCCCAGCATGACCAGGGCAGTATATCCATGTAATACTCTGGGCAAATGCGTCGTTCAATAAGTCCTACCATTCTTTTCTCAGCATGTACTTTTCTATCTTGCGCAGCATGCTTTAGGAGTCTGTGAGTATTACCGAGTGTGTTATTGTATCAGTTATCAACCAATTAAGTGCTGCTGTAACTCCTTCTATATCCATCCTTATGATCGATGTGACAGATGAATATGCAGACGATTTCTCAACCAACTTCACGCCGTTGCTATAGGTAACAAAACCTCAACTGCTTTTATTTGTATTTCTGCTAACTGACCCATCTGTGTATATAATTATGTCTTGTACTTTCGAGTGTAGCTGGGCTAATTTATGCACTGTAACCTGAGCAGTTGCACCAGTCTATCATTCAATCATTCAATCATTTTCATCATTCAATCTTTGTCCAACGCCTTATTTGCTGATCCATCGGTCCATGCCCTCATATACTTTGACCAAATGTTATTTGTGTTTGGGCTAGTCTGGGCTTGTCTTCTGGTTTTTTTTGTTCAATTCCAATTGTGTAAAGGATTTACTCTACTGTACTTAGGTTTCCCCATATGTAATCCGTCCCTCTCAACTAAGCGCTATACTGCCTGCCTAACGTATCACTCATAGCACGTAACTCCATAGCATCTAGCCATAATTCCTAAAGATCTCGGAAAGCTGCACTTGTAAATAGTTCGTCACAACCTGGCGACCCCTAAAGCACAGAGCAGATTGCTTAATTATTCCGCCAGGTAACTTATATTACCATTTCATCTGAAGGTATCACAATAATATTTCTTTTTTAGATCTCAGAAACTCCAATATTGTTGTTGTCATATGCTTTGTCAGATGTAAAACAATTTCGTGATGGAAAATGCGTGCCTCACAAAAATTGACGCTTCAGTCCTCAAGAAAAAGCATTGCATAGATTGGTAAATTAGTATATGTGTGTAATAGATCTACATACGATATATCTAGCGATGCAGAGGCGAAGATACCGGTTCAAATCTTGCCCCAAGCAATTGTACATCCGGATCGTTCAGAAAGCAGTGGCAAGTTACTGCAGGTAAATATTTCCTAGAAATTAACTACTGTAAAAAATGTTGGGTTGGTGGTTGCATCCTGCAAATATGAGGATAGAAATGACTAGAAATTAATTAAAAATAAGGACAAAAGGGCTGAAAGAATAATTGTCTGAAAGAGAACTTTAAAAACTGTGCCTGATCCACGAATTATAATAAAAAAGACAATGAGCAGCTAACATGGAACGAAATACAGAAGAAAGTTACAGGATTATGATACAGTATCCATAAAGATATTCGGAACTCTCGCCTGTTGCCGGGACCCGAAAGAAGAACAAAGAATAGCGACATAGTCATCTGACATTCATGTGGTAAGAGGCGTCTTAGAAAGTTTTGAGATTGAGTTTGCTGTCCCATCCGTAAAGTGTCGAAGTGAGCCAGAAACTATGCTGAAGTCGGATGTCACAGAATAAAAATTACAGATATCACACTTAAAGTGTAAACTATGACACAGCGCATTTGGTTCCCCGAACTACATCCTAGTAATGTGCAGCAGTTTGATAACAAACATTAAAAATTATAGGAAGAATGGGTGACTTCCTAACAAATCGATCTGACAAGCTAACGAACAATAAATTTCCTTTGAGAACTTTATTTCAAAAAGAGATAAGTGGATAAGAGATCAAGATATGTGACTGCAGTTCATTGTTACTTTGATATTCTATGATGTAAATGTATATAAAATAAAATAAACTTTATTAAAAAATTACTATGCTACCTTCCGCCAGTACAAGTTCAACTCGTATTGATAGTGTTTCCTATAAAAACAAACTTCCAAACACACGCAACCTTATATATATATATATATATATATATATATATATATATATTCAACCAGATGACATAACATAGTATGTGCATTATATAAATATTTATATAGTCAGGTTTTCATAAATTTATTGTGTTCATCTTTTTTATTATTCATTTCATTAAATTGTACAGACATTCCACATTTCAACTCACGGGCAAAATTCATCACATTTCATATGTCTAGTGGTGTTACTTTCATATTCTTTGATGTAGATCTTGTATATAAAATGAAATAAACTTTTTTTAAATATTTGTTTTTAATATATAGATTTTATTACATGTAAACTGTAAGCAAGCGTAGAAGCTGCATACAATATATGAATGACAAAATAGGATGACTTGACATAGAAACATGTTTCTTTTTTCTTTCCATGCGCTTTTGAGTCATTACTAAATTTTTATTAATATAATTGCAGACTAATATAATTTTATGCTACATTGTTAGAATATAATCAAATTTACATTTGTTAGCAATGCTGCACGACTCGCAACTACTCTAGATAGAATATTGTTAATATATATTTAATATTTGGGAAACAAAATAACATATCCTTAAAATAATATAAAGGATCTGTAGCGTTGTCACATCGTCCCTACCATGATTCCAGAAATTAACTTGCAATTGAAAGAAAACATTGATTGTTAGCCAAATGTGAACAATTCCAAGATGGCTGAAAACAATCTTCGTGTTCACAGATATTCTGATAAGATTACAATAGAGTGCCATTAATGCTTGTGGAATATGGAATATTATTGTAGCGGAAATCCAATACAGATTTGTCTTATTCATTTTAAATCCTTCATTTCGCTTTAATCCTTTATCGTATTGTAATAAAATTAGGTAGTCATGCTTTTGTCCACTTCTCTCTCTGTTTGCGTGCGTGCGTGTGTAAGTGTGTAAGTGTGTGTGTGTGTGTGTGTGTATCAAATGCCATACCGAATGGTGTAGGCAATCATGTTTCCTCACGACTCTCTGTTTCTTGTGTTGTTAATAAGCTCGGTTGGTGAACTTCTACCGTGCCACAATACTAGTCCATCAAGCAACTTTTTTCTTTGTTGTCCCCTATCTCCTCTAACCTTGATCTTCCCAGTGGTTATTAAGTGCGCAAGCTGTGTTATTCTCAGCACATGCCATAGAAGTTAATCAGGGAAGAAATGATGTAAATGTCAGTGTAAATATGAGTTATTGGCATCTATGACTATTTCCAGCCTCTCATGAGTCACAATCACCTACTTCCTTTGATATGCGGGTGTCTGCAGTAATGAGAGAGCAGACAAGCGGGCATCCAATGTATCAATAGACGAGAAGTGATAATGAACAATGGGAAGTTTTCAAACTGCTTTGTGGGCACATGATTAAATCAGAAAGTAGCAGACGAAATTTGAAAATCACGTGTGCCACCAACTAACTCACTTCGTAACATTAGTTAGCACGATGTCTTATTCCGATCAATACATATCCCTAAAAAATATATTTAATCACGATATCCAGGGAAGGTAACAGTGGAAAAGTCAATTAAGTAGTATATTTCACTAGTTGTTTCCCTTGTACAATTTTGTGTGTGTGTGCGGTTTGTGATTTGTAAAACAAAACAATCTGGCACCACTCTTTGTTTTCAAATATCTCCAATCTTCGCTGGTATATCAAGTTCATTTCTTGCATCTGCTGTTGTAAATAAAAAGAACGTTAAGATGTCATTAAAATATCTTAATAATATTATGGAGACAGAATGATCGATTTCTATGCTATTTGTGATGTGCTTTATATATAATATGTGTGTGTGTGTGTGTGTGTGGGTGTGTGTGTTTGGGTGTGTGTGTGTTGGTGGGTGTGTGTGTTGTACAGTATGTGCGTAAGTAGGTTTGCTATACGTCCCTGTTTGGCCAGGGTTATCCCTTATTGTGAAGCGATGTTCCGGCGTCTCTTCCAGTTTTTATTCTGTTAGTTATCTGTCAAAATATAATTTCTCACGCGAACATCAATTAATCAACACACAGCATTGAGTCGTGCATATTTAAAAATGATTTATCTATAGGTTAATGTCAATGGTTAAAGCACAAATGTCTGGACATATTGACGTTGTTTCATCAGTTTCATGATGAACTATTATCAGAACTTTCAGCAGCTATCATTCATATCCCACGCTTTTACTACTTTCAGAAATGTGTGTTGGTATGCCTTTCCTGATGGTGATAGATGCAGTGTGTTCTGCTGGGTCTGCAACATTAACATAGCGCACAACGTCACAAAATGCCAATTGCTCAGCTTTTGTCTCCTGCAGTAGGATAATGTCAAAGTCATACAACGGACGCACAAACAATGGATCACACTGCTCAATACTAAGGCAACTCCATCAGCTGATATATAATATCGTTCTAATGTTGTTCAAATGAAATCTGCCATCTTTACTTATATATTTCCTCTTTCTCCTTACCTTGGAATATCACGATGACCATTATTAAGTCTACTACTGATTAACGGATGTCGATATCTGGACACAACATTTCTAGCCTCTGCGACGAATTTCTGTTGTGGTGTTGCAGACGAAGATGTTGAATCTGTCCACAAAATGAGTGACATCTAAAATGATGGTTTTTTTTTTTTAAAGCTCCTAGGAAAGTAACGTCTCAATGTATTTAGAAGTGTTAACGTTGGAATTTTGAGGATTTCCCTTGGGGACAGTGTTTTTTTGTGTACAATGAAAGAAATTATAATTGTTTACAACCGTTACCCACCTCTGATTAGAAGGCTGCTTCAATAGGCATAGCACTGAAGCCTAAAATAGAAGTCTTCTGGATATGAAAACAAGCTCTGAGAAACCACCTCACTGCACATAGGAAAAAGCGTAAATCAGGGTTATGAAATTATGCTCATAACATGAAACACACATGAAACACACACACACACACACACACACACACACAAACATAAATCGACGTTTCGACCGAAAAACCATTATCAAGGATTACATGTATAAATCAAAAAAGACAAGAGAGGGCGACACAACTTGCGTTCACATGTCTAGCGAAACGACTGTAATCATAGTAATTAGGTCACATGTGACACAAACAGGAAATATACATAAATAGAAAATATACAAAAACAAACCGAATAAATGTGAAAACGAGAAAGAGAAATGACAGAACAGCCCGATATCATGCGTATGTCAGGCGCTCAATAATTCACAGTCTTCAGGGGGCCAAATTCGTATATATAGCGGTTCTCGGGGGCCAGACGGATCCGGTCATGCTTTAACATTGATCGGAGGAACATGCTTTAATGGCTACCTGAATCTCCTGGGCGCCCCAGATGTAGCATCTAAGGCGTTCGCAGCTGATAGTGCCAGAATGATAGGGAACGTCAAGACTAAGATGACTCCGGACCAGTAGATCCCTGAGGTTCTTGTCCCGTCTGCACGCAACCAGAGGGAGGGAGAGGGGGGGGGGGGTCGCAGAACACTTTACGCGTCTCAAAATCCGACTGGAGAAAGGGAAGGTGTCAGAGTAGAACATGACGAATAGTATCACTATGCGGATGGAAAGTTAGAAGAAATTTGACCCTGTCAGAAGGAGAAGACCTTCGAGTGTTAGAGAGGGTATCCGGGCGAGAGAAGCTGCACACCCGAGATAGAGGGGACTGAAGCGTCCTGTCAGAGAATAAGCGACAACGGAAGAAGTCCATCATCTCGTGGGCTTTCTCGAGAAAGTCATCCTCACCACTGCACAGACGTCGGATACGAAGAAGATGAGAGAATGGAAGGGAATTGCCACAGGCAGAAGGATGAAATGAGGTATATAGGAGAAAGCTGTCGCATCAGTCGGTGTGTAGTGTGTTAAGACAGGTAGGTTGGATAGTGATAGATATGTCCAGGAAGTTCACATGGAAGTTGCAGATCTCGGATGTGAACTTGATTGCCGGGTGAAAGTTATCAATGAACTGAATGAAGCGTGATAGGTCAGCCTCAGCCATGTCAGTGTTACCGATCACATCATCGATATACCTGTGGAACATCAATGGGAAGCGTTCACCATAGGACTCCCACACCTGGTACTCAAGTTGGCTCATAAACTAACAGGTATAGCTGGGTCCAATCGTAGTATCCATAGCGACCCCACAAATATGGTCGAAGAAAAGCCCATCAAACTCACAGGAGTTAAGAGAAAGGACGAGTTCAGCAGGACGGATGAGAGTGGAGGTAGACGTAGAGAGATGAGGGTACTTGTCAAGGGAGAACCTCGATGCCTTGAAACATCAGAGTGACGTATGGACGTGTAAATGGAACTAACATCGAGAAGAAAGAGACGATACGTATGAGCAGGGGACAATGAAATGGAAGCCAAGAGAGACAGTGCATGGCTAGTGTCTTTAAAAAATGCAGGAAGTTGTTCCACTAATGGTTGAAAGACACTGTCCAAGAAGTCCGAGATGACTACCGTGGGGCAGGAACACGCAGAGACAATAGGTCTGCCAGGGTTAGAAGGCTTGTGGATTTTAAGTAGCATATGGATTGTAGGTCTTGAGACAAAGAGCGGAATCGGTGGCAGGGAGAAGATTGTCAGCTATCAACCCGTTAATAGTGGTAGAAACTGTAGCCCTGTAGAATTGGCCCTGTAGAACACGGGGTTGGACAGCTGTGCCTTGCCCTCTTGTCGGTATAGGTCCTTACGCCCGACCACAACCAAGCCTCCCTGGTCTGCAGACTTGATGACGATGTCGTCCCGGCTGCGATTTTCCTGAGAGCACTGGACTCTGCCGGGGAGATGTTGGTACGCCAGAAGATAGGAAGAAAGAACACGCCGGAACATAGGAAGAAAGAGCAAATCGCTCGCACTTCCTAGTAATAGCAACCAACCATCCACTATAACCGTAATATACTTTAGACATTGTAAGCTATACCATCTTCTATTGACGGGACTGGCACACACTAAAATGGCACATTTTCTATCGAGGTAAAGACCACACAAAAATGCAGCAATACCACTCCACAAAACACATTCTGTGCTTCAAGTGTATTCATTGCTTACAAAATGTGTCTTGCTTGCGATGTGGAATTCATGTCATCAATGAATCTCACTTCAGACTTACCGTTGATTATCGTCGTTTGCGTTAGGCATTTGAGTTCAAACGCTATATACACATATCGTGAAAACATATAGACAACTGTGTTTGAAGATTAAATCTACGAAGAACTTCAAGAAAAAATGAATCATAAACACCTCACATAGTTATACAAGTCATTCCACCATTATGAAAAACAAAAACTAATAGAATGCATCGACTGTTGCACAAACGTAAAGTAATGTTGAAACTAATGTACCTACACTAGAGTAATGAAGTATATGATGTAAGGTCAAAGAAGATATTAATAATCGAAGGGACGTAATATTTCCAAATCTAATTCCGCAATATTGTTCTTCAGTTGCGCCCCTTATATTTTACGGGAATTTTTTTTTTTATACAGCTTGTACAAATTAGAGGAAAGCGCAACTGAGACCGTCGGTTCTATATCTAATTTTTATAGAAGACCTAAGGAAGAGGGAGGGGTTAGCTAAAAATGAAAAGATAATATCTTTTTTTTTCTTTCTTTGTCTTAGTAGTCTGCTCTCTGAAAATCAGTACAAATGTTTATGTGAATACCGCCTTGATGCGCTGCGTGCGTACTCTGAATAGCAACAAGAATGTTTGTATGAATACCGCTACGGTGTGTGAAGTGCAACACGAATGTTTGTATGAATACCGCTCCGGTGTGTGAAGTGCAACACGAATGTTTGTATGAATACCGCTCCGGTGTGTGAAGTGCAACACGAATGTTTGTATAAATACCGCTCCAGTGTGTGAAGTGCAACACGAATGTTTGTATGAATACTGCTCCGGTGTGTGAAGTACAACACGAATGTTTTTATGAATACCACTCCGGTTCGTGAAGTACAACACGAATGTTTGTATGAATACCGCTCCGGTGTGTGAAGTACAACACGAATGTTTGTATGAATACCGCTCCGGTGTGTGAAGTACAACACGAATATTTGTATTAATACCGCTCCGGTTCGTGAAGTACAACACGAATATTTGTATGAATACCGCTCCGGTTCGTGAAGTACAACACGGATGTTTGTATGAATACCGCTTCGGTGTGTGAAGTACAACACAAATATTTGTATGAAAACCGCTCCGGTTCGTGAAGTACAACACGAATATTTGTATGAAAACCGCTCCGGTTCGTGAAGTACAACACGAATGTTTGTATGAATACCGCTCCTGTGTGTGAAGTGCAACACGAATGTTTGTATGAATACCGCTCCGGTGTGTGAAGTACAACACGAATGTGTGTATGAATACCGCTCCGGTGTGTGAAGTACAACACGAATGTTTGTATGGATACCGCTCCGGTGTGTGAAGTACAACACGAATGTTTGTATGAATACCGCTCCGGTTCGTGAAGTACAACACGAATGTTTGTATTAATACCGCTCCGGTTCGTGAAGTACAACACGAATATTTGCATGAATACCGCTCCGGTTCGTGAAGTACAACACGAATATTTGTATGAATACCGCTCCGGTTCGTGAAGTATAACACGAATATTTGTATGAATACCGCTCCGGTGTGTGAAGTACAACACGAATGTTTGTATGAATACCGCTCCGGTTCGTGAAGTACAACACGAATGTTTGTATGAATACTGCTCCGGTTCGTGAAGTACAACACGAATGTTTGTATGAATACCGCTCCGGTGTGTGAAGTACAACACGAATGTTTGTATGAATACTGCTCCGGTTCGTGAAGTACAACACGAATGTTTGCATGAATACCGCTCCGGTGTGTGAAGTACAACACGAATGTTTGTATGAATACCGCTCCGGTGTGTGAAGTACAACACGAATGTTTGTATGAATACTGCTCCGGTTCGTGAAGTACAACACGAATGTTTGTATGAATACCGCTCCGGTGTGTGAAGTACAACACGAATGTTTGTATGAATACTGCTCCGGTTCGTGAAGTACAACACGAATGTTTGTATGAATACTGCTCCGGTTCGTGAAGTACAACACGAATGTTTGTATGAATACTGCTCCGGTTCGTGAAGTACAACACGAATATTTGTATGAATACCGCTCCGGTGTGTGAAGTACAACACGAATGTTTGTATGAATACCGCTCCGGTGTGTGAAGTACAACACGAATGTTTGTATGAATACCGCTCCGGTGTGTGAAGTACAACACGAATATTTGTATGAATACCGCTCCGGTGTGTGAAGTACAACACGAATATTTGTATGAATACCGCTCCGGTTCGTGAAGTACAACACGAATATTTGTATGAATACCGCTCCGGTTCGTGAAGTACAACACGAATATTTGTATGAATACCGCTCCGGTGTGTGAAGTACAACACGAATATTTGTATGAATACCGCTCCGGTTCGTGAAGTACAACACGAATATTTGTATGAATACCGCTCCGGTGTGTGAAGTACAACACGAATATTTGTATGAATACCGCTCCGGTGTGTGAAGTACTTTATACTAGCCTTTGATTTACAACATAAACACCTAACATATCTAATTTCACATGTTTTTGATTCAGTTTAGCTTCTCTATTCTGTGACAGATTTCCTATATATCGCCAGGCGTCTAGTGTATATCAGCTCTACTCTGTTGAGTTTAGACTATGCAGGCCGAAACATGTCCCTAGTTGGCAGCTTCCGATGAAACGGCAAGTAAGGATCTGGACTTCGTTGATTATGTCTATCTCGTACTAGGTATTTGCATTCCATTGAACTTGTCTCGTGTAATTAGATGAGTCAGCCGTAAACCCTGGTACTGAGCCTCTCCTCATCTGCAAACCTAGATTATTTATGGAAAATGCTGGACCGAAACCGTCGGCAGAGTACTACAGACCTGTGTGTTCATTACATAGAAGGCTGGTTTTCCGGTATTTTGGATTATTTTTGTGCGTTTCTTTGGCGGACCTTTTTGGGGGGGGGGGGGGGGGGGGGGGGGGTGGCGACTTCAGGTATATAAATAGTGACCAAGGATCAACCAATCAATCAAATGCCATGCCGAATGGCGTAGGCGATCATGTTTCTCCACGACTCTGTCTCTTGTGTTGTCAATAAGCTCAGTTGGTGAACATTTACCGTGCCACAATACTAGTCCATCTAGCTTTTCTGGGTTTATGTTATTTACTAACTTGGTTTTGGTTATCTACTAACCTGGATTTTGTTTATCTACTAACCTGGGTTTATGTTATTTACTAACCTGGTTTAGTTATCTACTAACCTGGGTTTATGTTATTTACTAACCTGGTTTTGGTTATCTACTAACCTGGGTTTATGTTATTTACTAACCTTGGTTTTGGTTATCTACTAACCTTGGTTCTCTTTTTCTCTAGCCTGGGTTTGGGTTATCTACTAAACTGGGTTTTGGTTATCTTCTAACCTGGGTTTATGTTATTTACTAACCTGGTTTTGGTTATCTACTAGCATGGGTTTATGTTATCTACGAAACTGGGTTTTGATTATCATCTACTAACCTGGATTTTGCACGAGAGCAATGCAGACCTTTTTGCGAATTACGATATTTTAATTTGGGTGTGGGGGATAAACATTAGGGAGGGTTTGTCACATTTTTGTGGGTTGTCTTTAGCATAAAATGGCATGGTTTACTTTACTAGATGGGAGCTTAAACCCTTTATATTCAGGCTTGAGTGATAGGGAGAAAACTTGACAGGGACATTTAGGGATAGATATATGGTTGACAGAAAAGGGATGATACAGGAAGAAAAAGAGAGGAATATTGTGAAACTTGACTGAAAGAATGAGGAAAAGCTAGAAAAGAGAGCAAGTGTGAAATATATATCAAAATAAAGATAGAAAGAAAACAGAAAATAACAGCTAACATTGGAATGCGTTGAATAAATATTGTAACGATCTTCTATATAGCTTGTAGTGAGTAGATTATATCGTTAATGAAAAGATTTATTTACTTGTTTGTTTGCGTTTCTCCACCAACTTCCACTGGATTTCTCTATGTGCAAGATAATGGTCCTGCAAGATTTCCGCAAGACGTAATCCTTAGAATGGCAATGTGTTGTGTCGCCATGTTATTGCAGCAGTGGCCCGACATATTCGTCTTCTGCGTGATTTACTCAGTAATCACCTGAGACAAACTAATGTTGCCCTTCCACACACAACAAGAATCTCCCATAGGCGAATACAATACCATATTTAGTACTATAAAGCAACGGTTCCCCTCCTAACACACAACAATTTCCGTTACAATACAACTACTAAAAAATATCGAGGTTTTTCTCTTCTAATTTTCTCCACAAAAGAAATGAGAAGCTTTCTTTAGAAACTCTCCCTATACCTCCTTAGCAACGTTGTTTCTACGGCCCTGTGCAGAGATTATACGATCAAACGGTTTCCCTCCAAACACACACACACACAACAATTTCCGTTACGACACAACTACTGAAAATGTGGTTTTTCTCTTCTAATTTTCTCCACAAAAGAAATGAGAAGCTTTCTTTAGAAACTCTCCCTAAACCCCCTTAGCAACGTTGTTTCTACGGCCCTGTGCAGAGGTTATGCGATCAAATTAATTGCTTTAACTGAGACACGTGTGAAAACTTAAAAATCGAGTTTTATTGAGCGAGGAGGTATATGGGTGATTTGCTAGGCCTCGCCAGAGAAAAAAAAGGAGTTTATTCATTTGCCGTCAAAAACATTTCCCTTTAATCTGTTGTAATTATCTCATAGGACTCTTCATGCAGATATCTGGCCGCTCGTGGAGACTAGACCAGCTATTCTACATTTGCATTCAGTAGTGATAGAACGAAGGTAATAACGCACGAGGACAGACCGAGTTGCTTAGTGTGAGTCCTGATGCAAGCGCGATGGAACAGAAGAAGGGCAAATGTAACGATACTGATGTGATTACAAATGTGCTGCACGAGCTGCCTTCCCACATGCGAATGAACGACCCATTTTCGCCAGGCTGTCAGAGCGAGGAGGAGCCCCTAGGCATGACACTGCGAGGGACAGCAAGATTGGCCTTTATAGCAAAGTCCAAATCGGTTAATGAGATCTCTAGGAAAAGTTCCTTATTCAGCGATGCATATGATTTTCTTATTTCAAATGGAATTCCTTTCGTAAAAACCGCCAGACTTTTGCTCGAAGGGAAGAAGAACTGTGGGAAATTGGATGAAAAGCTGCAAGGAAAGTGGCTTTATCCTCGTTTCGCCTTTCTATTATTTCAAACTCAAACATTAAAAAAGAAGCAAGACGAGCGAGGAGTTACATAGACACGACCTCATAGACGAGCAATCAAACCAGAGATATATTTTTCATATGCATTAATTTTCTTGCTAGCAAATTTCGTCTGTTAATTTCAAAACCAGCAATGTTTTTGAGCATGATGCGTAATACGTTGGATTGCAGTAAAACTGTATACAAGTATGTAGAAATAGATAACAATAATTAATATAATTTACAGTTTAATATTAAAACTTAATCACGTAAATATATTTAGCAAACAGTCCACACTGTAGACTGCATCAACATGTCGACCATAAAGCTTTTAGCAAGTATCAAGAACACGTCGTTGGTAAACAATGAATTAAACAAATATTATGAATGAACTAGATAGTTGAGAATAATGAAAATGTGTGTCTAGCTTGACTAATATTGGTACTGTCACCTTTCTACTTGTATTGTTTTAATCGTGATTATAAACTGTACTTTCTTGATGTTTTTTTTTAATAAGTAAAGCCCATTTTCCTACTAGTGAGCCTTATCTTCTTTTTCTGCGTTCGTTCTGAAACTCCTGCAGATTAGCAGGATGTAGTCCGGAGAACGAAATGCGTTGTGCCATGGTTTACAGCATTGCTGCGATATCTGCGCCTTTCCGCCTGACACATCCGACTTCAGCATGGCTTTGGGTCACTTACCCTATATGCGATGGGACAGCCAACTCTATCCCATAACCTCCTTAGTCGCCTTTTACGAAATGCGTGGAAGTTAAACAGTGTTATTATTCTTTGCTCCCCTTTCGGGCCTCGGCAACACAGACGATTGAGCCTTATAAGAAATAGGACTTCATGTTTTGTTTTTATTTTAGGGGTGATGCGGTCTGCATCCCATAACTATGGTGGTAATTTGCACAGACATTCATTGAAGAGATTGTTATCACCCTAAGTAATTGCCTTCTAGAAAAATTTGAACTGTGAAATCAAAGTTAGTACTAAATGTTACATACCAATTCTGAGCATCGTATATAGAAAAAAACATAACACAATAATGAAAATAAGAAATGCATGCCCACATAATAAGATGCATACAGGTCCACAAAAATAATTGTTTTCAATATTAAAAGAAGGAAAATGTACATCTCATGAACATGTATGCCAACATGATTCATTGTCAAAAATTATTTTAGTTTTATGTAGCCAAATGTTGAAGACATAAGTAGCGAAGACGGACAACGAAAATGTAAACTGTTCAGATACGACGAGAGTTTTCAACATGTCAGGAATATGTCTTCAAGTAAATCAGATATATTCTTAGTAGGACAAGAACATGAGGATACAACATGGCGCCCCTGTTTGTTTTTCTTGTATGTAATATAGAAGACAAGTTTACCCAAGCGGATATTTGTGATCCGCATATTATGAATGAACTAGATAGTTGAGAACAATGAAAATGTGTGTCTAGCTTGACTAATATTGGTACTGTCACTGTCAGATTAGAGCGAGAAAATGCTGGATAGAAAATCTTTCTTAGTTTCATGGACCAGACGGTTGGACACCACAATATTACCACATGACCTTGCCTAATAGAACGGTCGTTAGCAAATTGGTGATCAATAAGATAAAGTTATGTATGCATCATAACCAACTCTGTTAGCAGGTTTGATACCAATGCTGTATCTTTGGTGAAAATAAACACAGACTCGGGGCTCCGGTGCAGAGAGATTTTATCTAAATAGCTGGGGGTAAGGGAGACTTAATATCTCGTAGGATGTTGTTAATATATAACTCAAGAGAACAAGATGCTTTTCATGGGAATGTCCATGAGGGATGAACAAGATACAAAAATTATTCTTAGTCTCTTCAGTGTCAGCAGCTTCTTCTCTGTACATATAGTCAAATTCAAGACTTAATCATAATAATAAGATATATAATATGTCAGGGTCGTATGGGCACACACTGTATACGCCAGTATGAAAAGCTCTCCGAACAACTCTATCATCAGCCATTCAGAAGAGTGTAGAAAATAACGCCCATGCCATTATTTAACACTTAAACGTGTGGGTTATTGGTTAAATTCTTGAAAAAAACCTTTTGTCACACTCGGTACTAAGAGGAATAAACTTTAGACCTTTACTCAGCACCTATTTCTTATCGGCAGAGGGAGAGAGAGAGAGCGAGAGAGAGAGAGAGAGAAAGAGAGAGAGAGAGAGAAAGAGAGAGGGAGAGAGAAGGAAAGAGCGAGGATGGGTTGGAAGAATACAAACAAAGGAGATGCGATAAGTATATAAAAGATGCTTCAGTAGGATAGGCCAAAGCGCCTCTGGTACATAGAGGTAGAATGTAAAGGTGTAGGATGCCACGTAGTTTGGTTAACATAGGAAATATGATCGTATAATTGCAGGTTACAGTTATGGACAAGGAGTGGACGAAGGTGTAATAATGATAACTGTCCAAGAGATATAGAGGCAGAGGACGTCGAAGACCGTACACACTTTCTTTTGCTTTCTTTCGAACTCAGGAATTTGGAGAGATTAGCTCTTGCTTACTATGTACAATGGGGTAATGCGGCACATGATCTTGATTGATACACTGATTGTCCGGTTCCAATGATCGCGGTACTAACAAACCTGTCTGTTCGTTCATTTCCTCCGACACCTGCATGTCCAACCGCTTCACCTACTTCAACTGTGTGCTTGCCTAGCCATTTTTTCAATCTTTCTTATCATGCACATTGGGGTGCAAAGGGAACGCATTGCTCTCGGCGGACTCAAGGTTAGCAGATAACCAAGATCCCAAATGTACCTCCTCGCGGTGCACCATGGAAACAGAAATACAGCAGCTCGAGCTGATTCTGGCCAAATCATTTGGGGATCGTGTCCGAGAATGTGGAGGCAGCAGATGGAAAGAGATTTGAATGTTTAAGAGACAGACAATATCTCCGACACCACCATCATCACCACATATAGCGATACTGTCGACATATAGTGAAGCTAGTTTTGTCCAGTCCGAACATTGGAGGGGCGGCCAATGTAAAATGCACGTAAAGGTAGATGCATGGCGAGAGACAAAAAGATTTCATACTGAGTACAATGAAAAAAATTAAAGGGCAGAACAGAGCTAGAGGGCAGCACGAACTGCAAATAGAAAGTGAAAAGTTCCTAGGAAAGGGGAACTACAAGCTCCGTCAGCTCGAGACGAGCTTCTAGATACGTGTGCTCCTTACAGACAGAGACCCAGACCCAATCATTGGCGTTCGGAAAAGCAAGAAGACCTAACTCAACTCTAATGTCGAGCCTTCCTAAACCGGCAATATGCTCGCGAAGAGAAAGGGTTCCGTACCTAATGGGCTTAGGCAAGAAAGGGACAACGATGGCAGTCCTGGCTCTACTGTCAAGTTTTCCTATACCGGAAATATACTTGCAGAGAGAAAGGGTTCAGTACCTGATGGGCTTAGGCGCTATTGGGACAAGGTCGCTCAGCTCGAGAACGCCTTGCTCTCAAACGCGTGGTGTGAGACTCGAACTTGGACAAGGGGTACACGATGTCGGTGAATAACACCTCGGCTAAGAGGGCGAAAGAGCCAGGGCCCAACTCTTCTGTTGAGTTCTTCCCCTTAAGGAACTAGGCTCACGGATGAGAAACGGTTCAGTACCTGATGGGCACAGGCACAATACGTCCAATTACACGAGGCAAGTTCATAGACAGTAGAACACCTCGAGCGAGACAGACGAGAGCAAAAATCGCTTGGGCGAAGAGTCACCACACACACGCGAGCCTGGAGACAGATATGGAGGCTGTCACAGGCCAAGGTAGCCCACCCGAATTATCAAGACATGCCGAAATCGGATGTGCTAGGCCTACAGGGCGCATAAAGGTGGCACAACGTAATCACGCTTCCGGCGGAAATAACACGGATATCCGTGCTGGTTACAATGGAGCGAACGCAAAACAAACAAACAACATCATGCACATTGAGTCGCTGAGAAATCATACGTGTAGATTTCAGATTTCAACCATGCCACTGCCCTGATCTCCATGATCATGCTACTTATAGTCCTGCTGTCTACCTTCGTAACACTCTTTCCAACCTGTGCTGTGTGATCCCATGGTATTATATACACCTCGGATGAATTCTTATCAATCACGACCTTAGCTTCTGCTTTCACCAAAAATGGGTTGTGTAGCCGACACGCTCTGTCAAGACGACGATGTATTGTAAAGACATTGCGTAATCCTGATAGCACTTTCATTCTGCGCAAGGATCTATGTCATCGAGTTGAACGTACATGTTCATTAACAATAAATTAGAATGTTATGGAGATTAATTACCATCTGGCTACGAGGTACGGCACATGATGATATTGATTGATACACAAACGTGTAATACATCGATTATTTGTGCAACAACATATACAAACACAGACATATTTAATAAATTGACATATAGAAACATAGACACCTACACATACATATAGAAACATAGACACTTATAAACAGAAATAACACATAGGCATATATAATCCTAAATATATAAGACATCGACATATATAATCATATACATATATATATACCACTTCGATATATAGAAACATAGAGATCAACCTTTAGACATATAGAAACATAGTCATCTAATACATATACATATAGAAATGACAAAGTATAAAAAGGTTACTGTACATATCTATCTTAGTTTTCAATATTATTATAGTTGTGTTTTCTTGACCTTTATTTGTTTCTTGAAAAAGGATTTTTTCGGTCGCAATTGGACAGATACGTGGATAATTGTCCTTGTTCTTTGTTTTATTGTTATTTATCTATATTTTATATCGATAGTTAGGTATTCACAGTAACCTTTTCACTTTATTCAGTATATGCTATTTCTTCGATTGGTTACTGCGGCACTTTCCATTTTGTCGGACATTCTCCGACATTTTTGTTGTTTGTTGACATACAGAAACATAGATATCAAACACATAGACATACAGCAACATAGACATATAATACACTAACACATAGAAATATATACATCTAACACATAGACATATAATACATTGACTTTTAGAAACATAGACATGCATTACATTGACGTATAGAAACATAGACATATAATACATTGGCATATAAATACATAAATAGATACCACATCTACATAGATAGACAAATAATAAATCAACATTACATACGAGCTGCCACTCAGACAGATACAGAAACAAATAGACATATATAATCATAAACAGAAAGATGCATAGATCAGGAAATGAATGCTACAATAGGTCGGTCGCAGTAATAAGATCTACTTCTGGTTTCCTGTACAAGGAAACAAATGGGCAAATATGAGTGAGAGGAAACTTACAAGCTCACATTAATTTAATGTACAAAATGAGATTACTTCCACGGGAAGCTAGACGAAAGCGCAGTCTTGTTCAAATGAACCTGTCCAAATGTCCTTTTCTGTGACTGTCCCCTCTCCGACACTTCCGCCGGCAACAGCTCTCTGTCCGTCAATGTCAGCTCAGGGCCTCCAGATCGAGTTATGACCGGAATTGGAATTGATTGGTCTCAAATGGCAAATTCATTTGATTTAACATCGGTGGTGGGATTCTCTTAATTCTATCAGACCTCAAACGTAAGATTGAGTGTGGAGAACGTCTCGTGTCCTGGATTTACATTTTTCTTTCAGGGTCTTTTCAGCTGTGAATTTCGCTCCCCTCCGTTACATCCTCATTCTTTGACTCTTTTATCCTCAATGCTCATATCTCTTTATATTCTCTCCTTGAGTCTGCAGCTATCTATTTTTATCGATTCTGTATTGGGTTTACATCTTCTCCTCATTCCACATATTTATTTTTCTCTCTCTCTTTCTCTCTCTTTCTCTCTCTCTAGTGAGAGGGAGGGAGGGAGGGAGGGAGAGAGAGACAATGCGTTTTGTACCCTGACTACATCTGCTAATCTATAGGAAATTTGAGATTAAAAACAGAAATCATCTTTCCCCTTTGTCGCGTATCTTTCATATATATGAATTCATGTATTCGTCGTTCGTGTTCACAGTTGTTGTTGTTTACATGTTCACACAACCTCAGTAAACCTCAGTCAATCTCAAACAACATAAACCAATTTGGGGATCTCCGTGACTAAGTGTTTAACATCTCCCTCTGTTCATTATGTTGAAAGTTCAATACCACACCGTAATAAATTGTCTGCACGCGCATATTACACAGGATTCTGGGGATTATCGCTAGAAGCTAAGAAGTTACCTGTTATCAGTGTAACTCTATGCATTGTTGAGAAGGGGCGTATTGCGTATGGTAAAACCGGAGTACAATAAATGCAATTCTACACGCCCTTTGAGTCCATTCATTCCACCTTACTATTTATATCCTCGTTCATGTATTAACCTCTCCTCCGTCTCGTCTCTTTCTATTATCAATCATCTCATGTTATCAAGTATTCTCCTCCTGGCCTCATCTTTTGTTCCAGTCTCGTTTACTCAGTAAATAACACCAACTCTTAAACTCGTTGGCATTTCTATCGCATCCTTCTATCCACCCCAAGACTTTGAAACTCTCTAACCAAGTTTGAGGCTGTGTAATGTGTATTTGTAGGCAGAGGGTTAACTGTCGCTTTCTAATCTTCTCGTTTGCGAGGCCAGTACCGGATTAACGGGCAAACTGATTAGTGCGGCCAGGCGGTTCTGCGTAAATCGCATTGTCGTGATCGAATCATCCAAGATGATGAGTGACTTTTGTAGGGGAGCTCGCCACCTGATTAGGACATGTCTGGCTCGGTCCGGCCCCTAAGCTCTCTCTAGCGCTTTCTTGTCATCAGAGACTGATCTGATTTTCAATTTGTTCACTAACTTGATTCCGCCGCTTTCCCCGGGAGAATTTCTGAGTTTCCCCCACAGATCTTTGCAGCTATCAACGAGAGCTGGAGACCCACTCGACGAGGGCCTGTTTCCGAGTAGCAGAAATTCAGGACCGGGTTAGTTTAGGGTACGTTAATTGGCCGAGTGGTGACATTGGGCACAGATTAGATATTCTTTCTTTTCTATTCTAGTCTCTCTATTCTCGCTGTCTTCCTCTCGGCATTGCTAATTTCTTCCGTCTATTGTTTAGTGTATCTTCCCGCTATCAATATATTCTGTCCAATTTATTTTCTCATATATTCATTGCCTGTCTATTTTTGTCTCAGCCTTTTTTTTAACAAGTGTATGTTCCTTTCCTATTGTTCTGGTTTTCTTTTTCAATATTAAAATGGTTTTATATTATAGTTACTACTCAGTTTTCTTTTAAAAGAAAACTACGCCTGTTTGGTCATATAAAGAGACACAACTGTTTAGAAAGACAAATAATGGAGGGAAGAGTACGTGGGAGAGGAGAAAGGGCAGACCAAGAAGACGATGGACTGACGACATTAAAGATAACATGAATACATCGCTAGAAAATGCAAGCCACATCGCCCAAGACAGATAGAGGTTCAGAGATCTCATTGGGAAGACAACGTTCTGGAAGGAATACGTCACATGACACTATGACACTCAGTACTATTATTACTCAATGCTTTTATTAGCATATCGAACTCATGACGCAGAGATCAACTCACATTATTTTTATCTATAGGGATATTCTAGACAATATTTGTGGTCAGTAGGTTGCTGTTGATTTCTAAATAGTCCAGCTGTCAAATCGTTACTGACTTTAAAAAGCTGTAATCTGTAATATCTTGGTTTGCTAAAAAACGAATATAACCATCAAAAACTGTTATTGGCTCCCCTTTTGAAGATATTTCATGAAGTTCGATTTCTATGTTTCACCGTGTAAATGTATGAAGTATTACTGCTACGAAATCGTTAATATGCTTAAAATAATGTAATATATATTGCATCACATTGCATAATACGATCATGAACACATCATCCAGAGTTGATTGCATCATTTTCTGATGCAGTGCGATACTACAACCAGACGGCTGCTGCGTCAGCATTGTACTATATAAAACCCAGTCGGAAAGATTTAGTATTTAAAATATTTCAAACTTTGTGCTAGACAGTTTAAGCTAATTACATAAAACTGTAGTATTTTATCAATTTACGTACAATAGAGAATAGTAATGCCTCGACAGTACGTAAATTTCGTGGACAATTTCTACTTATCTGTGGAGACGCGACATTTGCCGATCAGAAGAAAAGTCTCAGTTATAAAGTGAAGAAGGCATATCCTCTTTACTTCGGATGCAAGGTTGATTACCAAGACAAGCCTTGGACGCCGCACATATGCTTTTCTACATGTACAACACATCTCTCACAGTTGTTGAATGGCGAAAGTCCATCAATGCTATTTGCAGTCTCCATGGTGTAGAGAGAGAGAGACAAGCAATCACATAACTGACTGTTACTCTGCGTGGTTCCTCTTTTTTCGGCGGAACAGCGACGCTAAAGAAGTCAATAATAGTCTACCCAAACATTCCATCTGCATTAAGACCAGTTCCACATGGTGAGAGACGTCTTATTCCAGAACCTCCAGTAGAATATTATCTTGATTCATCTAATGAGAACAAGGGTGAGCCGATCTATTCTTCTCCTGCAGTGATCCAGATTTTCACTGTGGTGCATCATCAACCCCACACAGAATAACACAGGAAGAACTAAATTACCTGGTTCGTGATTTGGACTAAAAAAATCCAAGAACAAGGCAGAATTTTCATCAAGATATCACAACAATGCAGCAGAGATATCAGGGAAAATGGTCAACTACAAAAGCTCATTGATTATTGCTGGACACTGCCCAGAGATGTACAACTGTACAAGAGACAGGCGAAGAAATATAAGAAGTAGTCTATGATTTGATTTTTACATTTATTAACCGTTGTATTATTACTATTGGCATGCATTTCGTGAAGACCGCGGAGAATTCAATAGATCCATAGGACTACATTCTAGAAAGAATATATCACATGATGATGATAATGAACTTTATTCTTGTATTCTTCTGCGTTCGTTCTCAACTCCTGAAGATCAAGACAATGTAGCTCAGAGAACGCAGGGCGTTAATCCCGCGTTATCGCATGGTTTACAGCTGACGTGCAGCCTGATAAACTCGACTTTCGCATAACTTTTAGGTCAGGTGGACGTTATTTGGGATTTTGCAGCCAACCCCCCCCCCCCCACAAAAAAAACTTCTCATTCGTCTCTTGCAACATATTGTTCAGGTAACAGTGTCACTGTTCGTTGCTTCCTTTTCGGATCACGGAGAAACACACGCGCTTTATTCTTGTGCTTCTGACTACTGACAAATTAGAGTTTGAAAAGGCTATCCTTTATTGAGGATATAAAGAGAGATATAGAAAAATGTATAGTCTAACACAAAGCATACATTGTGAGCAGGTTTATCATGTGTGTTGGTTGGGCCTTAAAGGGGAGCACATAATATTAGCAATCAGGGCCTTGTTTATAACTATTACTAGAATAGAAGGGCGGGGATTACCCCTTACATATAGGAAATATATAATAACATCGTTGTCTTGTGATTTTTATTATCGCAAAAAGAGAAAAAATGTTTGGTGATGGAGAGATGCCTCTATGATTTCTTCTTCTTTTTCTTCTTCTTCTGCGTTCGTTCTCAAACTCGGGGATTGCCCTATGATTTAGGATGGATTGATTGCCCTATGATTTGTGATGAATGGATTGCCCTATGATTTGGGATGGATATCCTTATGTTTTGCGATGGGGGAATTGCTTTATGGTTTGGGATGGACGATTGCCCTATGATTTTGGACGGGAGGATTGCCATATGTTTATGGATGGGGGTATTGCCTATGATTTGCCAGATTCTTAGCACTAAATGTTATGTTCTATTTCAATATGGCGGAAAGGGTGTTGTACCTTTTATATATGGTCTTGGTATGGCTATTACATACCATGATCGTCGTAATGCGCGACTACGGAGGACTGAACTTTGGGAATGTTTCCCCATTCTATCGAGTGCTGCAATCTGGGCGTTTTCCGTGGGATAGTGGTTAAGTCTTGTACCAAATAATCGTTGTTTTGGACATGCACTAAGAAGATCAGTGTTGTTTTGGATTTTCAAAATGATAACAGTCAGTGTTTTTTTTATATGCGGTGAGAGGATTGATGTTGTTTTGGATATGCACTGAGAATTTCTGTTTCTTTTGGATATGAATTTGGAATATCTGTGTTGTTTTGGACGCATTGAGAAGATCCGTGTTGCTTTTGAATATGCAATGAAAAAATTACTGTTGCTATGGTCATGTAATGAGAATATCAGCATTGATTTGAATATGCATAAAGAAGATCAGTGTTGTTGTGAACATACAATGAGAAGATAAGTGTTTTGAACATTCAATGAGAGGATCAGTGTAGTTTTGAACATACAATGAGAAGATAAGTGTTGTTGTGAACATACAATGAGAAGATAAGTGTTGTTGTGAACATACAATGAGAGGATCAGTGTAGTTTTGAACATACAATGAGAAGATCAGTGTTGTTGTGAACATACAATGAGAGGATCAGTGTTGTTGTGAACATACAATGAGAAGATCAGTGTTGTTGTGAACATACAATGAGAGGATCAGTGTTGTTGTGAACATACAATGAGAGGATCAGTGTTGTTGTGAACATACAATGAGAAGATCAGTGTTGATTTTTGGACATTTACTGAGAAGATCAATTTTCTTTTGGATATGCATTGATAAGATTAGTGATGTTTTGAATATGCAATGAGAATATTCGTGATGTTTTGAATATGCAATGAGAAGATCCCTTGTTTTGAACATTCACACCCCGCCGAAGACGGATGTGTCGGGCCATTGGCGCAAATAAAACGGCGACACAACGCATTTCCATTTTCTGGACTACATCCTGCTGGAAATCTAGCAGGACCATGATCCAGCTAGATCCAGTTGGAGTTTGAGAATGAACGCAGAAGAAGAAGAAGAACATTCACTGAGAAGTTATCAGTGTTTTTGTGAACATGTAATAAGAAGATAATGTTTGTTGTGGACATGCATATTGAAAAGGATGCTTCGAAAATAATTTTTGGGAAATGGTGATTAGAAAATATTGATTCGAAAAGGGTGAGACGGACAAATTTATCGAGCTTTTAACAAACATATTAGTCACTATGAAGACGATGACACGACGAAATGCTGACAGATTATACCAATTTGGACATCCAAAAGACAACGACACTATTATAATCATAACGACTTCTTAAGCTGAGTGATTTGTGATGTGGGTAATTATGATCATTAATGAGAACAAGTTATGAAACATATACATTTTCGTGTTTAAAGAGTTATTTTATATCTCCTTTTATCTTATTTTCCTTTCCTATTGAAGAAGATCCCCCGTGTACCAGTTGTAGATAAACAAAAGACGATAAGTGCACACAATAATGCCCTAGCCTTCATATCACCTTCATAGATTGATATAAATCAGTTTATGGAATATAATGATTATTTTTCTTTCATAAAAGACCACAATTTAGAATTGGGAAGCAGGTGAGTGCATTTAAATCATTCATTTCACTGATATGATCTTTCTCAAATCTATTGTCATGAATCTGATCTCTACTTAACAAGCAGGAGATATCACTTCAGACAGCATGTGTGAATAGCATGATCCATCTTGTTTTTATTGAGACGGGTCTGGGAACATGTTTGAAGATCTTTGTAAAGTATTCATGACACTTTGTTTCCTGGAATACTTAATTCTATAATATTACGGGTGTTTTCCATGTTGAATAAAAGATACATTTTTTGCAAAGATCCCTCCCACACAACTGCAGAAACGAAAAAAAATGAAATAACAAACAGGTCAAACCAACATTTTGGGATGGATCAAACGACGACTAAAAAAAACGTCCGCTTGATAGACTGAGCAGTCAGGCATGGCTCCATCAGATGCACAATCTTACATCTGCCTTCTTATGTAATCGGAGCTGTAAGGACAGTCAGGCGTTTATGAGGCGTAGCATACCGCTGGCGCGAGGCTGATAGGGGTAGTTGTTCATTCTCTCGCCCTATTTGACAGATTGACTGTCTAATATTATTATAGCTAGGTCAGGCCTCGTCTCCATCTTTCCTCGCTGTTTTTACTAGTTCTTTGATACTTCACGGAAGCGAAAATGGAGATTTAAATATGTCTATTGTGAATAAAGAAATGAATCACTATGACAATTAGCCTAGGATCAGCGTGCATGTGTTGAAAGCGTTCGCCCCTCATAAACAGAAGTTAGATCATGCATGTAACGGCAATAATCGCGCATAGAACAAACGTTCTACCCATTTAAACGATACTAAGTTCAACCATTTTTGTTTCCTTTTCTTTGCCGCTAAATCTCTGGAATCAATGTAAATATGAGAATAATTTTCTACTTCTGCGTTTGTTTCTAAACTTCTGCCAGTCATCGTGAAATTTGCGTATAACCAAAAATAGATAAAATGAAGAAGTATTAATAGTAACCCGATCGCATTCCATCGATAGCTTTCAATAAAACATTATCTACAAATTGAACCGAGGAAGACCCACACGAAGATGGATAGATGACATCAGAGAATTACTAGAACACCAGTGCTCACTGTGGCTTCACATTTGAGGTGAAGAAGGAATAATTCGGTTCCCCATGACGCATAACGGCACACTTAGATATGACAAGATAAGACAAGAGGCCCAATAGTAAAGTCGACATACTAGCAATAGAATGCAAAGGCAGACAAAATTTAGACTAAACGCCGTCATTGTGATTAAAAACAACTAGTACACAAAGACGAAAATATATGAAAACGCAAATAACACAGCGAGAAGCCAACCCCCCCCCCCTCCTCAAACTCTCCATCTGTTTAGTAAAGTAAAATTATAGCAATACAGAAAATAATCGTAGCAACCCATCAACTTGTTCGTCTTGGTGAGTTTATCGAAGTAACCAAACAATATATTGAACATGGGGAGATTATCAAAGTAATCAATCAACAGATTACACTTTGTAAGATTCATGTCAGACATGTACCAGTGTCTGCTAACTGAAAACCTGCCCTGCATGTTACAACAGTGCACAACCAGACTTAATTTAGTGAGATTAAATTCTTGAAGAATGACATTTTGTGCGAAATTTTTGTAACAAATTGGTAACATATCCTATTCAGGACGTACCAATCAACACATCATTTTTGGCTGCAGTGATTTTCTAGGCAATATTTAAATACGTTCAGTAGTTTGTCATTGCTTTCTAAGCGGCTCCGATGCACAACAGTTTGCAGAGGGATTTGAACTTGGTACGTTGGCAGTCACAGAGAAACATTTTGTGCAAAGAAGAAAGAAAATAAATATTAGGCTCTACCCACTACCTTCACGGTTTGCTAAAAAATAGCATGAAAATTCCCACAAAACTAACAAGGATTCTTGATTCTTCGTGATTCTTGTTTAGAAACTAGCATCACAGCAAGCGGGACACTCTCATAAGTGTCCCGCTCTCCGTTCCAGCAGCCATCACAGTGTATGTAGACTAAGAGTCCTGGTCGGGTGTTGATTATACGATCTTCAGGTATTTCCAAAAACAAAAATACTGCTTTTCCCTCTCTCACATGTAGAAACTCCCATTTCTGACATTATGTGTACGTTCTCAGCCTCTTTTACCCCATCTTCATTTTTCAGTGATTTAATGAATGTCTTAATCAAGTCTGTTTTTTTTCTCAGCATTGTGAATGATATATCGTCACATTGCCTGCAAATAAGTTGGCTCTTTCGTTTCCTCTGCCCCTGGTATGACCATCAGTATATCCATGTAATGCTCTGGACAATTGAGTTATTCAATAAATCAAACCATTCTTTTCTCATCATGCATTTTCTATCTTGTGCAGGATGCTTTTAGAGTGTGAGAATTATGGAGTGTGTTAATGTATCAGTTATCAAACAATTTAGTGTTGCTGTAACTCCCTCTATCTCCATCCTCGTGCTCAAAGTGATAGTGGAGTATGCTGATGATTTCTCAAACACCATCACGCCTTTTCTGTAGGAGACGCAATCCCAACCGCTTTTATTTGTATTTCTGCTGACTTAGTCGTCTGTATTTATAATTATGGTCTTGTGGTTTCGAGTGCAACTGTGCGAGTTCCTGTTCGCAACCTAGGCCCTGGCATCAATTTATTTCATACACACTTTATCTAGTTGTATTATTTCGTTGGTGAATTTTTTCTCAGTGTCTACCTCCACCCATTTGTGCCCTTTCTTGATTCTTCTAATTCACATATTCTTCGCAGTGTGTCTTCAGCCTCTGCCATCCATGATCTGCAGCGTTTGATTCGTTCTCCCTTTGACTCATCTAGGCGTTGGTGTGTTGGGTGGTGATTGCATTCTGTTACTTTAAGCTACGACCTGATAACGCACTCTAATACTGAGGAGATCAAGCAAAAATCTCATAGCAGAGATTGGTGCATCACTTGTGCACCTCGGTACTGTTCTCATTGCCTCATTTTGGACTTCATCCAATCTATTGACTTGTGTCTGTGACAGTGTTAGTGGACTCAGACTATAATCTATGACAGATAGCACCATCATTTGTAGAAGCAGAAACAATACCAATTAGTGCATGTCGAATGTCACCATAACCTTGATAACACGTATCCCTATTTTAGCCTTATGAATCATATTTGTGTTGTGTTTGTTGAATGAGATAATTCTATGGAAGGTTATTGGGCTAGTGTGAAGGCTAGTGGGACTTAAGTTCTCACAAACACATCAAAGCTAGTGGGACCTTAATTTCTCGCAAAAATATCAAAGCCAGTGGGACCTTAAATCCCACAAAAACAAGAAGGCTAGTGTGACCGTAAGGCTAGTGGCATCGTAAGGCTAGTGGGACCTTAAGGCTAGTATGACCTTAAGGGCCTCCTTTTAGGCACCTCTCCTCTTTTTTAAAAACAAATTCCGTATTTACAGTACTTATGTTGGCATATAAAGCAGCCCATAATTAATAATACGTGCTTCGAAAATCAAATCACCAACACAGAAAAACGGAAAATAATCTTATCGACAGGAGCATTGAAAACGATGTGTACATGTTTAAACTGTTGGCTCAGCTTGGGTCACCACTAATGCTGATTGCAGTTTACACTTGAGGTACTCATATGGGGTCATCTTTATTTACAGCCTACTGTTTGGGGATATTTTTCTCATT
The DNA here is from genome assembly GCA_034231615.1 of Meghimatium bilineatum. Classification (NCBI taxonomy): domain Eukaryota; kingdom Metazoa; phylum Mollusca; class Gastropoda; order Stylommatophora; family Philomycidae; genus Meghimatium; species Meghimatium bilineatum. The sequence continues at coordinate 85,705,280 of CM067299.1, forward strand.
TCCCTGGCAAAAACAATAGCAACAAAGAAAGCTATCGAAGTAATCCCTGAACAGTAATACATCAAAAAAGTGTACTTGGTGAGATTATCAAATAATACATCAACATATTGTACTTTGTGAAATTAATGTATTACATCTAACAGTGTTTTCGAACCTGCACTATAGGCTCTAGGAGAGTAAAATCAAACTTAATCCAGTGAAACAAATTCTTAGAGTACACAAGACACAATTAGTGGTCTCCACACAACATCTATGTGACCCTGCAATAGATCCTGGGACACTTCGATATTACTGGAAACAAGAGAGAGAACTAACGTGCCAAAGAAGTACCATCTATATTGCCGGTAAACAAAGCAGTCAGTTGTCATACTGTAAAGCAGATGCTGAGAAATAGCTTTAAAGAAGATTTGATGTTACGTTGGAATACGGGGACGGTTGGGCGTAACATGAACGCTGAAAATAATAAATAATATGTATATAGGATCTAGACTCTAGACAAATATACAACACAAACTCACCGCAGAGAAAAGTTTTCAGGTAATTTTTCTGCAACCTCTGTACTTCTACAAGCATTGTTTAATGACCTCTAAATTAGTATACATTTTTTTTAAAATTGCCATTGTATTATAATTCTGCTGAACAACCACGTGTAACCAAAAGTTCACTTAGAGTTTTTCTGTCTACTTTCCATCTTTCACGCCCATAAGAAATTACTGGTTGGTAATGGCACGTTGTTTCAGTGGATTCATTTTAAACGAGATGTAAAATAAGTGAAATAATGGTCAGAACATAATCAGGACACTCTGGACACATCTGTTTCTGTCTCATATTGAACATGTCGTTCAGCTTGTCACAATTGTCCTGATTTCATATTCAGCATAACTTTCAGCTTATCACAATTGTCCTGATTTCATATTCAGCATAACTTTCAGCTTATCACAATTGTTCTGATCTCATATTCAGCATAACTTTCATCGTATCCTTATACAACTCGTCCGTGGTTGTTTCACTTTTGCGAACTGCTGTTGATCGTATTGTGTTATCGAGAATCGTCTCGATCTCTATCTTCGCTGCTTGTGAAGATACCAATGTTCTCCTCGCTGATAACCCTCGAGTTATCTTCTCAGATCAGTCCGAACTAATATTTCTCGCTTCTCATCTATTTAACTCGGTTTAGCTGAATCTAACCTACACTAGGATCTCTATCGGAATGCAGTCTTAACTAATTCCTCACATTTGGAATTCTGGACGGATGCTCAACATTTCACGTTACTCCGATTTCTAATTCGGCAGCTGCTCTACAAACTGCCTCGCTGGATAGTTGCCGATCGGACTCTCCCGAAATCTCTCTGCCGTCCTTTTCACCTCCATCCCTTTTCCCCATAGTCCACTGTCATCACTCTTACTTTTTTCATCATCCACGTTCATTTGTCGATCTTCATTGACCCTTTTCTATTGTTTACTAACTTCACCACTTCTCGTCCAATCGGAAGATATATTAACACCACGTCATCAGCCCATCATCGCTTCTTTTCCACCGGCACAATACACAACTTTATCTCATCAATGGGTCCGGCTTCTGGGAATCCCACCAGAGCTCCGTATGTATGTCTATCTGCAGTGTAGAATTGTCATACCTGTGAAAGTAGTAAACAAAGGTTCTTTCTCTTTCTGAGACTGAGTGCCTGGCCGTAAGTCCCTGTGCTAAACTCTTGTTTATTTTTTTTCAGTGGGCGGTTTTGTTCACAGCCATACGTGTGTTTACATACGTCACGACATAGTGTCGGCTTGCAGTACTTTTTACAACAATATATATGTTTCACTATGGCATTAGTTATAATGACTTTGTGTCTCTGTCCTTCTGTTGTATATGGCCCAGTGTGGGATAATGTGTGAGAACGGAAAGTTATTAGCCTCGCCATAAAATTAAATGTATATTGGGCCTTTGTGATCACTATCTTGCTATACACTTGTGAGACCTGGACAGTGTATAGCAGAAATGCTAGAGTGTACAATCGCTTCCATGCTGTATCTGCAGACTTCTCAAAATAAAGTAGCAACATAATGTACTTCATACTAAAGTCTTCGCTAGCTGCAGTATCCCAATCATTCATGCAATGCTGAAGAAGGCCCAATTGAGATTGGTCAGACATGTTGTGCGCATGCCTTACAAACACATCCCAAAACAGCTTATTTCCGTCATGGAAAATGACTGGCCGGAGCACAGAAGAAAGTCTTCACATACTCTTGAAAAATGTCTATAACGTGCTTCAACATCGACTGCACATTTTAGGACTCTCAGGATCGCACAGTGTGGCGTCGCAGCAACACCTGCAAATGTGCTCACCTGATAAGCATCAGATCTTAGAGACACATAGAACACGTGATGTCTGAAAACAACAAACACATAGATATCCATGTTGTGCATCTATATATGACTGTGAATCTCAATTATATGTGAATGTCGACGGACTCAAAACTGATGAGATTTTGTGACAACAGTTTTGATATTTTGTATTGTTTGCTACTGAAACTGTAATGTACGGCAAAAAATGAATAGTGACATTGAGGCGCAGTCAGGCATAACGTAGAGTGAAGTAAGGAGATGAAAGGAGAATAAAGATGTATTACCCTGAAACCAGTCATGCATGTCATAAGAGTTGACTAAGGAGGTCAAAGAAGAGTAAAGAATAAGGACACTGAGATCATTCAAGCAAGTCGTAACAGTGAACTAAGGAGGAGAAATTAGAACAGATATTGATGTCACTGAGATCAGTCACACGATTTGAAGGCTTGAGCTTTGGCTAAGATCTACTCTGTATGAAGTCAAATTTAAAACAGTCAGTAAACTATGACTACGAAGACTAGGGGGGAAAAGTGAAATTCAGTCATTCGAGAAAAAAGGTTTTCACACTGTAAGGCATATGAGATATCACTAAGAGAGCATAAGAAATCACAGTTTAGTTTCAGTAGAAACAAGTTATAACTCGCTATAACATTGATTGAGAAGTCTTGGTAAGGCTGGACGACAACAGAACCCCGAGAATATACGTGTTTGTCAATATTATTTACTGTGACAGGCGGTTGAATGTTCACTTCCAGATTGCAGTTTCTCTTGAATTTCTTTTTGTGAGGAACTTTTCGAAAACTTCTGTATATCCAAGATCAATGTTTTTCGCAACTACATTGTAAGATGGAGTGAAATAATTATGTAATCTCTGATACGTGCGGAGCTCTGAATCAGCTTTCTTGCAAATTCGATACATATTACAAAGTATTGATGTCTTCGCATTCACCCAAGAGTGGGTCTACAGTCGGTCTTATTGATGCCTTCGCATTCATCCAAGAGTGGGTCTACAGTCTGTCTTATTGATGCCTTCGCATTCATCCAAGATTGGGTCTACAGTCGGTCTTATTGATGCCTTCGTATTCATCCAAGAGTGGGTCTACAGTCGGTCTTATTGATGCCTTCGCATTCATCCAAGAGTGGGTCTACAGTCTGTCTTATTGATGCCTTCGCATTCATCCAAGAGTGGGTCTACAGTCGGTCTTATTGATGCCTCCGCATTCATCCAAGATTGGGCCGTTACTGGTTCTATCACATCGGAGATCATGGTGTTGGATAACAACAACCCTCATCCCAACTTTCTTATTTCTTGTGACATGCATGGCAGATGGCAGTGTTACTTCTTTATTTTCTTCAGCGTTCGTTCTTAAATTTCTGCAGATTAGCAGGATATAGCAGAAGAGGACAAAAAGAAACTATAGATTAATAATATTAAGCAATGGTCAGCAAGAAATGTATCCACACTTAAACAAATGTTTGAGTTGTAGCTATGTGACATATGGCCTATTCTTTTCAGAACGTTGTATTCCTATGAATCTCTTGATTAATTGCATTCTTGAATATCTCTTGTCCAACCTCGTCTTGTGCGACCTTTGCCTCTGCTCCCTCCAGCAAAAATCTTTCCATGCCACCATGTCTTTTTACATGGCCAAAAAAACCTAGCTTCTTTCTCAATATGGTGTTTTGAAGCCAGCCTTCTTGGACGTTAATTTTGTTTAATGTTTTATAACAAAGAAATATCACGGGATTGTTGTGTTCATGTTTCTAAATCAATGCGTGTAATAATATCATCAGATTCAGTGGTGAAATACAGGTACAATCAGCAGAATGGCTATTTTGGCTAAAAGATAATGAGAGGATCGTGCTAAATCCTATCGAAGATAAATTAAAGTGTATGTATCGAATTTTCGACACAAGCATATGGTCAGCTAGACCCAGGGCATGCCCTAACAACTGATGGGCCCAATGCGAAACGGATTGCGCGGGGCCCAGTCTGGGTAGGGAAGAGGATAATAAAATAAATTCTAATATGAATGTATGGGCATATGAAGTGCGGGGCCCATTGCGGCCGCATAGGTTGCAATGGCCTAAGACCGGCCCTGGCTAGACCATTCAGAAAGCAACTTACTAGACATGAATAATACCAATAATATCACTACAAAAAAAATGTTTTGTGTTAAACATTATGTTTCGAATAGCATATAGACATATAAGACACGTAAATAAAAGAAGGTTCAGGAGCAGACTTGCAAACATTTACTTGAACAAATACACTCGAAATAGATTTCTGGTCTGTTATTCCCTTCTACTGTACACTGATAAACAAATTACGCATTTCACTTCGCTACAATACACTAGCTATGCCACAATTAACGTGTCCAAAATAAACGGAAATGTGTATACATATTACCAAATGTATAAACGAAGTAATATGTTAGTAACAAAACACAGCGACAAACGTTTCGACTGAAAAGTCTTCATCGGGACGAAAAACAACAGACAGACAGCATACTTTACGTACAAGTGCGCATATGGTGTGATGATTGTAGGAGATAAAGATTGAAGCATGGTATGAAATATGTCAAGCGAAATGGAATATGTGTATATGTGTGTGTATAGATGTATATAATGTGGAGGTGTGCATGTATGGACTTGTATGGGCTTGTGCGTCAATGCAAACTGTCATTAAATGAGGGTAAGATTTTTCAAGTCATGTCACTCAGAGCCGAACCACGGATTTCTAGATTCAATGATATTTAATGAAATGTATAACCTCGTGAAAAAGGTGGTTGTGACATGTTTGTAGTTTCTTTAAAGTAAATGTAAAGGTATGTCCCATGGCAGCAACCTGCCGTCGGGGATGAAGATAAAACTCTTCATGTAATAAACCGCAGCAACTATTAAGGTGGGGGGTGGCCAGTTCCCTTCCTTGCTATCTTTACCTCACTTATACATGCGTCAGGTACTCATTTACAGCTGAGTAGACTGGAGGAGTAGTCGTGTCAAGCAACAAATGACAACCCGGATTTTTTATTGTTGTCCGGACATGGTTTCGAACCTGGTACGCTGTAACCCAGTGATAGGAAGCAAGCTCACTATCAACTAGTCTACCGCGCTCCTCCGGACTTACTGTGTATGCATGTCAAACTGCGAACGAGAAGAAGATAGATATAATTGACGAATACTGTATCAGGTGCGTTAAGACTAGTTTGGTACGGTTCTACCAGTACACTTAACAATTTATTTAAAAGCTCACAGTGCTGCAAATGAACTCCGGCAATATTTATTTACAAGCAACTTTATGGTGACATCACTAATTTAGTAGCACACCGGTATTTATAGCGATTCGTTGTTGGACCTACATTCGATTCAGTTACATTGGCATGCCATGTAAGAGATGTCGCTGAGTACTTAATATTTGTTGACAAGAGCGTGGGGAGGGGAAAAACAATTTGCTGAAAGTTGTTGACGTAATATAGGGACGACCACTTATGCTTGTGTTAATCTGGTCTATTTTTCAGTTTTCTTGAAGAACTATATCCTTATTTGTAACGTTGATTTGCAGATAGTGCTTTTCCAGTGATTGTAACAGATTGAAAAACATTTCGTTGATTTCTGGCAGACGTTGGTTAATTAAGGGGAGCAGTGGCCAGATTTCAACATGTTAATACTATGCGTAGTTTCATAGCTTTCGAGACCTTGCAGAACTAAAATTAAAAAGTGGGTATGTCTACATCAATCTGTGCGCTACGCACTGAGAGTCACCTCTCCCTAGGTTCATCCAAGGGGCGAGAGGGAGGGGGGTCCTCTCAACGTGTAACGGGCAGATGCTGGATTCGTTAGTAGTCTTAGTTTCTGTGAAATGCATATTTATCGATATTTGTTTCTCTAAATAATGTACGTATTTGTTTCGTTAAAATGTGATTACTGCTTTCCGTAATGTACTGACTTTTTATATTTCCTTTGCTGCCCACCTCGAAGATTGTTTCCTTACGAAAGTGATATAAATAATGTATATTTGTAAACAGTTGTATTCCATTATTCGCACGTGTCCGGATATTTTTTACGGGGTTAAATTGTAGTTTAATGTGCACAGGATGGACGTGTCAACAGAAAAAAAGGTCTTTATCAAGATATGGACAAACTAACACAAAATGAAAACACATAATCAAACGAAGCAATCAACCACGTGGTTTCATTTTGTGGTTACATTCTATGTCTGATTGTCCCTATTTTGATAAAGACATCTTGGTCGAAACGTTGCAACTGAGTATTAATCAACGTAAAACTGTTATTGCAACCTTCTCATATATTCTTTCAATAAGTCCTTATCACTCAGTGCACATTTTTATTGCATTTTTCTCGCTAATAGAATTTCTAAACTTCTATCACAAATGAGTGACACTTTAAAAATATATCTTTAAAAGTCGTATTTATATCTTAATAAAACAAACGTATCATCTTAATGTGTGTTTTTTTGGTGTATTCCGCTTTTTTTTAAAGTGGAAAATACATTTTCTTGTATAAACTGAGAATACTGTCCTATGTATAATGTTTGTGGATTTCTTTATTCTTCATTGTCAATAATTTGTCTAATCTTAAATTCAACATTTTCTTCTAGTAAGGTTTCCTTATAATTGAAAAGGTATATTTTCATCATTTTCTTGCAATAGACAGCTACCTCAAGAAAATATTTCCTTCTAGAGAATTGCACGGATCTCAGACAGACCACTGCGTGACCGGAACTAGTGATAGCTGCCATTTGGGATGCTGCTAAAAGTGTCAGAACATGATGGAAAAACGCCAGTTTCCGGCTCTACGCTGGCAGCGTCCTGTCAGTTTCAGCGCCATAAGCGGCGATGTATTGTGATTGAACATTGAACTGTAAGCGAGCTGTGACATATTGAATCACTTGTAATCGCTTCTATCCTTCCCAGAGATCAATTTCACTCCTGGTGCGCTCACTTTCCGGGGTCATCCCAGATCCGTAACCTTTCTGAGGACGCCGGAAATGAATGGTCGAGTTATGTCATCTGCAGCAGGCCCATTTTTAAGCTGCCAATTTTCTCGCTTGCCTGGCGGAACGATCACAAAAAATCGTTAAAAGTTAATGTAGTCCTTCCGGCCTATAGAACAGAGAACAGTGAGTTTTGAATTATAGACATGACCACTAAAAACCCTATATTTCACGGTGCAGCTTTTTTTTTTTTAAACAGCAGAAAGAGTGGATTAATATATCGTGGTCATTTTTGTGTTCACAATTCTCAGTTATTTCCATGTTTTTTCGATGGATACCTGAACCTTCCAAGATAATACATGATTTGTACGATATTCTGCGTGTAATTAAATCGCGGAGTGTTCAGAGAACCCATAAAGAAGACAACCTTCTGGAGAGAATATGTCACATGCTGACGAATTAAATCTGTATACTAATTCTTTGCCAAAATATGTGCGTAAATAATAAATTATTTGTGGATTTTCACAAAGTATATTTTTCTCTTATTTCGTTTTACCAGTTTTCTAAAAATGAATTATTCAGTATTATTACTAATTTAGTTTACTTGTACATTCTGTTTCGGTCAAATAAACTCCTTCCCCTTCACACTACACATTAATATTTTTTATCATCATGTGACATATTCCTTCCAGCGCGTGGTCTTCCTTATGGATTCTCTGAAAACTCCGCGATTCTGGACGAGTTTGACCTGCCTCAGTTATAGACATATTTAAACAAACTGATATATCACTGCACCATCATCGTCTTGGGCGCCCTCTTCCCTTGTAACAGTTAACTCTGTCTTCAGCTATTAATCTTTTCATGCTGTTATGTCTCTTTATATGACCAAAAACTCAGCTCTCTTGTTAAGATATTGTTAAGGATAAAAGTCCTGTCCGATGTTTATTGATCATGACACTTTTTATTTGTCTTTTTAGCTGTCAATTGTATAGGTAAAATTGTTCTTCTGTAGCATCTCATTTCGATAACAGCAATTCTCTTTGCTGCAACAAAGAAAGACAACTGTTTTATTTAATGACCATGTCTTCGACTGTATATTGCCATTGAAAATACGCATGTTCTGATCATATATAGTATGGCTATGGTGCTGTACCCTGTCAAAGAATTTTTCATTTGTGTACATTTTAATGTCGCCAATACAATAATTCTTCTCTTGATTTCTATAGCACAATCTCCTGCGCTAATTTAATTGTGCCCGAATACTAGAAATGTGTTACTCCTCTGGTTTTTAATTGTCAATTATTATGTTTCTTTCACTTTCACGTTATCCGTTGTCACAATTTTTCTTTTCCAAATATTTACGAACATATTTTGCGTTTCACTATATTTTTGTTGTTGATAGTAACATTTCCTTTAGTCCATTTCCTTTAGTCCATCTCCGTTTGCTATTAAGAGAACTGTGTCGTAAGCATATCTGAGTTCTGGGATCTGCTAACCGCTGGTAGTAAGAAAATGGAAGTCAGCGTACGCCATGTCGTCTTTTATATTTCTCATTATGTTCTCAACGTAGATGTTGAACAGGTACGGTGAAAGTATCACATAGTGTGCATCCCTGTATAACTCCTTACTGTACATTAAACTGTTCTGATCTATTATGTCCACATTTACGGCTGCCTCTTGTTTGTGATACAGCATTGCGATTAAATATGACAGATGTTTTAGGTAGCCCATGTCGTCCATAATTTTCCATAATTGGTGATGTCGTACACAATCGAACACCGTGGTGTATGTTGAATTGCCTGAATTATTCTGTAATGATTTTCATGTTGTAGATATGATCTCTGATGCCTCTGCTGGATCTAAAACATGCATGTGTCTCATGAAGTTCTGTTTCCATCTTATTTTGTATTATATATATATATATATATATATATATATATATATATATATATATATAAAAAGTGCTTTGACAAAACATCGCAAACTGATTTCGAACACACAGCGTCATGAATATAATTCACGTGATTTAACCACTTTGCTGCTGAGACCCACAAAGTTTAGTGAATCAATGTTTAAGCACTTTATACAAACGTATATATGTAGGGCATCTTATAGCACACAACAAAATGTAAGCGTACAGGTAGTTTACGTATCCCCGCTGGTTTCACACACAACCATTCCCTCATGTGCTTTGTTCGGCTCTCGATGATGTTAATTCAAAATCTGTTGAGTTTTCTTCTTTATTGTACCTACTAAACTGTCCCTCCAACATTATAATGACGAGGCGATTGCGATTCACGCAAACATCAATCAACCATTCACCCTCAGAGCCTTAAGGAGGTGGAGGAGGTCATAACTAATTTGTCCGTGTGAAAAGCGCCAGGTCCAGACTCCAATCCAGCTGAAGTTTACGCCGTTAGTGGGCTAGTAATGACTGCAAAACTGACAGAACTCTTTCAGACAATGTGAAACCTGGAAAAGATACCGCAAGACTTTAAGAATGCTTCCTTCATACATCTTTACAAGAGAAAAGGAAATCGCTAAGCTTGCGGCAATCAGGGTGATCATACCCCTGCTCTCTATAACAGACACTATCCTGGCTTGGATCCTGTTAGACAGACTACAAATCTATATTGAAACAGGTCTCCTCCAAGGGAGCCAATATGTCTCCCGACAAGGCAGAGGTACAGTTTACAACGCATTCACTGCCAGACAACTACAGAAAAGTGGTCGCAAACAGAACACGGGTCTCTATACCACATTTGTCCACCTATCTAAATCATTCGACAATGTAAATCGCGATGGTCTGTGGAAGATCATTGCCAAATTTGGATGTACCGAAAAATTCACCAACATTGTTCGCCAGTTCCATGATGATATGACAGCCTCTGCGCAAGTTGACGGCGCACACTCTACCCCGTTTCCAGTAACTAACGGTGTCATACAAGGTTGTGTTCTGACTCCGACGCTCTTTAGCATGATGTTCTCTGCTATGCTCAATGCGTTCCGAAATAACAGTACAAGAATTTGCTTTCGCTATCGAGCGGATGGAGGGCTATTCAATCTGAGTAGATTGAAGTCCAAGACCAAAACAAGACCTCTTGTTCGCCGACGATTGTGATGTCAACTTATCAGTCTGAAAGACGTGCCTCAAAAGACATTATGAACCTCTTTTGTTCTGACTGTGATGAGTTCGGTCTCACCATCAGCACCGCGAAGACATTAGTAATGTATCAACCAGCGCCAGGAGTCCCCTGCATAGAACCAGTAATCACAGCAAAGGGACAGAAACTTAATACTGTCAATAAGTTTGTATATCTCAGCAGCACCCTATTGCAAACTTCGACAATTGACGAGGATGTTGCAGTACGTATCGCTCGCACCAGTGCGGCCTTCGGAAGCCTTCGTGTCAACGTCTGAACCAGGCATGGTCTCAGTGTGAAAAACTTTCCAGACATGCTTCCCACCTTCAGTGCTTAAGAAACCTCATAGGACTATACTGGCAGGATCAATTACCAGACACGAATATCCTTCAAAAGTGTGCAAAGTATCCATGTCCTGCTGATTAGGTCCCAACTTCGCTGGCCTGACCATATCGTCCGTCTGCCAGAAAATCGCCTTCGAAAGAGATTATTCTATGGGGAGCTGTGCGATGGTAAACGTTCAAGCGGCGGGAAGAAAAAGCGCCTCAATGATCACTTAAAGAACTCTCCCAAGTTATGCAACATCGATTCTAGCTCCTGGGAGACTACAGCCCATCATCGTTCATTTTGGCACTGCCAGATTACTGCTAACATCACTAAATTTGAAAAAGAAAGAACACTGCGAGCAATTTACAAGAGGTGGAAGCGGAAGGAAGAATATGAAAAGTCTTCTACTGGGGGCACTCTGCACTTCTGTACGCACTGAAATAGACTGTTCCTGAAAATGAATCGGACTCATCGGGCATCTCCGAACTCACAAACCCAAACCAAATTAGATAACTACAAATGTTTAGTTTTTTCCACTCGTTCACTACATTTTTAGTGTTTTTTTCATGTCGTGTTCATCTTCGCTTGCGAAGGAGGAACATTATCATCATCATCAGTGTACCAATTGATTTTTTTAAAACCCGGATCCTCTTCAGTTATCATCATTCCCACAAATATAAACAAGACAGAAAAAGTCCGTAGCACCTTAGACGAAATACAGACAGCAAATTAGCAAGAGAGTAACAGAATGAAGAAGAGAGTGGTGATTCAGTCGAAATGTCACGTAACAAGAAATTACTATTCTTTATATTTTATAAGGCCCGTTCTAACCAAGCGCTAACGTGAAAAGATCAGATCCATCCAGGTTGCGAGGAGGCAATTTTCAGCAACAATTCAGGTGGAAAATTAGCAGAACTTGATGCGATTAGAAAGCTGGAAAAAAAATGCCGTCGGCTATGCCTGTACGGCCGCGGATTTCCAACCGCTGTCTCCCGACGTGGAAGGAAATAAATCTGGTTATAGTCCACGAATTAAGCAACAAATTAATTCTTGTCGTTTCCAGGACAATATTGTAATCAATTCTGAGGTGTGATGCCTAAAACGATTGTCAGTCCTAAGAGTATTAAGTCAAGAGATGACAAGCTCATCGTGAGACGTCGAAGTAAGTAGTGGATGTTCTTACATTCAGGTTTCATTGTCCCAGTATCTCTTGATCACATGGACACGTTGCATTCTTCAACGAAGGGAGGTAATCTTTCCAAGTGATGCGATTACTCTGAGAGTTTCCACATATAAAAAAGCGAAGATGTCTCCAGGCAGCACATTTTTCCTGACATTATTTTCACTCAGAACGAAGTTCCTCAAGAGAAAGCGCCTTAGTGTGGTTGTAAAAGTTATAGATTGTGAGACAATTATGTGCCAGAAAGAATTTAATTTACTTTAAGAAAATTCAAGTCTGGTGAAGTAGACTGGTCACCTCCAGCTAATATGTCTTTGTTGTGAATTGACGTATTCTTGTTACTGTGTCACTATCATCATCATCATCATCATCATCATCATCAAAGTTCCGTCATAAATGGTCATTGGGAACATTTAGTTTGCTCCACCGAAAGCAACAGAGGCTGCACTAAAAAGTTCAATTCTAGGATATTGTTTCATGATGATGGTGATGATGATGATGATGATGATGATGATTCAATCCCTGTCGCTGTGAGCAGGCAGATCTTGACAGCCCATAGCCCTTCTGGCGAATGCACAGAATTGTCTCAGCTGTAATGCAGTTGTGTAGCTTGTGTTGTGTATAGCTGGAAGTGGTGGTAATAGTTCTTGCCGGATGTCTGTTAGTTGTGGGCACTGCAGTAGTAGGTGTTCGACAGTCATCTCTTGTAAGTTGCAGTGTCTGCAATTTGGTCCGTGTAATGGGTTTATTCTGTTCAGAAGCTTGTTAACGGGAGCGTGGTCTGTTCTTAGTTGAAGTGTGAGACTCTGGTTCGCTCGCTCGAGTTGTCTCAGAGTGTTCATCGGGTTGGGATTCTGTTGGTGTTCTTGTAGTGTGCGTTCAATCTTTGAGCTGGCCCAATGTTGTAGCCATTCTTTCCTGTAATTATTTCTTAGGATTTGTTTGTATGTTTGTATGGGATTTTGTGGTAAAACTGCTTGGGATGGGGGGGGGGGGGTGGCAGCACCTCTCTTAGCTAGTTTATGAGCCATTTCATTTCCAGGGACTCCGGCATGGTCATGTATCCACTGGAGGGTGACTTTTGTGCCATATAATGTGGATAGCTGGTCTATCTGTTGATCTTGCAACCAGGGGGTGTTTGTTTTTTGTCTCCATGGTTTGGAGTGCTGATTTTGAGCCAGAGAAGATGACTATGTCTTCAGGTGGAGTGGTTCGCTTCACAAAGTCTACACTAATTCGATTCAGAGGCTTCTCTATTGCTATTATCTCTGCTGTGTAGTTAGAGCAGATACCTCCGCATGGGCTAACAATTTGTGAATAGTCTTCTTGGGTCTGTTCATCTTCTCCTTCTTCTTCTTCTGCGTTCGCTCACTTGCAACCACATCGCAGAGAGCATGTTATTTCCACATGGAAGCGTGAAGCATGATGTACAGCAAGTTCTACCCTTGAGCTGTGTTATTTGAATATATATATATATAAATGGTACTTCTCAGTTATGATGAGAAACTGTTTACAGAAGACATTACACTGTCATCGTGGCGCACATTGTTATACTCATTGTGCTACTCAGTGTGCCGCACATGTTATAGTAAATGAAATGTGATGGGGTTAATGTCAGATCAACGAGCACTTTCTATTCAACTCTATTTACTAGGACAAACTGTGGTCTTCTCAGAAATGGCTGGACCCAGCAATAATTTATTTACTATTACAGACAGTGGTCTTGCTCGGATTTAGCTGGACCAGGCCATGACTTTTTTTAATTTTAATATAAAAAGTAACACGTATGGCGGAATACGATATTCTAAGTCGATGATATCAAATCAAATTTTTGTTGTCACATACATTAAAAAAACTGACAAATTACAGTTTAGCACACTGTACCTGAAAAACTAGAGACAAGATGTCTTGAAGATCTTCCGCAGGGGATCTTTGTTGCGGAGGCTGTATTTGGTTTGATAGGAATCTACTAAAATCCGTAGAAACTAGAAGGGGTAATGATGGGCTAAACCACACAAAAATTCCTACGCCATCCACTGTTTAAATAGATCGAACAAACCACATACATTTCTACATATACAACCTAGGATTAGAATATATAAGCCAAAACAAGGTTCGCGATTATTGTCGAGAACTTTTTCACTTTCATAGAAGTTTGATATATGACCTTAACGGCTTCATTGTAGATTAATATCGTAAAATATGTCCAGTATCAAGCTTTAAATGTTATAATCAAGATTCTACAGTACATATAACATGGTTTGTCACATTTCTAGTTTGTAACCTAATGAATTACTTAAAAACTAGAAGAAAAAACGAAGAATGCAAACCGCCCTTATTGGTTTTCGTACGATTTCATGTTGGTACCAACGCATAATATCTCCATGCTTGAATGAACTCTATTATCCTCTACAACTCTTTTGTTGATAAAGTAAAGGTCCTTGAAATACCTGTTCTCTACTCAAGTTGGCAGAACATGGCGAAAATGTACAAGTCAAGCTGTTACACGTTTTCTCATTGGTGAGTTTGGGTAATTGTGGAAACAGATTGACGAATAGATGACATTGGCGTAGAAAAGTTACAGGTCAGTTAACATACAGTTCGAAACATTGAATTACTGTCTTCTAGATATATTTATTCATGCTAGTACGGTCATATACGGTCATTCTAATGCGTTACCAAAATTAGCAGGGATTTCTCATGCGGTAAATACAAAGCCGTTTTCCTGAATAGTCATAGGTGCTGATCTCACACATCATCACTTATCTTGGCTGATGCGAGTGATTAGTTGTTGTTTTGGGTGTACTTTGTATCGCCAGCCAATGAACAAACGGAAAAAGTAATATAAACAGATACGTCACGTAGGGTGAGATCAGCAAGTGGTAATGTGAAAGACTTGGTATACACGTGTCGGATACATTGTCGTGAATAGTCGTGAAATATCGTTTAAGTACGAACCATCCCGGCAACGCTTCTCCAGAACTGTGTTCGTAAAGCTGTAAAAAAAAAAAAAAGATCAAGTGACAGAAAAAAGATATTCTTTCCAGAACGTAGTCTTTCCTATGGATCTCTTGAATTCTCCACGGTCTTGAGCAAGTTGCCCTGCATCTTCCAGTGACATGCGCAGGCATTCCTGAATGTCTAAAGCTGTAGCGTGACCTTATATATACTAGTCGCTCGTTCATGAAGGGGGCTAATCTGATTTCTATATGGTGCATGAAGGGATCAAAAGAGATTCTTATATGGTGCATGTAGGGGTCTAAAGAGATTCTTATATGGTGCATGTAGGGAGCTAAAGTGATTCATCTCTAGTGCATGAAGGGTTTAAAGAATTTACTATATGGTGCTTGAAGGGGGCTAAAGCGATTCCTATAGGGTGCATGAATGGGGCTAAGGTGATTCATCTCTCGTGCATGAAGGGGGCTAAAGTGATTTCTATAGGGTGCTTGAAGGGGGCTAAAGCGATTCCTATAGGGTGCTTGAAGGGGGCTAAAGCGATTCCTATAGGGTCCATGAAGGGGGCTAAGGTGATTCATCTCTCGTACATGAAGGGAGCTAAAGAGAGTCATCTATGGTGCATGAAAGATGCTAAAGTGATTCATCTGTGATGTTTTGAACATATTTCATTAATGTGAAATATAGAAACATTTTATCATAATTTTTTGTATGTTTCAATTGTGGGAGCGACCTCTCTATAACTTTACAATTAACTAATCTTGGTTCCCTTTACACATCAAACTTTGTTGTACACATTGAAACTAATAGTGTCACTATCTGTATTTATGGAGAAAGGAATTGGGGGAGGGGGGATAGCTGTGTGCAGGCGCAACGAAGAAGGTTATGTAGCCAATTTCCACATTCATTTTTAATTTTAATTTCCCTATCATTTTCTGTGATGGTTCGTTCATTACTATTTCCTATTTTATGATGTTCGCCAGCTAAGCCACAACTTTTTTTGCTGGATCTGTAGTTGCATGTTACAGATGAATTCTACGAATTTAATATAGAGAGCATAAAAGAAATTTGTGCGTAAGAAATAATATATATATATATATATATATATATATATATATATATATATATATATATATATATATATATATATATATATATATATATATATATATATATATATATAGCTCCACAACCATTACATTCAATGGTGAAACGACGAACACTTGCATGGTTTGGACATGTATGCTTTGGAAACATGATTCTTTGTCAAAAACAAACCTGCAGGCAACCGTCGAATGTGGAGGAATCAGAGGAGAACAAATACAAACATTTACAGACAACATCAAGAGCTGGGAAAGGCAAGATTTTTCCTAATCCATCTGCATCGTTGAAGTTAGAAAGAGATAAAGTACGTTGTGTGCTGAAGCATTCAATATGGTACCCTTACGAATTTGACGGGTTACGGGTTCATAGACATCTTTCTTTCTTTCGATCTCCAAGAAGCGCGAGCGACTCGCTCTTGCATCATGAAGCTTTCGGCTTCATGTATAAATCTTATTGCGGGCGGGCGGACGGGCGGGCAACGTGCGAGCAACGGGCGGGCGGACGGATGAGCGGACGGGCGGACGGACAGACAGACAGACAGACAGACAGAGAGACAGACAAGACAGAAAGACAGATAGACAGATAGACAGATAGATAGATAGATAGATAGATAGATAGATAGATAGATAGATAGATAGATAGATAGATAGATAGATAGATAGATAGATAGATAGATAGATAGATAGATAGATAGATAGATAGATAGATAGATAGATAGATAGATAGATAGATAGATAGATAGATAGATAGATAGATAGATAGATAGATAGATAGATAGATAGATAGATAGATAGATAGATAGATAGATAATATAGATAATATAGATAATATAGATAGATAGATAGATAGATAGATAGATAGATAGATAGATAGATAGATAGATAGATAGATAGATAGATAGATAGATAGATAGATAGATAGATAGATAGATAGATAGATAGATAGATAGATAGATAGATAGATAGATAGATAGATAGATAGATAGATAGATAGATAGATAGATAGATAGATAGATAGATAGATAGATAGATAGATAGATAGATAGATAGATAGATAGATAGATAGATAGATAGATAGATAGATAGATAGATAGATAGATAGATAGATAGATAGATAGATAGATAGATAGATAGATAGATAGATAGATAGATAGATAGATAGATAGATAGATAGATAGATAGATAGATAGATAGATAGATAGATAGATAGATAGATAGATAGATAGATAGATAGATAGATAGATAGATAGATAGATAGATAGATAGATAGATAGATAGATAGATAGATAGATAGATAGATAGATAGATAGATAGATAGATAGATAGATAGATAGATAGATAGATAGATAGATAGATAGATAGATAGATAGATAGATAGATAGATAGATAGATAGATAGATAGATAGATAGATAGATAGATAGATAGATAGATAGATAGATAGATAGATAGATAGATAGATAGATAGATAGATAGATAGATAGATAGATAGATAGATAGATAGATAGATAGATAGATAGATAGATAGATAGATAGATAGATAGATAGATAGATAGATAGATAGATAGATAAATTTTGGCTATCGACTGATGTGAACGATCTTTAAGGGTCAACTTTTTGCATTACTCGGCGATTATTTTACGATTGACAATTACAATATATTTGTATTATGTAACTATTATATTTCAATTATAAATGTTTCATTCCTCTTAATTATTCACTATTGTTTGGATGGATTTTAATGACTTTCCTATATTTTTGTTTGTTTATATTTGCTGTTTAAGATTTTTATGTATCCATATGTAAAATTCAGTGTGCACACAATGTCTTTTTTACACCATTTGTTTTAAAGTACGTTTGTTAATTTCAGAATTTATCGATCCCTGGTTTGTCAGTTTTCTAAGAAATGATAGTTAATTTTAAGCTTATAAATTAATTTGTTATTTATAGCATCAGTACATCTAGAGAAACAAAAGAACAAGTGCCGAAAGAGTCAAATGAAAGACGGGTTACTTAATGATATCAGAAAGAGACGGTCATATTTTCTGAAATAGGGAGTGGGGATTCTGGAAAGCATAGTTACAACGGGAAAAATTAAAACAAGAGAGATCGAAGACGACAACACGAGACCATATTAGATAGGTCAAACAATCGTAGCATGCAGGGCTGAGTTTATACTTGAAAGGGCCCTAAGCTATTTGAGATGTGGGGCCCTTTAACGATTAATAACATATAGATAGTGAAACAAAAAAATATGTTGTGGCCCTACCCCCCAAGAAAGTGAGGCCCTAAGCTGTAGCTTGTTTAGCTTATAGGTAAATCTAGCACTGGTAGCATGTCATAGAGTCAGCAACTATCTATCCTGGTTAACGTACTGGAAATAGAGAGTAATGGAATTCCAGTATTGCATACGCCAGTCTGCACAGCACCTGATGATGATGATTATTTCTATTAGCAAGGTTACTGACATTCCACTGATTCAAAGGTGAAGTCATAAGTCAGGAACCTTTCTGTGAGGAATCGCTAAATCAAAGTGAAATGAATGATTGATCAAAGTCAAACGAAGTAATCTAATGTATTTTTTGTTTAAATACGAACCTTTCTTTCCATTACAGAATACATAAGTACGACCCTATTTATAACGCTTAATATGATCTGAGCTTCTATGTTTCAGAATTACACTTGATTATGTTTAAAAATCAGTGGCAACATTGGTGTTTGCACACAGTATTATATGTGCGCGATTGCTCACCATGTGATAAGTTAAGAGCCCATGCTCTAGAGAAACACTAATTGTACATAGGATGAAAGATCTACATCGTTGGTAATTCGCTGGGATTCAAACATACAAACAAATCAAACAATATTATTAATACAACGTTATGAGAATATGAATTATTGTTAAAGACAAGGCGGTAGATAACAAGGTTTGAGTTCAGATCGTTTGGTGTTATATCTTGTAACCTGATGACTTTATTTTAAAAAAATAGGCGAGAGGACACGTCTTGTCGGTTTGAAGATCTAAAGAAACGTTTTATTAATTAATTTCTACAACAGAAACTTAAAAATATATGACACAAATAAAGACATTAAAAAACATGGAAGTAATATTAATTCTAATCATAAACAAAGAGCAAACATTTCGCGATTTAATGTTTTAAAAATAAAACTACTTCACTAAACTTGAAAATTATTGAAAAGGCAACAGTAATTCTACAGAGCTTTATTATTTACATCTACTTAATCGTTTGTAGACAAAATCCAATTATAATCTAAGATTTTTAGTGATAAGATCTTTGTTAAGCACAGAGCTAGTCGCTTTTAACCGATTTAACGGAAGAAATAAAGAGATTATCTCCCTTCAAGCCGTCAGAGACGACAATTTATTAATAAAACTTGTTCCCCGTAGTTTGGCGCGTGCGTGCATATGGGGAAACATGTAGTGAGTATTGACACAAGTTTGCCTATTGATAAACATATGAAGGTGCATACAGCCAGATATTACAAAGTGGCAATATTATCATTTGCTCAAACTATGGTAAGTACCTGGGTTCCGACTCACAGCTCAAGGACTTTATTGAAATGGTAAAGAGAATGACAGGATTATTGGATGGGAGGTGGGGCGGAAACAATTATGCGTCAATTCTGTTTGACACCAGGTACGGTTGGGTATACAAGCGTGAGATTACAAGGTTCTTCGAATATTCGTTGGGGGGGGGGGGGGGGAGAACAGTCAATTTGATATTATTGGTATGTAATTAAGACAGATAAAGCAATTTGGTACAGTTTTATAGTTGATCAATAGGTCAATAAAACATTCAGTGAGACATTTGTAGTTTTCGGTACAGAAACTAATAAACACGAGCTGCTACTGATGTGCTAACATAACCATTATCATCTTAGTCATCGCCTTCATTATTACCATCCTCATCATCGTCATCATTATCATACCGTCTTCCGTACAGTCTGGTGAAGTGTATCAACTCACAATATCGCATATAAGGGGATGAGGTGGGCGTTGAAAACCTTCCCTTCGCCTTAAGAATTGGGAACAAGACATTTAGTATAGGAAGCAAGTCAACAAGTGGGGGTAGCCCTCGCGGCCTTTAATGATTTACCTAAAGAAAAAGGTTACCAAATAAATCAGATTTAAAAAGCAGGAAGTATCGAGAAAAACGAGGAAATTACATACTTTAATTTTGTTAAGGTAAACCGGGGCATGCTCCAATAAAGAACTCTACAAAAAGTAATATCGATTTGAAATATTTTTTTTTCATGCATTTCTGTGCAGGCCTTGGTGGTTTTTTTTACATACTACTCCACGTGTATAAATAGTAACCAAAGACAATCTCGACAATGATCAAAAATGTAACGAATGAAAGCTTATGACAACATCCACTGGAAGTCTAGTTCATATCATTGTATCCTATCTGTTTTGTGTAAGTTCCACAATCTCATCCAGCGTATCTGTTTTTGTGAGTTTCTCAATCTCATCCAGCGTATCTGTTTTTGTGAGTTTTTTTTATCTGATGCAGCGTATCTGTTGTTTTGTTTTTTGAGTTTCTCAATCTCATCGTATGCTATCTGTTTTTTCAAGTTCCACAATCTCATCCAGCGTTTTAAACCAGCGTTTAAATCTGTTTTGTATGATTTTCTCAATCTCATCGTATGGTGTTTGTTTTGTGTGAGTTGCTCATTGAGATGCAGGTATCAGTTTTGTGTGATTTTTTTTCAATATCATTGTATGGTATTTGTTGTGTATGTGGTTCTCATTCTCAATCTCATGCAATGTATTTGTTTTGTGCGAATTTCTCAGCCATCGATGAAATCAATGCATGACATCTTATTTTCTCTTATCAGTGTTATGGTCATTATTTTTGTATGGGTCCAACTCGCTTCCTCTTCTTTCTACTGTCTGGGGCTTTACGTTGCAATTCTATGTTTGCTTTTTTTCAAGTGGTCTATACATTCTCCTCGTCTCTTTCTGTGGCATTAATTTTACCTATGTATTTCTCTTAAAGTCAATATACAAACCATATACAACGAAATGCTATTGTTATATAGCCTGAAACTCAAATTCGTAAAAGGTTGGATGTATCGGGTCATTGAATAAAAAATTAAACAGCGATACTGATCATTCTCGTATTATGGGCCACATCCACTGGAAGTCTAGTTCGACCATTGTTCTGTCACTAGAGAGATCCAGTGGGAGTTAAACTCTTTCAGGACTTGATTATGTTTAGGTTTGGACCAAATTAATTTTATAACATTTCCATATATGTGTTTTTTTATTGTATCACTTGACATGCTAATATTGATAAATAGTGTATGTGTAATATATCATTGGAAAGGGGAATGGATAAAGAATATGAATATATAAGTACATTGATGGTATGTGATTACTTCACAGGGTTAGAGTTAGCCTTGTGAAGTAATCAAATATCAAATCAAAGCCAGTATACTGGTGATTGGTCCTGTAGACCCATAGTATAAAGCCAGTATACTGGCGATTGGTCCGGAAAGAGTAAGAACAAACGCAAACAAACACAAATGTGATCACCACAATGTTCGATTATGATTGTAATCTTCTGGTGACTGTGACACAATTACTTGTGTCCTCCCTTATTTTTGTATGGTCATAAACTCTGTTATAACGAAATAGAACTCGTGTCCGATATTAGTGAGTGTTCTTCAGTATTCAGGATAAGATGGAAGCCCATATATAAGGTTGGCTCTGAGGTTTCATATCCCCTCCCCTCCCAATAGCAAATCAAAACCAAAACATGATTTTAATACTTTGAATTTAGCCATTAATGTCTTCAATAAATACCGTCCTACAGAATTCATTGGGACCCCATTCGTTACGTTTAAAAAAATAATTTTTGAGCTTGAGGTTGGTCACTATTTTTATACATGAAATCGCATGCCAAAAATAGCCAAGGCGATTTCAAGTATAAAAATAGGGACCATCCCAAATACCAGCAATAATTTTAAAAAAAAACGTAATGGGTGGGGTCCTAGTTAAATCTGTTGGTAGGTTTTCTATACTACGACGGTCTCGATTTACCCAAAAGGTGGATAAAACCCGGCCCTTAACGATTTTTCTCAATTTGTCATCAAAAATTCTCATTTAAAAAAAACGAGGGAATCACACATAAAAACATACGACTGCCTTTTCTTAGGTAAAACCCCTTCCTTACTAAATCATATCTACGATTGATATGACATACACCTTTTCTTGTATTACAACAACACGTTAGAGATTATTTGACAAACAGGAGAGCGGATATGCATATTTTAACACATAAAGTAAACAAGTCGATGCAATACTTGGTGTCACTAAAGACAAACATATAAACCAGTTAACACAGTATCATCATCATCAGGTAGCACATCCTGAACATAATGTAGCAGGCATCACAGCATTTCGAAATTTCTGTCGATCTTGAGCCCGTCTTTCTGCTTCTGTTACTGTCATGTTCAGGTGGTCTTTGATGTCTTGCGTCCATTTTTTTCTTGGTCTGCCTCTTGTTCGACCTCCTAGCATCATCCCCTCCATTATGATCTTTTCTAGGCTGTCATGGCGTTTGATATGGCCATGTCAACCATGACCTTGTCTAACCCCTTGTTTGATGTGTTTAAATGCTCATATTTGGTTATCGATTATTATGGCTGCTCTTTGTTGACAATATATATTCCTTATTATTACGTTTATTTGGTCTAGTCTAAGAGAAAGAGACATGCGTCCGTTTTCGTGTATAAATTTCACTGTTTGATGGGAAACATGATTTTAATACCTATTTGTGAACAATCGGCCATGGGCGGGGTTTTTACCCATCTTTTGGTTAAGTTGCTAGTACTAAAAGTCATGTTAGATTTGCTACGGAGAAGGGGGTTTCAACACCAAAAGCCACCCTTATCTACCGGACTAAATATAATTGAAATGTTTGCGATATAAAGGACACTTTTATTAGTGCGTAGGGCTTAAGAAACGACATTAGTAAAGAGGTAGGTTTATATAAAAATTGGCGATCGCTAATTTTCTCGCACAGTGCCTTCGTTTTCATTCGATTTTTTGAATGAAATTCTTTGTGAAAATCGTTTAGGGGTTTACCAGACTTTTGGCTACATTTCTAGTACTAAAAGTAATATTCTGATTTCGGTTGGAGAAAGTTGGGGGCGGGGGGGGGGAGTAACATCCTATCCCATCTACGAGCTTCATAATGCAAGACCTTGATAGCTTTCTTGTTTGTTGACTCTATTTTTTCTGCTATGAAAAGGTTTTTTTGTTCAGGTGATCCACACAAACACAACTTTCAACATAAGAGAGCGTTCAATCTGAACTATGGAAAAGCACGCGCTTGTCCTGACCAACCATTACACTTTTAGTTTCTAACCGGCTGTTATGCTTTAGTAACGAGGAGCAGATTAACATCGTAAACATGGCTTTGTCAAATCTATCTGAACAACATGATCAGACGAAAAGGTATGTCAGACCTGTTCAAAACGGGAGCTTGTTTTCCAAAAGTCTTCCCGTTAATTCGATACACGTGTATTCATGGCGGACGTGTCATTGTCTGAGCAAGGTGTCCTGTCTCTCACACAACTCACGATACCTTTGCCAGCGTGCGAGTATTCATTGACGCACATGTTAACCGAAAGGAGTTTCGATTGTTATTTTTAGGATTGGAATCAATATCGAAATCTAACAACTGTAAAGAGTGTGCCCCCCAATCAATCTTTTTATATTACTCTGATTAATAATTATTATATCCTACTAATGGTGTTTAAGAGTCGACTTGTTTTCATAAGTCATTGTCGAACCAATGGCCAAAATCTTGTTAATTTATTTAACCACTTGAAATTTCAAGGAATTTTCTAGTTATTCTCCGCAATTGTTTTGCAAAATTACAATTCTAAATTACATGGATAGCTAACGGTGCGCTAATCATGCAAATTAATCTAACCTGTGTCAAAAATGAGCGGTAATTCCACAGCGGCGCTCACCTTTTATATTAAAAACAATACATTTTGCACCTAAAGAGAATGTCTAAGCCATGGTCTTCTCATATTCTATTCCTAATTTCCTTTATTTTTTGATGTAGCTATTATTCTTGTTAAATAATACATCGGGTACTCGGGTTACCATAACTTAAAGTAATTGTTCTTCTTCGGGTATACACTGGGTTACAGTTCAATTAATCAATCAAGTGTTATGCCGAGTGGAGTAGGCGATCATGTATCTCCACAACTCTCTGCCTCTTGTGTTGTTAATAAGTGTAGTTGGTGACATATTTTTGTGCCACAGCGACAACGCATCCATTTCTATCTTTGTCTTTCTTTCTCTTATCTCCTTGACCTTTTTAGTGATTACTAGATTTTCCCGTTTTGCTTTTCTTAAAAAATCTTAATTGTCTGCTTCCAATTTGTGCTATAATTTGCCGGTTTTTTTTCTCCAGCATCTCTGAGTACATATACATTAGTTTTCTTGGCTGTCCATGGAAATTTCATCATTCTTAAAATCCACATGTCAGTTGCCTACAGCATAATTATCTATCTATCTATCTATCTATCTATCTATCTATCTATCTATCTATCTATCTATCTATCTATCTATCTATCTATCTATCTATCTATCTATCTATCTATCTATCTATCTATCTATCTATCTATCTATCTATCTATCTATCTATCTATCTATCTATCTATCTATCTATCTATCTATCTATCTATCTATCTATCTATCTATCTATCTATCTATCTATCTATCTATCTATCTATCTATCTATCTATCTATCTATCTATCTATCTATCTCTATCTATCTATATCTATCTATCTATATATCTATCTATCTATCTATCTATCTATCTATCTATCTATCTATCTATCTATCTATCTATCTATCTATCTATCTATCTATCTATCTATCTATCTATCTATCTATCTATCTATCTATCTCTATCTATCTATCTATCTATCTATCTATCTATCTATCTATCTATCTATCTATCTATCTATCTATCTATCTATCTATCTATCTATCTATCTATCTATCTATCTATCTATCTATCTATCTATCTATCTATCTATCTATCTATCTATCTATCTATCTATCTATCTATCTATCTATCTATCTATCTATCTGTCTATCTATCTATCTGTCTATCTATCTATGAATCTATCTATCTATCTGTCTATCTATCTATCTGTCTATCTATCTATCTATCTATCTATCTATCTATCTATCTATCTATCTATCTATCTATCTGTCTATCTATCTATCTATCTATCTATAAGTAATGCAATAATTAGACCTTTAAAGATCTTCCACATCAGTCGATGGCCAAAATTTATCTATCTATCTATCTATCTATCTATCTATCTATCTATCTATCTATCTATCTATCTATCTATCTATCTATCTATCTATCTATCTATCTATCTATCTATCTATCTATCTATCTATCTATCTATCTATCTCTATCTATCTATCTATCTATCTATCTATCTATCTATCTATCTATCTATCTATCTATCTATCTATCTATCTATCTATCTATCTATCTATCTATCTATCTATCTATCTATCTATCTATCTGTCTATCTATCTATCTGTCTATCTATCTATGAATCTATCTATCTATCTGTCTATCTATCTATCTGTCTATCTATCTATCTATCTATCTATCTATCTATCTATCTATCTATCTATCTATCTATCTATCTATCTGTCTATCTATCTATCTATCTATCTATAAGTAATGCAATAATTAGACCTTTAAAGATCTTCCACATCAGTCGATGGCCAAAATTTATCTATCTATCTATCTATCTATCTATCTATCTATCTATCTATCTATCTATCTATCTATCTATCTATCTATCTATCTATCTATCTATCTATCTATCTATCTATCTATCTATCTATCTATCTATCTATCTATCTATCTATCTATCTATCTATCTATCTATCTATCTATCTATCTATCTATCTATCTATCTCTCTATCTATCACTCTATCTATCTATCTATCTATCTATCTATCTATCTATCTCTCTATCTATCACTCTATCTATCTATCTATCTATCTATCTATCTATCTATCTATCTATCTATCTATCTATCTATCTATCTATCTATCTATCTATCTATCTATCTATCTATCTATCTATCTATCTATCTATCTATCTATCTATCTATCTATCTATCTATCTATCTATCTATCTATCTATCTATCTATCTATCTATCTATCAATCTATCTATCTATCAATCTATCAATCTATCTATCTATCTATCTATCTATCTATCTATCTATCTATCTATCTATCTATCTATCTATCTATCTATCTATCTATCTATCTATCTATCTATCTATCTATCTATCTATCTATCTATCTATCTATCTATCTATCTATCTATCTATCTATCTATCTATCTCTATCTATCTATATCTATCTATCTATATATCTATCTATCTATCTATCTATCTATCTATCTATCTATCTATCTATCTATCTATCTATCTATCTATCTATCTATCTATCTATCTATCTATCTATCTATCTATCTCTATCTATCTATCTATCTATCTATCTATCTATCTATCTATCTATCTATCTATCTATCTATCTATCTATCTATCTATCTATCTATCTATCTATCTATCTATCTATCTATCTATCTATCTATCTATCTATCTATCTATCTATCTATCTATCTATCTATCTATCTATCTATCTATCTATCTATCTATCTATCTGTCTATCTATCTATCTGTCTATCTATCTATGAATCTATCTATCTATCTGTCTATCTATCTATCTGTCTATCTATCTATCTATCTATCTATCTATCTATCTATCTATCTATCTATCTATCTGTCTATCTATCTATCTATCTATCTATAAGTAATGCAATAATTAGACCTTTAAAGATCTTCCACATCAGTCGATGGCCAAAATTTATCTATCTATCTATCTATCTATCTATCTATCTATCTATCTATCTATCTATCTATCTATCTATCTATCTATCTATCTATCTATCTATCTATCTATCTATCTATCTATCTATCTATCTATCTATCTATCTCTATCTATCTATCTATCTATCTATCTATCTATCTATCTATCTATCTATCTATCTATCTATCTATCTATCTATCTATCTATCTATCTATCTATCTATCTATCTATCTATCTATCTATCTATCTATCTGTCTATCTATCTATCTGTCTATCTATCTATGAATCTATCTATCTATCTGTCTATCTATCTATCTGTCTATCTATCTATCTATCTATCTATCTATCTATCTATCTATCTATCTATCTATCTATCTATCTATCTGTCTATCTATCTATCTATCTATCTATAAGTAATGCAATAATTAGACCTTTAAAGATCTTCCACATCAGTCGATGGCCAAAATTTATCTATCTATCTATCTATCTATCTATCTATCTATCTATCTATCTATCTATCTATCTATCTATCTATCTATCTATCTATCTATCTATCTATCTATCTATCTATCTATCTATCTATCTATCTATCTATCTATCTATCTATCTATCTATCTATCTATCTATCTATCTATCTATCTATCTATCTCTCTATCTATCTATCTATCTCTCTATCTATCACTCTATCTATCTATCTATCTATCTATCTATCTATCTATCTATCTATCTATCTATCTATCTATCTATCTATCTATCTATCTATCTATCTATCTATCTATCTATCTATCTATCTATCTATCTATCTATCTATCTATCTATCTATCTATCTATCTATCTATCTATCTATCTATCTATCTATCTATCTATCTATCTATCTATCTATCTATCTATCAATCTATCTATCTATCAATCTATCAATCTATCTATCTATCTATCTATCTATCTATCTATCTATCTATCTATCTATCTATCTATCTATCTATCTATCTATCTATCTATCTATCTATCTATCTATCTATCTATCTATCTATCTATCTATCTATCTATCTATCTATCTATCTATCTAATCTATCTATCTATCTATCTAATCTATCTATCGTTTATTCTGTGCTTTTGCTGCAAAAAAATGTTGACGGATATAGTCGCATGATTGAATGACGATCGGTTTTCAGTCTATGACACGTTTGGTATGCAGTAATATTGTGACGCTCTAAACATTGGTTACTCTTTCAATCCACCTTGTTATTGGTCTACCTCTTGCTGTTTCAATTTCCATGTTGCATGCTACTGCTGCTGACAAATAAGGGTTCATTCTATTTAAATGGACATAAAATTTCAGTCTCTATTTTGTTATATATATTTAACTATAGACTTTTCTCCAACATTTCGTGTAATACCTTCATTCCTCACATGATCTCTTCTTGTTCTATTCGTTGTGTTTCTTACACATCTCATCTCATAAATATTAAGATTTCTCACATGTTCTTTAGGATATTTTCGCATGTGTTCACATGTTCTGATTGTACTGAGTTCTCCTGCCTATAAACATTACTTCAGGTTTTTTTCTGTATTTATTTCATGTTTTGACAGAGGAGGTCCAGTGTGTTTATGTGATCTTGCAACTCTTCACTTCAACTATGGAGAAGACACTGATCGTCAGCAAAGAGACGTTCAGTTAACTCATACTGCTTGTAAACGTGTGCTAATATTATCTATATAAATAATACAAAATAATGAAGATAAGACATAACCCTGTCTAACTCCTGATGTTACTGAAACCACTTTTAAAATCCTGCACTTGCTCTAACTATCTTTTCATTATCTTTTTGAATATGGCTCTTACGCAGTCTAATAAAGGTCCTTTGTTCAATAATGCTCAAAAATACACCAGAATAGTTTTATATATTTTCTGTCGAATAAATCCATTAAAGCAATATGTCGTTGGTGTTTGTATTATATTGTCTTTTCTCTAATTTGTTGTATAGAAAATATTACACGTGTACACTCTCTTCCTTTTCTAAATCCAAACTGTTCAGGACTCAGAACTGGTTCCTCAATAGATTTTATAAGAATGTTACGAACATACTGCCATGGCTACCCACGGGGATTCCTCTCTATGCGACACAATCTTGCTTACTTCATGTTTTCTTCCATATTAATACTATTGTGGTTTTTCGCTAATTTATTGGCACAGTTTTCTCTCCAAGCCTTTCTGAAGATGTGAGGTAACCAGTTTACTCCAGTCTCTCCACTGACTTGTATTGTTTCGGTGGCTATTCCATCAATTTCCACCAATTTATTCTTTGGTCTGCTCTTGATAACTTCTCTGAGTTCTTGCTCTTCTTCATTTGTATATCTTAGTTTGATTTTCATTGGTCATACAAAAAAATATCGCAATTTACAGATTCAATATTCATGAAAAAGATCAATTACATACGAAAATGGACGAGTGCCCATTTTATGATAACACCTCCACTTCCTTACTAAAGACAGTACCTATGGTTCTAGGTTACCTAACTTTTTTTTTTCTACTAATATATATCAGAGTACCATTACTTAAAGTTGTTGTTCTTCTTCGGGAATATATCATTATACCATTACTGTTATTATTCGTCTCCCATGTATTATTTTTCATTCGTTTGCTTCTTGCCGAAGACGGGTGTGTCGTGCCATTGGCGCAAATAAAACGGCGACACAACATATTTCCATTCTCTGGACTACATCCTGCTGGAAATCTAGTAAGACAATTGTCCTGCTACAAGAGAGATCTGGCGGGAGTTTGAGAATGAAGGCTAAAGAAGAAGAATTCGTTTGCTTGTAATGTAGACTATACACTGCTGTGTGCTATAGACTTCTCAGTATTCTTAAATGAAGGACCGCAGAAATTTTCTTCATATTAACAACGATTCCAATTTATTTTTACACTTACGTTGTCGTGGTTCGCAACGAATTCCATCATTTTTTATGGGCACAGCTCTTATTTATTCAAATTGGACTAACTTCCACTGTTGATAGAAACGTTTCTCACCACACTTACCAACGACACCTCTACGAACGACACACCTACAATTTACACTGCTAAAGGTACTTTTTTTTAATTTGCAATCAACGACGTCTATAACAGTGAATGGACTTCTTGCAATTATCTCTCGCTCACTAATCTACAGATTACATTTCATGCCATTTTATTAGAAAAAGTTTTTTTTTTAAACCATGCTCTGATATAACAACAATACACATGTGGTTTCGTCTGTGGGTCTCACCAATGACCCACTAGACATACCACCCATGCAACAGAAAACCTTAGTGAATGACATGCCGTTATATTGAGGTTATCTTCTTAGAGAAGCTTCATGTCACGTCATCTATACAATTATGCTTTTATTTTGTTGTTGAAATGTGTTTCATATTTACCTGATTATATATGTATGCATATATATTCCTCTCTGTGGTTGGGAGGGAGCCAGATATGTACTGTGCAGCACTGGGGAGGAGGAAACTGACAGCACTGTTTTTTCCTATGGCTAAAACCCATCATAGAGGCACAGTGACTCAGGACGTGACAATCCTTTTGACTTGAACATTTGGTTGCATGCCTGGAGAAGTAGAGAAGTTCGGCATAACCAGTAGTCAATTGGTGGCGGGGAATGAGCACAGTGAACCCTATCTTGGCTACAGTGGCTAAGAGCAGTGCATAGGTTGAAACCTACCTTCCTGGATGTGTGATAGTTATTCTCTGGCTCTGCCCCGGGGTGGGCTGAAAATCCACAGACTTCCCAGCAATATAATGTCATTTAATGGCATTGGGTCAAAGGGCATGAGCCCATGGACCGCTGGATCCGCAACCAACCAACCATATAACAACAATAGATTCCTGTTTTATTTTGAAGGAGTAGTGTTTAGGCTCAGATGGTGTAATCCACTACTTTACAAACAAAACTGGGTTCATGCCCTAATATAACCAGGAAATACTATGTTCAAGGTTGAAAAGACATGTCCGGGCTCAAATATACGTTAATCTCATATTTAAATCTAATGGAGAAACTGGACTTGTATCCATCATTCACTATATCGCTTTTCGGTATTTCTGAAGTATTGTTTCTGCGTTATAATATATATGTACATATGTACACTTGTTTCTTTTCTTGAAATGTGTAAACATATGATCGTGGTCAGATGTACTCTCTGTCAAGGCGCAGCATGGCAGCTTTCTCAATTTCATGCATCCCCTCATAATTGATTATTATTATGAGAGTAATTATTATTGATGGCTTTTGTGTGTGTTCTCTTGTTCTTTGTGGTTTTTGTGTATGTAGTATTGTCCTTGATTTTCTTGGTCCATCATAACGTTAAGACAACCAACTTAATCAGAATAGTTATCCTCCCTAAGCGAGTATCTCCACTATCAAAAGATATCATGACTACCGTTATCAGTGTACATTGCATGCCAGGGAGGGGGGAGAGAAGAGTGTTTGGGATGCGAGTAGAGCTCACACTATTCGTAGGAAATAAGAACATGACATTTAGTAATAGTAATTTAGCCATATGTCCAGTTTGACCCGCCCACCCCCTACCCCAAATTTTTCTAAAAGGGTCACCAAAAATCTCATAAATCAACGTATTACACACGCAAATAGGTGAATTACCAATTACCTTTTTCTATTTTAAGGTAACAGCCCTTTAATTGAAGACATAACTGCGACCCTGGTGTCATGGTTGGTGTGAGGGAATGCTTTTGTTGCGCCATCAGACATAGTAGACTACTGCTGATCATTTTTTTCACTGATTGATATAGATAATGTGCATTACTCGTAACCAAGTTCACGAGAACAAATAAAATAAACTGTAAACAAATTAATCAGGAGACACATACCTAGATGATGCACATGTGTGTATATAGTTTATTAAATCTGTATCACCAAGTTGTGATTGGTTAATAACTGAAAAATAATTTAAGACGAGTTATGATTGGTTAATAACTGAAAAACAATATAACACGTGACATTGATGTCATCACCGGC
The DNA here is from genome assembly GCA_034231615.1 of Meghimatium bilineatum. NCBI lineage: Eukaryota > Metazoa > Mollusca > Gastropoda > Stylommatophora > Philomycidae > Meghimatium > Meghimatium bilineatum. The sequence goes on from CM067299.1 coordinate 85,737,277, forward strand.
ACAACGCTACATCAACCATAAGCAAACATTGAGTGTCGGTTAAAAATGTGCGGGAATTACATTTCCAGCATCTTCTTCGATGTGTTAATGATATTTTGAATCAAATAAGTTGTACATCTTTTCGTGTTGCTGTATCTCTAACTCAATCTACCTTCCTTTGTGTTCAACCCAGTGTGTATCACTAAGCACATTGTAGCATTTCTCGTGGACTTTTTCTGTCACATTTCCTTCCTTGCAGTATATTATACGACAATGGTTCTCAGCCAATTTATTTGCAGTGTTTTCTAAGCCAATGGTTTTCAACATTATCTTCGTTGCTGTGTACATGGTTGGTGTGAGTCCAATGATTCTCAACAATTTTTAGTTGCAGTGTATTCTAAGTCAAAGGTTCTCAAATGTTGTTAAATGCGTGGTCTTTTAGGTCAATGATTCAGTCATTTTTCTTTATAGTGTATTGTTGTGTATTTTTCTTTATGGCCAATTGTTCTCAAGAAATTTTCGCCGGCGACTCACTTTCAATTCATATTAGTTTCCGCAGCTCTCCTTGTACAAGAAAAAAAACATTCAACTATCTTCGAGGTATATTATTTCTCTTATTATTTATCATCCCATAATTTCGGCAGCCATATATTTGTGAGGATAAAAATACAATATAATACAAAAAATAAATCAATATTGCTTTTATAGACCAAAAGAAATCTTTAGACCGAATAAATAGAGAAATACTCTGTAATATTCTAGAAGAGTGTGGAATAAAAGGACCATTATTATACTGTGTACGAGCCATATAAAAAGATAGAACATATGCAGGACTTACAAAGTGGCTTTCAGTAACATAAGGAGTTAGACAGAAGTGTGCCTTATCACCATTATTATTTATAATTTCTATGGATAATATTACCACAAAAAGAAAAGAAAAAAAAGAACACCACCAGACGTATACCATCCAAATGACCTAACGGAAATACTATTTTTGCTAACGATCAGTGCCTACTCCACAGTTCAAATGAAGAACTGCAAGATCACATTTAATCCCAATACAATCAACATAAAGATAAATAAACATAAAACTAATGTATAACGTGCAGCAATTTAAATATCCCGGGAGCATTTTTACAGACGGTGGAAGAATGGACAGAGAGCTCGAGACGAGAATTCAAATAGCTAAATACGTAAATTATGAATTTATATTAATTTTGAAACACAAATCTATTCCGATGTAAACCAAAAGGCAAATTATAAATTCAATATTCCTTTAACGTTGTGTTATCAAAGAGAATGAACTCTATTTGGCAGCGGCAAGAGCCAACAACATGAAATTGGAAACAACAAGATACAGAGGAAGACCAACATTGCAACTGTGAGGACCTCCTGCTGACGATTGAAGCCATAGAGGCGGCCAACCTTCCTGTATAGACTTATGAGCATAGGAAACTGATCGCAGGAGAAAAAGAAGACGAAGAACAAGATTAAGGTGTATTAAAAGAGTTTCCAACATTCTGACACGGCACAGTATTACTGCATACCAAGCGACCAGACGTGCCATAGCCCGAAACAGATTGTCATTCAATCCTGCGACACCTCACAGCAAAAGCAGAGAAAAGACAAAAAATACCACATATAGCTATAAATAGACTTCTTATTTTGCAACAATATATGGCCCTTACTCTTTCTTCCAGCATTTTCCCAGCAAAACTATGTGGTATCCACAATTACTGTTCTCGGCGGCAATTAATATTTCGCTCCAAATAATGACACATGTAATGGTACGTACCATTTCCGCTTGCGGTGATCTATGATCAAAGATAACACTCTATTGAAATTTGAACTTGTGTTTCAGCGTCAGCCCAAAATTTTGGTTTTATATCAGGACGTTGTTCTATTGTTAAACATTTAATTAACACGTATTCAATCGTGTTTTCTTGTTTTCAGCGAATAGATAGACAGACAGACAGACGGACATAGAGACAGACAGACAGACAGGCAGGCAGGAAGCAGGCAGACAGTCAGACAGACAGACTCTTTCTTGAATGTTCAGTTATGCTTAGACCGTGGGCAGTATATAAGACCCTGTCGGTGAATTAATTAGGACCTCATTCGTTACGTTTTTTATTATTATTTTTTTTTTAAATCTTGATCTTGTCTATATGTCAACTCATCTTCTATTCCTATATGTGCCGTGATCCATCTCTCTACTTTAAATATAACATTGTTCACGCAATAAAATCTTCTTTAATCAAATACTTCAGCTAGAAGAAAGCAAATCGCTTTCACGTCTACAAAAATTCATCTAACACACACAAGACCGTATTACTACACACATATTATGTGTTAGTCATGTGACAGGAGCAGGAATTTACCTCTGCGCTTCATTTTGTTCTAACAATGATTTACAAGCACAAGTTTTAACTAACATATCATCTGCTCAATTTATAATAAAACATTTTTTTTCTCCATGTAACCAAAGTTGTGTTCAGATAACAGGTTCAGCGATCCGTTTAAGGGGATCAACAAGTAATTATTCCTCTGATTCTCTCATTCGTTTATTAATTTCGTAGTTTTGCTTTCATTTCCGCTACAATTAAATTCGCCACTTCTAATGTAGCATTGGCCATTTTCTAGTGACGTGCCTATTGAGCGCAACCTATAGATACATCAATGTCGTGTCGAACGACGGGTAAGAAACCAAATCTGGGCTTTTCATTTAGTGGCAGTTCTTCATGTGGTATTCTGGCTTATAAAATGATATAAATCCTGGCCAACACATACCGTGTTCCTCCTATCCGGCATCTTTCATATCGCTCAGGCTCTCGATTTGATGGATCGCACATAAGCGAGCTGCAGTACTGACGCATGCGCATTGCTTCTCAGCCTCAAGTGTTTCCGGTTCCAGCGTATTATGGGTGTCAGAACCTCATCAATGCTACACTCCCTATCTATAGCAATTATCCTCCTCTCGTTAACTCAACAGCTAAGGAGGTTTGATCAGTCGACGCGGACACGAATAATGCTGGTAATAATATCGTCTTGCTGTTTTTACTTCCATTGCGTGATGCGTCAATCCATCTTCTCTTTATATCTCTGTCATTGTGAACAAAGCTTAAGCAAACATTTAAATAATCAGAGCTCATTGACATTTGCAGAAGATTCTTCATTTACATTGTTCATATCTCAACCGATTCAATAAACCGATTATATTTGTTCATATCTCAACCGATTCAATAGACCGATTATTCAATATATTGACATTTTCAATACAAAAATTTACATCAAGCATCGTTTGTGCAATGTAAAAATTACATCAAGCCGCATTGTCCATTGTACAAATTACAACTATCTGTTTTTAATGTTCATGTGATAAAGTACTTACTGGCCACAAGGGAGATACATTTCCATTTTTCTTCACACTAGCTGTACTAACAAAGTCATATGTTTTGGATATGTTTACATATGTTTCATATGTAAATGAAAGGCAATCCAGCGTATTTCCATTTTCTTGACTACATCCTGTTGGAAGTATAATAGAAACATTGTTCTACTGCTACAAGAGACATCCAGTGGAAGTTTTAGAGCAAAAACAAAAAAAATACTAGCTATAATTTATGAATCCAATTTACAATTTCCAGTTCTCGCTGTATCCAATTCAATGAATCGTTTAAGCTTTTATAGTTCTGCAATAGAGCTTTTTTTTCTAATTGGCAGTCTTACAGTTCACCAATTTTGTGTTTATAATTTATGTTCACCCAGTTTCTACCATGTCTACATCTACTTTACTCTTTCCCACTTCCCAACATACTATCTATTTTACTATTCTCCATTACCCCTAATGTTAATAGCCACCATTTTAAGCTTCCATAGATCTGTCATATCAATATCCACTTTAAAGTTCCATAGTTCCCAACTTGTCAATATCTATTTTAAATATTCCAGATTCTCATCATCACAATGTCTACTGTAATCTTCCACCATTTTTACCATGTCAATATCTACTTTAGTGTTAATATCTACTTTCAACTTCTCCAGTTGCCAGTCCTTATGTTGATCTCAGACATCGAATAGCCATAATCGCATATTCGATATTTTAATGTAGTAACCTCTATCATACAGCGTCTGGTCGTTTAGCGGGATGGTAAGAACACAATCTATAGAATGCCAATACTCCAGCGGTATCATTTCAACAAAAATAATTTCGTTCGTTGGCATCCATAAATATCAGTACGTTCAGTACAAACACATTAGGTGCTCACTTTTACTTATCGATAAACCAACCCAAAAAAAAATATTTAACTTTCATTCCAACTCTTGTGCTTAATAAAGTAAATATACGCATGCTACCACCATACAAGTCTTCTACATAGACTCTCTATCCTTAATAAACAAATCTCTGTTCTCCCTGGTACATGCTCATTTTTTGTGTGTATCTCTCATCAGTTCTGAACATTCTTAACTGTAGATATGCCCAAGTCGTCGAGTGTCGTCATTATATTCTTCACTGGGTAATAAGTGAGACTGCTGTAGAGCTGTATAATAATATTACTTCAGATAGCTTCCAGACAGCAAAACCTTGACCCATTTCAGTGACTAGCATCTGTAGTAATATTGAATACTTTTCTCACTCTTCTTTCGTTCTCATTGAATCAGCATATATCTGAAATTTGGTCTGCATATATGTAATAGCTTGGAAATTATCAGCTTTCTAGTGAAAAAGCACCTGGCTCCGACTCAATACCAATCGAAATATACAAATATGGTGGTAAAAATCTTATTGAGAAACTTCACATAATTTTCCAACAGTCATGGAAAAGCGAAAAAATTCCACAAAATTTTAAGGATGCTACAATTATACACCTGTATAAACGTAAAGGGAACCGCCAGTCCTGTAACAACCATCGTGGTATCTCTCTACTGTCCATTGCTGGAAAGATATTTGCCAGAATCCTTTTGAACCGTCTTATATCTCATCTAAATGACGGACTAATAAATAATTAAATAACTAATAAATAAACCCGAAAGCCAATGTGGTTTCAGAAAAGAACGTGGAACAACTGATATGATCTTTGCTGAAAGACAGCTTCAAGAAAAATTTCAAGAACAACATTGTGACCTGTACACAGCATTCATAGACTTGACAAAAGCATTTGACACAGTAAGTAGAGAGGGCCTGTGGAAGATTCTGGCAAAGTATGAATGTCCAAAGAAATTTATCTCAATGGTGCAGCTATTGCATGATGGAATGCAAGCTAGAGTTCAGAATGATGGAGAGTTATCTGAAACCTTTCCTGTCTCAAATGGAGTAAAACAAGGATGTGTATTAGCACCTACCATATTTAGCATCATGTTCTCTGCTATGTTGAATGATGCTTTCAGAGATCTAGACCTTGGAGTAAACATCACCTATCGCATAGACGAAAATTGTTTAACCTTCGGCGGCTTCGAGCAAAAACCAAAGTTAAATCACACACAATCAGGGATCTTCTATTTGCTGATGACTGTGCCCTAAATGCAAACTCTGAGGCTGATCTACAATGTATTATAGACAGATTCTCCAAAGCTTGTACCAACTTTGGGCTTACCATTAACACAGAGAAAACAGAAGTCATGTTACAACCAGCAATTGGCAAAAGCTATCTCGAGCCCTGCATAAAGGTAAATGGTGTAGCACTGAAAGTTGTGAATAGATTCACATATCTAGGCCGTACGTCATCACAAAATTCCAACGTTGATGATGAAGTGTATACAAGGATCGCCAAAGCAAGCAGTAATTTCGGCAGATTGTACGCAAATGTTTGGCGTAGAAATGGCATTAACCTACAGACTAAGCTGAAAGTTTTCAGAGCAGTGGTACTTCCAGTGCTGCTATATGCTAGTGAAACATGGACTGTGTATAGACGTCATGTGAAAAAACGCAATCATTTTCATACAAATTGTCTCAGAAAAGTTATGAACATCAGATGGCAAGACAAGATTCCAGATACCACTGTCCTTGATAGAGCTGGTATCCCAAACATTTACACGATCCTGGTGCAGACACAGATTCGTTGGGCAGGTCATTTGGTGCGTATGCCAGACCATCGTCTGCCAAAGATACTTCTCTATGGTGAGCTAGAGAAGGGTATACGATCTCAAGGTGACCAAAGGAAGCGCTACAAGGACTCGTTAAAGAACTCACTGAAAGCCTTTGAAATAGACCACGGTACATGGGAAGAACTTGCACAAAATAGATCTACATGGTGTTCTAAAATAAAAAAGAGCGCATCATCTTGTGGAAAGAAGAGAAATGCAGCAGCTCAACAGCGGAGAGCAGCTAGAAAGTCACGGATAGACCAAGATCCGTCTACAGTCGTAATTCCATGTCCAAACTGTCCAAGGACATTTACAGCTCGAATAGGGTTCATTAGCCATCTACGAACTCATAATCAAGGACATAACTAAAATTGAATTTTCAAAGGTGGATGTGACAAATGGTCATCATCACTTGTGATGGACGAACAACATTATTACGTACGTAGAACACATATTTGATAAGCGTTGCAATGCGGACTATCAGACTATTGGGTGTTAATAGACTACCCAAAAAAAATTACAGTGCAAGACATTTTCAACCTTTAAGTCGTTTTCAAGAAAATGAAAAACAGTGAACAAACATTTAAAAATGGCAGATAACAATGTCATAGCCTCACTTTTGTCCAATGTGTCTACCGTTTATTGCTTGTGTGACAACGTCATTAACTTTACTGCTTTCTCAATGTGTCTCTTATTTTCTTGAAAAAGACCTAAAGGTTGAAACGTTGAAAATGTCTTGTATACAATTATGTTTTTATACCAATACTCTCCCTAATAATCTCTTACGGGATGAGATAGCTACCTTTAAGCTCAAATTTCCTGAATCGTTATTTACGGGATGATATAGCTAACTCTAAGCTCGAATTTCCTTAGTCGTAATTTACGGGATGAAATAGTTAACTCTAATTCAACTCTTCCTAATCATCTTTTACGGGACGAGATAACTAACTGTAAGGTTTAACTCTCCTCAGTCGACTTTTACGAGATGAGATAGCCAACTCTACGATCGACTATATTTACTCGTATTTTAGAATACGTTTGGCAGGTGACACTGCTAATATTATTTTCACCCGTATTCTGTTTCAGCACATCGGCGATTATTATACAGGAAGAATGGGTTCCTATTATCTGATTGCAAGTACCACTCATTGTTAAATATTTTAAGGCTGTTCAAATAGTTCAGATCTGTAGACCTTCTAATGACCAACATACTTTGGTATAAAGGAAAACACCGGGCTAATTGCTGGGAGCACGTGCCTCGTTCGCAGAAAGATTCAACCTTTATTTCCAAAAATAACATCTTTCATAAAACTGATTCGCTCACTTGGGCACACAAGGATCTCCAAAAGTGAGGCTATGACATTGTTGTCTGCCTGTTATCTTGACCATTACATTGCTGAATTGCGCCGGGGGATAATAAGAAGTGCTTTGAAACTGTTCTTGAAAATACAAACTCTCCATGAAAAAAATTAATAAACCTACGAATTATTCAAATCGGCAGCAAAACCTTGACCCATTTCAGTGACTAGCATCTGTAGTAATATTGAATACTTTTCTCACTCTTCTTTCGTTCTCATTGAATCAGCATATATCTGAAATTTGGTCTCTTCTATACAATTAACTGTGTCTTGTAGCTCAGACAGGACAGTAGAATTTTGCTTCCAATTCTGTTTGTTTGGGCCAGTGTGTCACACCCATCTATGGACACGATATATATGTACTATGGAAATTTAGAAAATAAACATGGCGTTAAAATTAGAATTATAGAAACTGTAAAGTTCAATATTTCGATATATATGTGTGTTCACACGCAGCTGCCATACGAACAATTTTAATGGTTTTCTTGCACTAGCAAGAAATATATTCAAATCATATCTAAGGCAATCGTGCACCCGAAACGTTCAGAAAGCAAGTCGAAGCTATCGAACCTACATATATTGCGTATAAAATCATTGCAGCCAAAATATACCTGGTTGATGGCTACGTCTTGAAGAGCATATGGTATAGTTACACACACATACACACACACTCGCGCACGCACACACAACACATGATTGTTTGTATGTATATTCAGTGTCTGATAAACTACTTTGGAAATGATATGGTTTGGCACTACTTTTCAGATTATGCCATTTCAAATCTAAACATACTGATGGTCAGCAAATCAAGATGAATTTGAACAGAAAAAATTGTATGAAGCATTGTACAGTTGTTGATGCAGTTAGTGGCAATAAATTCGAGAAGACAATTTGAAGTTTGTCGAGTTCTCCTCATAAAGAAGTTGATCTTAACTTTAAGAAATGGACGAGACTAATTGGTCAACACAAATCGTAGAGGTCAAGAAGACATGTTCTAATGATGACTACTCCGTAATACTAGACTGATGAGTCAATATGAAAGTCCGTGACTTGAAGCTGATGCAGGAGTTGAAGTTTGAGTATCAGATACCGGCATGAGCCTTTTATGTTGTTGGCGTATGACATTGAACAATTGTTGAAGTGAGAATTTTGTCAATTGTCAATGCTATTTTGCCAAGGCCGCAAATTCAACTTCAACAAATGTGGGACGGGGAGGGAGGGGGAGTATTAATCACAACTTTTAAAAAAGACATTCGAACATTTTGTCCATAAATTCATGTTCATGGGAATATTTGTGACTTTTTAAAAATATCTCTAAAGTGGGGGGGGGGGGGGTTGTGGTTACCAGCCCTTTATACTCTGTTCACTCTAAGAATGAAGTGAGTCAGTGAGTGCTTCTGATTGGTTGTTTGACTTAATGCATTCTTTATAGAGGCCTTTTGGTTTTAAATCAGGACGCATTAATCGATTGTAAAGTGCCTATTAGTATTGTTTTCAAATTTCGTTTTTAAATGTTGTTTAAATATTGTTTTTAATTGTATTTAAATGTTTCAATAATATTGCTTTTACATATCATCAGCTGTTTAAAAATCACCTGTTGTCGTGGAGCAATGTGGGGGTGTGTTTTGACTCACTTCATTCTTAGAGTGAACAGAGTATAGCTACATTTCTAAACCCCCTATCCACCAGCTTGCTGTACTTCATAAACGAAGCGGACGAACTGTAGAATGGAAGGGAACGAAGTGCTAAAAAATATGAATGTCTCTAGAGAAACGGTTCATAATGGATTTTCTTTTCTTTACTATATTCTTCTTCTACGTTCATATTCATTCTCGTGTAGAATAACGGGATGTAGACCAAAGAACAGAACTTGTTGTGTTATGGTTTATAACTTGGCTGTAATATCCGCATATTTTGGCCTGATTCACCCGACTTAAGCATATCTTCTAATCAGTTTGACCCTCTATAATGGTATGGGACAGCCAACTCATCTTCCAAAATCCTAATTAATCCTCACATACAACAATCGTAGTAGATGAAATGTGTCACTATTATTTGTTCCACTTTCGGTATAGTAATGCCTATTTTTAATATATGAAATATATCATTCTATAAGATCATATAAAATGTGCCACTATTATTTGTTCCGCTTTCCGTATAGTATTGTCCACTTTTAATGAAACAATTATCTTACAAATATTCTATTTTTAATAGAAAGAATTATTTAACAACAAATGTTGACAGAAATTCACGAGATAAATAAATTATAATTTAAACGAAATTTAAAAAAAAAGGTTAAATAAATAATCAATATAAAATAAATGATGTAATAAATGAGTGATGCAATCGATATTACATTAAATACCGAATTCCTTAGAACTTTTTAAACTTTGTACAAGTTCCCTGACAGACGTTCATTCATTGGTCAGGACTCACCAGTGTATTGTTGCAATGACTTCATTCTTTTGTCAGGATTCAATAACGTGTTGTAGCAATGACTTCAATCGTTGGTCAGGGTTGAATACCGTATTGTTGCAATTACTTCATTCGTAGGTCTAAAATATTGTTCAGATCTCTAATAGAGTTGCACACTGTCTGCCTAAAGTATTGTTCAGATCTCTAATAGAGTTGCGCACTGTCTGCCTAAAGTATTGTTCATATCTCTAATAAAGTTGCACACTGTCTGCCTAAAGTATTGTTCATATCTCTAATAAAGTTGCACACTGTCTACCTAAAGTATTGTTCAGATCGATTAATGCGCCCCAGCTCAATTGATAGTCCCTAGGACCTCCGAAAACATGCACTTGCAAATAAGACGAAACGTTAATATATCTAACCCGCGACGCCGTGAACAGAAAGCTAATGTTTTAACAACTACACCCCAGAAATCCCCTCTTCATTCAAAACAAAGCTGACGTCCGCAAAAATGCGTTGAGGCACAGCTGCAACTTGCGATAAGCAAATCTGTCAATATCTTCAGACTCCGATCTGTACCTGCAATGAATCCGAAATGAATATGCAAAATGCATCATTTCAAGCAATCGTGTTTTTACAATCTAGTTCGAGATTCCCAATGCGACAGTTGTTGCCCATATTCGCATGAGTTTCTATTGTGTGTTTGAATTGCATGGTCCGCAAGGAAAAAATGACAGCCTCTAAGTGATATACGATCCAGTTTGTTTTGTTATTTTGTTTTTTTTTCTTCCTGATCTGACCGTCGTCATGTGTTATATTATCCATTATGTAACTTGTAGATTGAAAATGATCATAACTATTTTTTACAGTATTTTTCAATCTAGTGAAAAATATTTTTCAATCTTTTGAAAACCAGTGGTTTTCCTCCATGCAGTCCCCCTTCCGGTGCCTTAAAAAAGATCATTTAGTTTCTTCAAGTTTGTTTAAACTGTATTGTTATAATTCTTATTGTTTATCGATCAAGTAGTTGCGTCCATTTGACTTTCTTGAGCGGGTCTGTGTCTTCCGTGGCGACCTGTGTCTTTCGTGCACTGTTCTGTGTCTCTCTCCAATCCTTTTTTTTACTGTACTTCATAAACGAAGCGGACGAACTGTAGAATGGAAGGGAACGAAGTGCTAAGAAATATGAATGTCTCTAGAGAGACTCTTGCAAGTTTCCGTGACCTAGGGAGGCATATGGTCTGCGTTGAGAACCACTGCATTAGACCCCAATGTAAAATATCTACATTGCCCTTGCAGCTCAGATGGGGATCTCAGTTGCATAGCGGTTTGCCAACTTACCTCGTATTCAAGAACTGGTATGTTCGATTCCTGCGCATGATGTCTCGAATACAAGAAAATTTTTCGGAGATCCTAGGGAAATATCGCATAAAGGAACGTGCTATGGGTGGTACACACGGCGTGTCTCTTCGTTGCACAAAGCCTTGAACAAAGCCGAGTACACTGAAGTCAACAACTACTTCTTTTAAGATTTTACAACTGATTAATGAAAGTGAAATTTCTTTGGATTATCTGGAGATTATCGCTTCTCGCTGACTTACATGTTCTGAGTGCTACTCTTGGCAAAAGGCGTGCTGCTTTGTTAAGAAGGACGTAGAACATATAAATAAACCAAAGTAAAATTAAGTCACTCCTCGAAGTTTTTTGATCATTTTATGTATTCCACCAGCTCAATACGTACCGTCTTTTCTGCGTTCGTTCTCAAGCCTCTAAAGATTAATATAATGCATTAGGGAATTCTTCTTCTTTAGCGTTCACAAGATTCAACAGATTAGCAGATACAGTCTCGAGAACGGAATACACTGTGTCATGGCTTATAGGTTTATGACAGATAGGCTGAGATATTGCCTTTCGATCTGACACACTGGACTCCAGTATGGCTTTTGTGTAGCTTCGATGGGAAGTCAATTGCACTCTCACAACCTCCTTAGTCGACTCTTACGACACATATGACATGTAAAAGTGTCACTATTATTTGTTCCCCTTTCGGACTCGTGCAACACAACAGCGAAGTAAATGCTTGCACGCACTGTATTCAAATATGATAAAATATGATGGTTCAAATTCCAGTTAAGTCATCATTTCAATCCACTAGTCTGAAAATTGAGTCATTCGTCAATTTTACAGTTCTGAAGAATTGTATACAGTTCTTAATACAGCTGTGAATTAATACTCAAGCTTGTATTCTTCACAAGTTACGCAATTTGACTTTTTCCAGGATTGCCATAGTTCACGTTTTTGTATACTCTGTTGACGGTCAATGAAATTTAAGAAAAAATCAAATAGTGTAATTTTTGAAGGCTGATTCTGACGAGTCTACACGACTGTATAGTTGACGCGGGACTCGCCTTGAATGGTATAGATTTTTTTAACTCACTCCCAAATTACAGTAATAATTTTAAATTAGTACTTGTAGCTCTGTGTATCTTGTGTCTTCTCTGATTACAAAAGAGAAGCAAAGAATATCATTATTATGATCTGCCTTGTATGTAAGAGGTAGCGAAGGAGGTTCCGGCTAGAGTTGACTTTACTTCTAGCACTACTTGCGTGTATGTACAGTTTTCTTTCTGTATTTTGCATAACTACACAAAGTGTCACGTTTAGCCAACTTTTCCAAAGACAGTCCGTCACATCCTAACAGTACTTGTAAGTTGAGACAACTTTTGTAACTGTGGCTGCTTGACGACACATCTTTTCTAGCGATAGCTAGTTGTTGGCACAACGTTTCTAACACATGTCGACGGAACAGTACTTGCATATCGGCGGAACCTTCTAGGGGTACTGCATGGCGACGGAGCATTTCTAACAGTACTTGCGGGTCGACGGAACATTTCTTAACTTTGTGTATCGACGGATCTCTTCTAACGGTACTTGCTGGTCAAAGGAACATTCTTACTTTATTTGTATATCGACGGAACATTTCTAAGATACTTGCAGATCTAACTTTTCTAACGGTAACCATTTCTTGGCCAATAGTTCTTTAGCAATACTTAAAGAAACAAATTTCCAATGTCGGGAATCAACCTGACGCGCAGAAAATTCTAAGACTGGGGTAACACGTGAAAAATATGAAGGTAAAATAAATAGGTATGTGTTACCAATGTGTATAAACAAAACATACTATCAAAACATACAAAGACAACGTTTCAACTAAATGCCTTCATCCTGCCGAAGATGGATGTGTCGGGCCATTGACGCAAATAAAACGGCGACACAACGCATTTCCATTTGCTGGACTACATCCTACTGGAAATATTATTGGACCATTGTCCTGCTACAAGATATATCCAGTGGGAGTTTGAGAATGAACGCTGAAGAAGAAGAAGAAGAAATGCCTTCATAAGAACGAAAGACAGCGGACAAACATAAAACTCTACATAGAAATACAAAAATGCTAGGACTATACAAGGCCATAGATACATGTTCAGTATGGATGGGATTTAGCAGTTTTGTCAATGGGAAAAAATGTCTTTCGTCTGTTTTCATGAGCAATTTCCTCTTTTTGATGAGCAATGCGATGACATGTTTGAGAGAAAAGGTTAAGTGGTGGGTTCTTCCAACCTTTTGGCTACATCCTTGGATCTAGATGTCATGTTCTCAGTTAAGAAGGAAAGACGTTTGAGGTTTGAAACCCCCCCCCACCCCACCCCATTCTACGAACTTGCGGCGATGATAGAAGAAAGAGAATTAGAAGAGTAAGTACGAGATAAGAGAAGTGAAATTAGGTCATGGGAAATGGATGAGAAGAAAACAAAAGTGGGTGGAGGTACGACACATCCCACACGATAACGAAAACACCTGATGGATTAGAAATGAGAGATAAAATATTTTTTTTTTTAAAACTGCATACAAAATATATACTTAGCTGGGGGTTGAATCAGTCATATTACCTAGTCAGGCTCCAAAACCTGTAGAAAGCTGCATATTCTAACCGTACCTAATGTTGATTCAACTTTTCTAAAGGTAGCAACAGGTCAACATAATTTTTCTAATGGTACTTACATGTCGACCCAACTTTTCTAATAGGTCTTCATAACTTTTCTACCTGCCCTCTTTGTGTTTGTCCGATTGTTCTGAATATTCAAAATCTTTACATCTCCCAACTGCCATAGTGGCGATATAACTTTCTAATCGCATCCCCTATTAAATTTATAGATGTTAACATTACAGGCTGATCTAGAAATATTATGCACTTCTATTCGACCCCCCCTCCATTTTCTCTTTATAATTTAAAAAACATACATTTAAAAACAATATATTGAATTCTTACATGATTTTTTTTTCAGTGTTAAATAGCCTTTTGTCACGATAAATGAATTTGGTAAAATGTTTTTGTTGATATTATTTTGTTAATGTTACCTTGAAACGTGTTGCTAAGATGCAAGTACGACTAAATGAAAGACAACAAACAAAACATTAAAAGCGGTATTTGATCCCAATCTCTACAAAGATACTCTTCTACTGTGAGCATCTGGGGGTAGTAATATGAATATATCGCTGGGTTTCTGTGCCCGCTTTCTGGCCTGCTCCATTCAGTTTCTTCGTGTACGGCACCATAACCTTATACGTAAACTGTTCAGCTGCCGCAGTTGATTGTTGAAACACAACCAAACGGAAATATACAGATGAGGGTTCGTCTTTTGTTCATAATGCATATCTCTGTTTAACTGTATTTGATGGGCATTGTCCTTTTTTCTTATTTGTACAAGGTATACCTACATCTGCGCAGATTTACTTTATTGATGAGGTTCTATATTGAAATGAAGGCAAAAAATGAGCTACATAATTACATTATGTCCCCCATGTTATAATGAATAGAAGATTTTAGACAAGATTTGAGAAGAAAAGAGAGAAGACCTACTGGACAGCAACAAACTGTCACCATGAAAGTCGCGAGTTTCATTCGTTAGTGAAACGATTGAGAACATTTTCTAGTCACTATTGACCGATGTGGGCCTTGTGAGTAGTACAAGCTATCAATATGGACCACCGGTAGAAATGGGGCGGGGGGGGGGGGGTTACAGAGATACCATCCCATTAGAAAAAATTAACAGTTATATTTAGCATTCGAAATCATATACAAAAAAGTCAGCCATAGCACTCGACTTCGTAATAACTTGCAACTCTAATGCTAATTTTCTCATTCCGGAAGTCGTAGTGACTGGATTACCAGATCCGCGACCTCCACTACTTTTGCATGGTTGCAAAACTCTAATATAACCAAATTGGACTAACGCCCCTGGTTGAAAGAAACATGCCACAATATAACAGGTATATTTAACTTCATCAACAAAGATTCTGTAATAATATTACTGACAATATAGTCATTGCATAAAAATAATCCAGAGAATAAGGATCAGAGATCCGAACAGAGAAATGACCTTCATCTACCTATTTAAAAGTAGAAATTATACTGTAATGTGACATTCATCTACATATTTAAAAGTAAAAATTATACTGTAATGTGACATTCATCTACATATTTAAAAGTAAAAATTATACTGTAATGTGACATTTATCTACTTATTATAAGTAGAAAATCTACTGTAATATGACCTTCATCTACTTATTGGAAGCATAAATTGTACTGTAATGTGACATTCCCTCACGCATTAGAAGTAGATAGTGGACTGTAATGTTACCATATACTTATTAGAAGTAGAAAGTGTACTGTAATGTGACCTTCATCTACATAGAAGTATAAAGTGTACTGTAAGATGACCATCTACTTATTAGTAGCAAAAAGTGTACTGTAATGTGACCTTTATCACTTATTAGAAGTAGATAGTGGACTGCATTGTGAGCTTTATCTACTTATTGGTAGCAAAAAGTGTACTGTAATGTGACATTCCCTCACGTATTAGAAATAGATAGTGGACTGTAATGTGACCTTAGTCTACTAACTAGAAGTAGAAAGTGTACTGTAATGTGACCTTCATCTACTTATTAAAAGTAGAAAGTGTACTGTAATGTGACCTTCATCTACTTATTAAAAGTAGAAAGTGTACTGTAATGTGACAGATATCTACTTATTAGAAGTAGAAAGTGGACTGTAATGTGACGAGCCTGAGACGGACTGCAGGGGTGACTGGAGGATAGGAGATGCAGGTACACGGAGAACGTATGTGGGCTTTAGTGTGTGTCAATGTAAGCTCTGCTACAGTTTTTTCAAATAATGGTGGTGTGAGACCAATGCCGTAGATACGTCATCGACATGGGGAAGTGGGATAGGGGTTACAAAGCTACAGAGTTTCCGCAGGGTTTTTTGTGACTTTTTTTTTTAGAAAAATATTATTACGTGGAAAGAGGGATGGGATGTTAGATACCCTCTTTATTCTTTTACTTATTAGTACTAAGTGTATTAGTCATATGTGTATTAGTACTAAATGTATTTGTACTAAGTGCTAGTACTAAATGTATTAATACTAAGTGTATTAGTACTAAATGTATTAGTACTAAGCGTATGAGTACTAGGTATATTAATACTAAGTGCATTAGTACCAAGTGTATTAGTACAAAATATACTAGTACCAGGTGTATTATTACTAAGTGTAGTAGTACTAAGTGTATATAGCATTAAGTATATTAGTAATAAGTGTATTAGTACTAAGTGTATTATTGCTAGGTGTATTAGTACTAGGTGTATTAGTACTATGTGTATTAGTACTAAGTGAATTAATATTAAGTGTATTAGTACTAAATGTATTAATATTAAGTGTATTAGTACTTGGTGTATTAGTACTTGGTGTATTAGTACTAATTGTATTAGTACTTGGTGTATTAGTACTAGGTGTATTAGTACTTGGTGTATTAGTAATTGGTGTATTAGTACTAGGTGTATTAGTACTATGTGTATTAGTACTAAGTGAATTAATATTAAGTGTATTAGTACTAAATGTATTAATATTAAGTGTATTATTACTAGGTGCATTAGTACTTCGTGTATTAGTACTAAATGTATTAGTACTATGTGAATTAGTATTAAGTGTCTTAATAGCAATTCTATTATTACTAAATGTGTTAGGACTAAGTGTTTTAGTACCAAATGTATTAGTACTAAGTGTCGTGCTTGTGATTCCCAGAGTAGGATGATGGATTCAAACTTGAATACTCCCATCCCTTAGTTTCAAGCTTGGGTACATCTACATATATTTCTAGTAGGTATACAGCAAAATAAAGGTTCGGTAGGAGGGGGGGGGGCTGTTTGGAATAATTGCTTGTTCCGAAATGCGAAATACAGGAGTAATTTTACTTGTTCTGAACTGATAAATGGTATGTGTTATTTTTCTTTAAAAAATGGTGTGTGGGGGGGGGGTTGATTCGTATATTGGCATGCATCTACCTAATTTAGAAAGCGATGTTTTAATATAATACAACAATCATAATAATATGGCTTTATATTCTTATATTCTTCTTATATATCTAAATGCAAGAGTATTACACACACATACATGTATGTGTGTATATGTGTACAATACTATATATATATATATATAGTGTTTTGTCAGATCTGTGAGTTCGACATTTGCAGCGGAAATGGAGAGAAGACAACGATTTAGAAAACAGATTTGACAGAAGAATTGCGCGTATGAATCATACAACTAATGTATATTTAAGTATACTTCTTCTTCTTCTTCTTCTTTCGTTCACTTAAAACATGTCTATATCTGCAATTCTGTCTCCTTAATAAAACTCACTGTCTTTTGTAGTTCATACAGTGTCCCATAGAGCTTTGATTCCAGTGTTGTTTCCTCTGGCCAATATGTCTGCCTCAGCGTTTCATGCTCAGAACACTCTTGAAGTATATGTTTGGCACTCTGTACTGCCTGTCCACATGTACACATGGCCGTGTTGCCAATCTTGAACTTTGTATACATGTGACTGCGGAGTCGGTTGTGTCCTGTTCTGAGACGTAGAATTATAACTTGTTCTGATCTGTTCATAATGTGATAGTCATCTTGTGTTGGTGTTTGTGGCTTTCTTATTGACTTGATCATCTGTTTTTTCTGATGGTAGGTGATTGGTATATCTTGTTGATCTTCGGCAGCACCTTCCTTAGCCAGTTGGTCTGCTTTTTCATTTCCTGGTATTCCACAGTGAGAGGGTATCCACTGCATGGTTACCCTATACTGGTAAGACAATTCGCTAAGTAGTTTTTTCAAGTCTGTTAGTTTTCCAGACTGGAGAGCTTGAAGCACTGACCTTGCATCTGTCAGGAATACCACAGGCTGTAGGTCAGAGTTGGAGTTCAGCAGTTTTTTAGCTGCCACAGTAATTGCCTGGATTTCTGCATCATAATTATTGCAGAATTTTCCTGTCGTTGTTCTGATTGTATCTCTAGGCTTGTGTGGATATTCTATATATACACCTGCACCTCCATTCCTCACAGCATTCTGTGCTGACCCATCTGTGTATACTCTTACCCATATATCTTGTGGATATTCCTCGTCCAGGAAACTGAGGGTGACTGTCCTCCGCTGCACACTGTTCTGTTCGTCCTCGCTTAGTATTCCTTTCACATGGGTCTGAATGTATATTGGCTTTCCATGCCTTTCACTCCATGGGGTTTGTTCTGGTACAGACCTTAAGGGGCTGTCAACTTCAGGTAGGTCTGTAAGTTGTCTACGGAGTCGTTTAGCTTGATGGATAAAGCTGCTTCTTTTCAGTCGCCCCATTGCTAGGTTTTGGAATCTTTCCTTCATTGGATGACTTGGCATACACTGAAACTTTTCCGCTTGAATTAGTACTTTTGTGTCTCTGCGTTCGCCAAGTGTTTGCATTCTTCCCATTTTCTGCATCTCTGCTATGGGTGTTGATTTCATTGCTCCCAACATTATTCTAAGTGCCTGGTTTTGCACTTTATCTAGATCTTGTAATGTGGTGTTTGATGCAGGACACCACGCAGCTGAACCATATTCCAGGTGTGGTCTTATGCCTTGCTGGTAAACTTTACTGAGTATATTCCCACTGGCTCCCCATGTGGTTCCACTTAGTTTTCTCAGGATAGCTAACTTCCTCCTGGCTTTTGTTGTTGCTTTGTTTATGTGCTGCTTCCATGTCAGCTTATCATCAAAAGTAACTCCGAGGTATGTTGGTTGTTTGTCTTCTTTCAAGAGCTCTCCGTCTATCTTGATATGACCGGCTTTTTGTTTTGGTGAGAGGGTAAAGAGTGTAGTGCTGCACTTATCTGTGTTAATGCTGACACACCATCTATTTGCCCATAAGGTTAGGGCATCGATAGCTCTTTGTATTTGTTTAGTGGCCACTGTCGCATGTTCTTCCGTGCACCAGATCACCAGGTCGTCAGCATACATTGCCACTTTGATCCCGTGTGGTAGTTCAGCAACTAGGTCATTGATGTAAACCAAGAAAAGTGTGGGTGACAGGACTCCTCCCTGGGGGACTCCATGACGCAGTAGGACTTTCTTGCTTTTGCGACCATCTAATTGTACCCTGGCTCTTCTATTATGCAGGTATGCTTTTACCCATTTGTACATTCTTGAGCTAACCCTGCAATTTCGCAATTTCTTTAGGAGCCCTTCTTTCCAGACCTTATCAAATGCTTTCCTAAGGTCTATCCATGCTGCTAGTACCAGTTTCTTATCTTGGAAGGCATCCTCAATCTCTTGGGAGAGGTAGGTTGCCTGATCTTCAGTAGAGTAGCACTGTCTGAAACCTGCTTGCTGTGATACCAGAAGGTTTTCACTTTCAAGGTACCACTGCATCCTAAGATTGATAATGCGTTCCATTGTTTTGCATAAACAGCTTGTGAGGCTGATGGGCCTGTAGTTGGAGACTGTGTTGCCATCTTTTCCTGATTTGAGGAGTGGTATCATTATTGCTTCTCTCCACGCCTGTGGTACATTACCTGTGGACCAGCTTGTGTTAAAGATTTGCAGCAGCTTTGCTCTTGCTGCAATTCCCAGGTTTCTAATCATTTCATTGGACACTCCATCAGCTCCAGGGGACTTTTTCATTTTCAATTTGGATATTGCATGCTCCAGTTCTCTCATTGTGATTGGTGCCTCCATGACTTCAGGTATAGGTTCGTCTTGTCCAATGTTTTGCTGGTTCGCTCGAACCTCCTGTTGTTTGTCTGGGCTGACTTTGATGTTATTGTCTTCTGCAAAGGAATCTGCAAAATAATCAGCTGCATGTTTACCTGTTAAAATGTTTTTATCTTTATAAAGTGTGATCCTGGTATTTCTCCCTGTACCTTCATCATTTAGTTGTTTTACAAGTTTCCATAATTTCCTAGTATCTCTTTCTAGGTTCAGCGACTCTGTTTTTTCTTTCCAGCTGTTCCGTCTGGCTTGTAACTTGGCTCTTTGAAATTTAGCCTTTGTTTGCTGATATTTGTTGTGATGTTCTTGGCTAGGTCTGTTCTCAGCCTGCTTTCTAGATGTTTCCATCTCATTTTGCAGCTTTTCCAGTTCATCATTCCAGTAGGGTTTGTAGTTTTTGCGTGCCCCCCTGGGTATGGTTTTACTAGCAGCATGTAGTATACATCTATTAAATTCACTCACTGCTCTATTGATGTCTTTGTCCAAGTTCATGTCCTTAGCTAGAACACTGGTTAAATGCTGGTACATTTTCCAGTCTGCCCTCTTATAGTTCCACCTAGTGAGCGTGCTGCTGTCCTTGGTATATTCATTGTGAATTTCCAGAAATGCTGGTCTGTGGTCACTACCCCCAAGCTGCTTTCCAACGACACGTGTGATGTTCCATTCCAGGCCTGGTGAGTAGAATGCCAGGTCTGGTGTAGAGGTGGTGTGCCATGCTCTCGAGTAGAAGGTTGGTGAGTCAGCTGGCTGGTTAATAAGAATGAGATTATTTTCATCCTGCCAGCTCTCAAGTTCCTCACCTCTCTTGTCGATATGATCGTAGCCCCAGCTCTGAGAGTGGCTGTTGAAGTCACCACACACCATAAGCCTTTCTTTATCTGGAATTGTGTCTAGTGCCAATGGTTTATCATTTGGGCAGTAGTAGTTCAGGAGATGGAATTCTGCACTGTCTGTTTTTATGTGGAGCATCTGGTATTCTGCCCCGTCCATGTATACTTCCAGCTGACATGCGCTGATATTGTTTTTAACTAGTGTCAGAATTCCACCCTTTCGCCTGTCTTTTCGGTCAGATCGGTAGCACTGGTAGCCTCTGATTTTGAAGGCTATGTCGCTGCTGAGGTGTGTTTCTTGGATACAGCAAATATTAACTTGTTCTTCACTGAGGACATTTTCAAGTTCGAATTTTTTGCTGTATCCATCTCTTTTACTGTTGACACCCTCAGCATTCCAGTGCATTATTTTTATTGGTCGTCTGTTTGTTTGGCCAGTAGCTCTATTCCCTTGCCTCCTGGCTCCTCGGGGCAATTGAGAAGGACTTCCAGTAACTGAGGTTGGGCCCTTTCGAGGTATAGGGCCCGGCACCGTCCCTGCCTGAACGTCCGCCACAGGGCAGGCACCATAACATTTATTAGATGCAGACATGTTTCCATTGTGTTTTATGCGTGGCAACCTGATTATCTGTGCGCCTTTTGGCTGGTTGCCTCCGTCTTCAGCACTCTGCTTACTTGGGCCGGACTATGGTCCTGCTCGAGTGGGAGTGCCCGACCAGTCTTAGTTTCCAGCCTCTGATGGCCGAACTAAGCCCCATCACCACTTCAAGGTTCTGGCCTCGATGGGGATTTAAGTATACAATAAATGTTCTTGCAGGTAAACAATATTTCTTAGCAATGGTGAATAGTTGCAAAGTTGATTGGTTTTGTCACGTGGTGAGGCATGATTCCCTTTTCAATAGTATCCTGTAAGGGACAGTTGTGGTTGAAGAAGAAGAAGGGTGTGAAGAAGATTATGAGTGGATATTATCAAAGACTGGACAGGATTAAGTTTCTCTACAATTATAACAAAGTACTGAGAAAAGAGATGCATATTGGTATTAAGATTTTCCACAAGACAATTGGAAAGAAGAGGCATGGCGAGATTTTCGTGTTGATATTTCTAAAGTGCCCCCCCCCCCATGTGTCCCTGATGGGATATGGGTTTGATGATGATATATAATTCAAATAATTACTGACAATGTACTATTTAAACTATTTTTTGTGACAGTACTGATATCGCAAGATGTCATACAGTAATAACAGGATGTCATTGACATTAATCTGAAACCGATAAGAGAAATAATAATATTATTATTAATATTTTTTCTATATCGTAATTAGAACTCATTAAGTTGTAAGGATTTACCTGATACGCCCGGTAGATAGTGTCAATTGCTCAACATGAGTCGTGTGTGAAGTCAGGCAGGGAATATAGTAACATCCATGCACGTGCTAGTACGTTCGCATGTTCAGATTGCAATTGCCGGTTGATTGTATGGGGTGCGTGTGTGTGTGTTTGAACACGCATGAATATACGTGAGGGTATGAGTTCATGTTTTCTTCTTACATGCTCGTTCTCATACTCCTACTGGTTAGCAGGATGTATTCAGATCGCTGGAATTCATTGTGCCAGGGTTTACAAATTGGCTGCGATATCTGAGTCTTTCGTTTGGGCACACCCGACTTCAGCGTGATTGTGTATAATTTTTATATATGCGCTGATACTGCCAACTCGACTACCAAAACCTCACTACTCGTCTCCTACGACATGCATGGAATGTAACCGTATTTTCTATTTTTTGCTTCCCTTCGGAACCCCAGCAAGATTCGGACAATAAGTACATCGATAAGAAAATAGTTAAATTTGTACTTACAACCAAGACTCCTATCAGTTATGAGTCTGAAAATGTACAGGCGCCATGCCAGTATTATCGGTATAAAAAATACCGTTTAAACAAAATGTTTAGTGGAATCGATGTCCCTGGAATGCCAGGTATGGTGTGGTATGGTGTTGGCAGGAATGAGCTTGTGAGTCATTGCCAGAAGCATTATTTATCATCAGATGAATTGCCATCACAGCATTATTTATCTCCATGAATGTTACCAAACCACTGGCAGTGCACAGGATAGACTTTGGAGTGGTCAAGCATGGGAACTACAGACGCAAGATCGTCATATTGTGCTGAGTCAGTTAAGAAATCGATCCCTTCCGGCATGCCAAACAACACACGCAACAGTGGATAGACGTGTGTAAGTCTCTCAAGTGACAATCATACGTCGAATCAGGATAGGTCTCTGCAAGATGACCTAATGTTTCGCCAAAACTGACGCAGAGACATTGCTAACAGCGTCTGTAATGGGCACAGTATTATCTCAGATGGGCTAGATTGCAGTGAAATGCTGTCCTATTCAAAGACGAGAGCAGATTCAGCATAACCTTTGCCGACTGACGTATGCGATTTGGCGACGGTGTGGAGAATGCTTTGCAGATTATTGTGTTCGTCAGCACAATTGATTTCGTGGTGTCAGTGTTCACATTTGGGAAGGATTTTTCACCATCACTTACCCGTTCATGTCTTCCGTGGAAATGTTAATACTGTGACATACTGAGATTAGGTTCTGGATGTATTGGTTGGTCCAGTATTCTCAAAACATCCAGACTTGCAGCTTCTCCGGCAAGATAATGCACGTTCACACACAGTATACATTACGCAGCAGTATCGACAGAAGAAGATCATTGTGACCAGACATGTACCCTATAGAATATCTGGGGGAGGGAGGGGGGTGAGGGATATATGGCGCAATCTCCATTCAAGGTTATCCAGCTAATGTGCAATAGTTCGAATGGGCTCTTACGCGAGAGTAGGACTTGATTCTACATAATGTCCCGAAGAGACGTGTGAGTTTCATGCATCGCCGCTGCCAAGCTTGTTTACAAGCCCATTGTACATACCAGATACTGAGGTTAGCATGAAAACCGGTTGTTTTTTTAAATAGTTGTTTTTTGTGGTTTACTTCGTTGCATGTAAATATTGCAAAGAATCTAATAACCAGGTTGGATTAATAGGAAAATGAATAACAATTCTGAAAATGTATATTTGTACACACTTTTATGTATATTTCACACTATGTTCTTGGATTATAATAGTGGTGCAATTGTATTATGTTTGTCAGTATATATATATATATATATATATATATTTAGTGTGTGAGATGAGCATGCGCGTAGGAAAAGCGTATACAACTTTTACAAACTTGACAGAGAGACATATATAGAGAGAGAGAAATACAGAGACAGAGAGAGAGAAGAGAGAGAGAAAGAGAGAAAGACACAGAGAGGATAAAAACTCAAAATTGACATTGAAGACCGCAATTAATGATCTATAAATCCTGCGTAGTAGGCATATTGTTGTATGGCTCATAAACATGGACACCCTACTAATTTCTTGTTATTTGTTTAAGTATGGGATTAAAGCCCATTCAAAAAAAGGAAAGCTATTTCAACCTTTGAACTCTTTATAGTTAAATCAAGTCGTATTGACTTTTTATATTATTATGACCTTATGATCTTAAATCATTACTGATGCTTATTGTATGTGTCAATGTTGCGTGATATGTGACACCTGCCAAGGTGAGAATCCATTCGGTTTTGTCTGATATAATTTTAATGTTATCTGAGATCTTAGCTATAAAAAACGGCTAAGGTTATTCTAAAAGATGATCGGTGATTTTGGTTTGGTTCAGTAAAATATACCTCATATCAACCGCCAGAAGCTAGTCCAATTTGGTTATAACAGAACTTTAACCAACGAAAATAGTGGGTCGTTCGGATCTGACAAACCAGTCACCACAACCTCCCTGGGTGGAGATAGTCCTGAAAAAGACATTCAGTTTTTTGTTTTTTTTAAACATGTCTAATTGGATAATAGGCTTCTAAAATCTCTCATTTGACTTTCCATGTGATTTCCATTGGCTGTCAATACAAGGTATACACGAAGTGCCCAATGAAAATCACAAGAAAAGTCAAATTAATCATTTTAAAAGACTTCATTCCAATTAACCAACAGATATCTTATTGCCAACGGTCACAGTTCATGGTGAAAACATTGTATTCTGTTTTGATTATAAACTCTAATTGGTTAGCAAGATGTAGTTAAGAGAAACGAATATGTTCTGTCGTAGTTTCAAGATTAGCTGTAACATCTGCATCTTTCTGCCCGGATCATTCGACTTCGGTATGTCATTGGTGGATCACTCAGTGCTGCAAGACATTCGTGTGTCGCTACTTACGAAATTCATAGCAGGTCGCAGAGCTTGTTACTATTATTTGCTCTCATTCGAGCACAGGTAATACACTAGCTAATGGTCGTGTATGTAGAACCATAACATAGTGTTTTTTCTTCGTCAATTTATTACATCCATCACCATTTACAATATAAGACATGTGGACTAATTTGTGAATAGTCCTTCTAAAATTAAGGATTTTATTTTTCTAGTTATTTTCATTAATTGTGTATACATAGTATACACAAAGTGACTAATGAAACTCAAATGTGTCCCTTTTTAGAAGGATTGTCTCCGATAACCCAGCAGAACTGTATATCCGACGAAAGACACGACCTATCATTTCGGCTATGTTTATTAATGGCTTGCAAATGTTTGGTGTTGTTGACAGTTGATCGCTGTTTACATGCTAAATTACTTAATCATATTTTGCCTAAATACCAACTACAGAAGACGTCCCATATAGATTTGTCAATGGTATAACATTTATTTTTATATTCAGTTCAAAGTTGACTACTGTACATCCTGTCATATTCATACATCCCGTTACTAACAAGGTACGTTTGGTTGAAGAAACAAATATTCCAAACCTTTAGACCAGAAGGGCAACATTTATGGGTCGGCAGACCGGATTGGGAATTTTTCGAGTGTGAAAGGGCTAAAGAACTGTTATAAACTATTAAAACTCGCCGAAGACGAATGTGTCGGACCATTAACGCAAATAAAACTGCGACACAACGCATTTCCATTCTCTGGACTACATTCTGCTGGAAATCTAGTAGGACCATTGTTCTGCTACAAGAAAGATCCTGTGGGAGTTTGAGAATGAAGGATGAAGAAGAAGAAGAAACCATTATGAGGTCCAAGTAGTATTCTCTAAACTTAGTACATATAGTAATTTTAAAGAAATCTGGAGGGCCACTAAAGAATGCTTGGGAGGGGTCGGATGTGAGCCGCGGGCCATTTTTATCCAATACTGCATTAAATACATCGGCAGAAACACAGCTTTTTGGGTGAATTATTATAGTTATGGAACAAGTAAAGTCCGTAGAAAAGATACAAGTTGAAGAATTATAACCTCATCATCATTAAGAAAAAGGAACAACTATATTGTAAGCTAAAAATAAACCACAAAAAAGAGGTAAACGTCCCTGGTTCCTCACATTCCACCTTTTAACGATTTCTCCAATACGTGACGACATAAACGAGTTGATAAGTTATTATTTGGTATACCCCCTGTTTCCCACTTGCAAAGGGCACATCTAATGCCATGAAACAACGAAGATCACTCCTAAAAACAAAATTCACCTAGCATTATATATTATATGTAAAAAAGGATTCAGTAGCGAAAACTACTGTTCTGTGTTGTGAATGTATATTCACATTCACAAAATTATAACCATCGTCATAAACAATACACGACTAAGGATATGGTGTTGCTGGCTTTGAAATATGATGCACGCTGATATGGTAAGTTTCAGTTAATCATAGCTGACAAGCACAGCTCGAAGTTTCCAAGTGAGATTTGACTTCGTTCACTGGATATATAGTTTCAGGGAAAGACAGACAAATCCGGAACAGACAAGAGAGATCTAACCCTCAGGACAAGTATCGGGACGAACTATAGCAGACTACGACCAATCAGATGCCGAGAATTCTAGTGACACGTGACTGGTATCAAAAGATGGATGTCACATTCTCAAACAAGTGGGTGTGGCAGATTAGCATTCTGCGGTCGATAACAGCAGAAAGGACGGTAGATAGACGGCCGTGTATGTGTTGATTGTTTCCTATGGACGGCACACTGTAATCAAGTGTCAGATGTAGAGTTTTGCTAGAAAGAAAACGTTTTATTGGCAACGTTTTTTATATCAACAATATATGACTAATTGTTAAATAGTGTTTTACTGAATGTCGCGTTGCTGGTCTACATGGCGGAAGCGGAAAAGTAAGTAATCAAACACTCTTGATTAGAGGGAATTCGGTCTGAGTTTTGATGAAGATTGGGCAGTTTCACTTAGCTCTGGCAAGGTTAATGAAATGTATAAGTAGTGTCTAGAAATTCAGTAATAATGCGTTGAATATGTGTGTTGAAAGGGTGCGAATGAGGAGCAGAGTAAAGCAAAATTATGACATGAATGCCCTAAAATGGACTAATAAATTCAAGTAGGAAGCATGAGGATAAATGAAAATAATTCTTACATATGTGGTTGGTCAAGTACGGAAAACCTGTTTACTTGTGTTGCAAAGCGATTCGGTGCTGCTAGAACAGACCCGGTTCAATTCCCGTCAGCTGTAAAATGAACTAAGAGGGTTTGGGGACAAAGTTGGCTGGACCATCCTGTAGGTCAAAGTGACCCAAAATTCATAGGGAAATTGGATGTGTCAGGCCAGAAGGCGCAGATATCAAGCTTTAAACCATAACATTATTCATCCCATTCTCTGGTCTACAATCTCCCAGCCAGCATGAGTTAGAGAACAAGACAAAAACACAAGAAGTAATCGGTAATAAGCAATGCCCTATACATAATATTCTTCCATCAATAATATTTATTCAATGTAATATTAGTAAATCGTCTAAGACAACTGGCTACTCCCTGTCGCATGGGCCTCGCTACAGCAGCTTTCACAGCCCTCTGTTGATTAAAGCTCTTTTTCAACAACACCATCCATTGGAATGAGCAAGCTACGCCACAGTATTTTCAATGCTCTGCGCAGACTCAGATGGCTGGAACACAATATGGGAGTGGAAGATGGCGGAATACCGAAGGATCTACTGTTTGGAGCATTACAGTCTGGGAAAAGATCTCATGGTCGACCTCCACTTCAGTATAAAGATGTATGCAAACGCGATATTAAAGAGATAGGTTCAGCATCAAATTCTCCCCTTTTTTCAAAATACCTGGTACAATGTTTATTATATTGTTTCAAATAACTAGCTGTTTATGGACTTTTATAAACACATTTTGAAAATTAAACACATTTCATGTGCTAATAAATGCATTGTCCGGCTCTGTGGTGAAGTGGTACAGGGCGCGTCTGTCATGGCCAAAGTATCGAGTTCGTTCTCCGCCACAGGCAATTGTGCATCCGGACCGTTCAGAAAGCAATGGCAAACTGCTCAACGTATCTATATTGCCTAGAAAACCATTACATCCAACAAATGCTGGGTCGATAACTACGTCCTGAATATTATATGCTTTCAATTTAGTAAATACATACAGTTTTATACAGGACAACGCATGTTGACCAAGGATTTCAGGAAGAAGGAGAGACGAAAGAGGATTAACATATATTATTTTCAATTAGTCAAGATTACCTTTTAACAAGACAACAATAAACCACCCTTTAGTCATTCGCAGGACTTCTACTCTTTTCCAGACATCGACTCTCCTCCAAACATCTACTCTTCTCCAGATACAACAACAGTAATAGTCAGAAGAATCGCACCAAGAAAACGACCAGTACATTAGAAGTAATATTGCAATAATTGCATGCATGATGATTCAACCCTGTCTCAGATCATAAGGTCATAATAAGATAAAAATTAACACGGCCCGATATAATCAACATATACTCCGGTCTTATGATGTAAAGAGCTTTGATTCCATTTTTTTTAAAGCTAGAGATTACCTTCTCATCGCATTTACTCAATTATTTGTAATAAATATTCAGTTCACAACTGGGTTAAGATTTGTAATAACAAAAAATACGAATATTAGTTACGATGATGTAGGTCTATACTTTTATATCGCAATTGCTGCTACACAAAAAAATATATGTAAATATATAAATTGGTGGTACTTTTTTTTCAAGATCACCGTCCATAAGATTGGAAAAGTGTCGGAACAAAAGCGGCATACGCCAGAAAGAACGCCCAAGCGCGTGCTGGAAACAGCTCACACAATCAATACATTTATCCCGTAAAAGTCAGCACAAGCTTTAGCCCCGCCTACTAATCTGTGCCGGGTTCATTCCCAAAGGGATTGAGAGCCACAAGAAAGTCATCAGTTAACAAAGGCTGGAAGATTGAAAAGTGACGGCGGCGACCGCTGATGTTTCGCGATCGGCGCTTCTCACCCATCAGCGATATATACGTGTGGGACACAATTTGTATATGACATAAAAGGGATTCAAGCAACAACCGCAAGCACGTGCCTTCATATAAGTGCGATAACTACATCAGATCACAGCATTGTTATTCTTAAAACTATTATTGTTCAGATCTGGCGAACTGTACGTATAAATAAACTATATGTAATTAATAATGTAATATAAATAGACAATTTTCATAGTAGTTTTTGTCCGTTTCTTAACACACACGATAATTTCAAAATTGAAGATATATTTACAAAATAGTTTTGTCAATACTTATTGTAATCTTATATTTGCTTTATTTAATCATTTCAATGCTATAAATATCTTCTTTATATCATTTTTATGGTTATGTTACATCTCTAAATTTTAGATTATGAAATTATATTTAATAGGTTTTTTTTTTAAATTACTTAAACGGGTGATATGATACTCTTACTTAATATAAGTACATAATTAATATAATATGGAAGCAAGAAGGATTTATTATTACAGAATAAAAATTATAATGCAGTTAACGTGGTTTGAACTACATCCGCTCAGATGGGACCTACTGATTCGATTTTAGGCACGATTTTCAACTTTTATATTCCTTAGTCATTATGAATATGGAACGGTTGGTCAGCACACAGACAACAACAATACACACACTGCACATATATGCAAATGTTTCAAGAACGACAAACACTAAACATCAGTACATACCAGAAGGTCTCAGATTCATTATTATTTATTTTTTAATAATAAATCTTCGAAGCTTCTGTATTGTATTATTCATTTACACATGTCACAACCGAAACATCTTATTTATTTTTTTACATAAGAAATAACTTTGTTTATATATGTTATTTATATTTACATAATTTATATTTCTGATTTTTTTGGCTTTTAGTAGTTTACTCGTGTCAATGAAAGTACTTATAGCCATTCTTATTCTCCTTTTAACTTCTGTTTCACATCTTATACATATGTATTTTCCTATTTCTCCACGCACATCAATGTGTACTCTAGTTTTAACCTTTCATATTCTTTTAACTGATCATGTTTAGCCTGTGAGATCAGGAATTCGACTACAATAATTGTGCTGTATTTCATACATGGTTGTATAACTCCTAAATCATTCCACGGCTAGCATGGATGAACCATAACAATTACAAGTTTCATTTGTGTTCCTTCTCAAACTCCCGTTGCTGGGATTCTCTTGTAGCAGGACAATAGTCATACTAGATTTTCAGTAGTATGTAGTCTTCCGAACTAATATGCACTGTCCGTTTTATTTATGACAATGTCCCGACACATCCAACGTCAGCGATGTATATATATATATATATGTTAGATTTAAATATCAGAGTTAACATTATGTTGGAAGCATCTAAATTGCCCAAAAATGCATAATAATATACACATGTATTAGTTCTTTTATAGATCCTTCTTCAAAGTTATGTAACCAAATTCATTCTTCTCTTAATGTCGACGCTGTGCTATAGTTCTTTACATTCTTACGGATGAGCTTTTTTGGGGGGAATCAATAGACTTTTCGTAGTCGTACCATCGCAAAGGTATCGGGGAGACAGGTGTTGCTTTTTTTCAACAGTTCGTGTTCTAAAATAATTAGATATTTCTACTGAACGTAACATATCTATTCAACTCTGACTATATCGCGGCATATCCCTCATGATAGGTTAAATATCAATATATATAACACTTCATAAAAATCCCATTAACATGGAATGAGACACAACTAACCCATGCAGTCAAAGTCAAAAAGTCGATATTATCTACAATCTTGTCAGAAAGAAACAGGCAATTATTTTTAAATTGAGAATAGGCTACAACAGACTGTAGCAACACCATGTATGAGCAGTCTGTAGTAGGTGACACGGATATGTGCCAATTTTCTGGGCAATCTCCAGTAAACACAGAACATATTTTATAGAACACCCACTGTACGATACCTCAAAAAGAAAACTATGGTCATCCGAAACAGCTCTTGCGGACAAGCTATTCTACTGCCCTGTTTCGAGTTTAGTGCTCACAATCCAGTCATGGATGAAATCCATATCGGTATCTGACTTCGGCTGGAGAACGACGAAAAGGAAAGAAGATATCCATTTATAATTTGCAATTCTTCTCGTGTATATCCAGTAATTATTTGAATTTTCTCCCATCTAGATTTAGTCTTTTAAAGTTGAAATTTCTTTCATTTCAAATTACTTTGTCATGAGATGTATTCTTTCCAGAAAGTAGTCTTACTAATGGATCTCCCGAAATTTCCGCGATATTTGTCAAGTTGCCCCGCTTCCCCTATATATCTTGTCCAACGACGTTTTGGTCGCGGTATATTTATATCTAGTCATTTAATAGTGTCACGTGTGAAATTTGAAATAATTTTATTGTCATATTCTGAAAATTTGAAACTACGTGTTCCAATTATATCTAGGATTACATGAAATTTTAAATTATTTTCTTTTATATTTATTGATTTAAAATCGTTTCCGCATACTCTAACATCGTTTTTTTTAATGTGAAAAGAATGTGACGTTTTTTCATTTACACTTAGTCATTTAGAATCCTCATTTACAACTTATTAAAATTTTAAATCATCATTTGTATTCAGTTAAACTTGAAATTTCTATTTATTCCTAGACATTGTGAAATTCTTCTAATTTATATCTGGTTAAAATCTGTGAAAAATAGCGACTTCTGCTTTAGAATGGTTACGAGACAACATTACAATACCATTTCACTCTCTTACCAGGTAAAAGAATCCATCATAACAAATGTTATGCCGTTCATTCTACTCTGGCTATATTACTACGCATATCAATTAGATATACAAAAAATAACTATATGATAATCAATTTATAAGTTACAGCTAATACTAAAATTAAACTAACGCCATTATGTATATATAAACATCCATTCATCCATAAACACATAACCTGTTAAGATTTTAGGGGTAACCACATTGAATGCGTGAACACATGTAGTCTCCCAGCTATTTCTATGATTATCAATGTGAACGAGTGAAAAAATCTTGGCTTTTCAAATCTGTGATATTGTCTGCCCGTAATTTTCTTTCATCCCCTTTGTTTCTTCAACCTCAACTGTACCCAGCAATATTGATTTTGGCGGAATCATGTCCAAATAATGCAAGATTTCGTCGTTTTACTATTGAATGTAGTGATGCTTGTGATATCAAAATGAAAAAAAGGTATAGGTATAAGTGTTACCAAAATAAGTCTATAAACGATGCATGCGGATGTACATAGGCGAGACGGGGATAATTAAATTCGCTAGATTTGCTTAAAACTTGCGGGACATCCGTAACCATGACTCCTCTCTGGTGGCCCTCCACTTTAACACTAACACTCACCGAGGTGTACGGGACTTTCAGGTCACCGGCTTGGTCACTGCCATTCTGGTGACCTGCAGCGTTTCTTGTTAGAAAACCGACTGATTCTTAATCTAGATACTCTTAAGCCCCATGTCATCAACGACAAGCTATACTTCCAATAACCTCCTACCTCCTTTCGTCCACCTGCTCGTCTTCTTCTCTGTTGCTCATCTATGCCTCCTATTCCCTTTCCCCATCCATCTTTCTTCTTGCCCCTTTCCTATATACTGTGGCACTCTATTGTAGTAGCTCGGCCTGAGCCGCCATTAAGGGGCTGGGGTTGCAGCGACCCGCCACGTGTGGTTGGTGTGCAGGTGGGTGATTATACCTTGGCATTTTGCGGAACACGGCTGAATCCGGTGTGGGCCTATTGCGGTTTGGCGCCGTGTTTGATTGGCTTATCTGCATCTCTTGCCATCATTCTCATTCACTCTCTTCCTATGGGTCGATCCACCCATACCTCCCTCACCTCTTCTTACGATTCCCCGTCCTACTTTCTCTACTTATCTGTTCTCACCACCTATGCCTTTCACTTATCGTTCCCCTTTGCCACTCAGAGCGCCCCTTCTAGCCACACTATAACTTTTGGGCCTACCATCGCCCTGTGATACTTTCTGGCTTGTCTTCCTTGGCCGTGTTGGGTCGGTTACCCCTGCAGCAGCCGATTTTGCAAAGATTGTATTATTGACTTACTCCCCCTTCTCCTTTTTTAATACTATGACATGGCTGCAGCGCAAACAGGCGGCCTGCTACATACGACTAGAATGGCTCGGAAGCAGTGGTTCCACCATGTTTTTCTATGGTGTCAGCGTGCAGTACGAGCAAAGCCTGCAAACGGATTGCGACGTACGGTTGGTCTCACACAGACATGAACCTTGCTTCATCTGACATTTTCCTCCCAACTACATGTCTATAGTGTGTGTCCAACTGTCGCAACTATACAGTTGTGTTCTAGATTCATATTGTTTTACTTATTAAAAATGTATTTGTTTCTCCATGTCTGTAGTAGTGTCCAACTGTCACAACCATACATCTAGATTCATATGACGTCATATTTGTAAAAGCGCGTCAATAGTGCCGTAAACCAGATATGTGGTCAACTTTGTGTTCGGCGTGTCAGATTTAGCATGTCTCGCATGGAGAGCTTCAATAGGCTTTTAGTCCTGTTTGATTTCAAACTCCTGTAGAATATACATACCGTAGTACGGAGAATGGAATGTGTTGTGGGTTGGTTTAAATATCTGCAACTATCGATGTGCCACATCCGACTCGATTATGTCTCTAGGTCACTTAGTCCCTATAAGGAATGAGACAGCCAACTACGCTTTAAAACAGTTTAGTCGTCTCTTACAATATGCATGACTGGTAACTATGTGGTATTCTTTGCTACCCTTCTGGGCCCCTGAAATACTATGACGATATCGTAGTAGTCGTAACATTCAATAATAGTTACCATGTGTTCCGACAGGCCGACGTTGTGCTTGAACTAGTTGCAGGCACGGCGTGGGTGGGCGGAGCAACAAAGACACCTGTCGCAAGGGCCAGAGTTGTGCCCTGATGTCGTCATCTGTTTCGGCGGCATTAGACTCGAAACATCATCGAGTCGGACGGCTGCTGGAACAGAGAGAGGAGCACTTATGGGAATGCCCCACGTGCCGTCAGTCCAGTTTCTAATCAAGAATCAAGAGAAGAATCAAGACGATATCGTAGTTGATTCCTTACAAACATTCTTTTTTCCAACAACATATATCTATATCCGAATACATCAATTTATAAAATTTCATATTTTATCTTCTTAATAAACAAAAATATGGGTATCTCTGTGGTTAGTGTACTACCTTCATAGTCGAATGGTTCGTGATTTGAGTTCAAATTCAACTGCAAAATATGTTTAAATCACTAACAGCTTTCAGGACAGCGCAGCGAATGAAAATTAAAAAGAAATGGTTATCTTGTGGGAAATTCTGGAGTCGTATCTGATGCTGATCACGTCATCTTTAATTGTGCTGTTGGTTAAGGACAAATTCGGGACTAACATCATAATCTATAATACATCTCAAGTGCGTAGACGAAGGATACAATATTTAATTCTTAATCCATATTTGTAATGCTACGTTTTACTATAGTCAATAAACAAAGAGAAATTAACTGTGTTCATAGTCAGACATTTTCTTCTTCTTTGTTGTTCACCTTCTATATAACTGATACGATATAGTCTAATTTAGTCAAAATCCATAAGGTCACATAAAGATAAAAGCCATCACACCGTGATATTTCCATATTTTACCACGGTCTTAGGTTGAAAGTAACGTGCCTCGGCAAGTGGAAGTTTTAATCCCGTAATTAACAAACGACCCATATTTTAGTTCGCAAACTACAATCTCTATTATTTTTTTATGGTAAAAGCTCTGATGTTGCTCAACTGGACTAACGTCCACGGTTGACATGAGCATACCTCAGCATGAGCGGTATTTTGTTGTGTTTTAATAATAGTAAAAATATAAAGTAAAGTTAACCCATAGCATTTATTAATGCTGTGGGAGTGTGAGATGTTAGCGATCTCACATTTCAGTGGCTCTGATATGTGAGGGCGGTTGCGATATCATCTTCGTGATAGTCTTTACTCCCAGGATCACTCATGTACCTAAATAAGACTGTGTCGACCCGGAAGCCGTTGCGATCTGAAAAAGCATTTCCGCCTCAACTGGGAAATGAACCCAGAACCACACATGCGAAATCAGTGCTCTAGCCTAAAATCCTTTAATAATAGTAAAGTTCTTTCAGTCATGAGAGCCCATCTTCAACATAAATATATTTGTAGTTTCTATCTTTTGGTGACCACCGCGCTAGGCATCATTAGATTGCCCCCATGATTGACTCTTATTAAAACTAGCTTACTTAAACAAGTCCTTCTAGGGTGTGTGTATATAATTGTCATTTATATATGGTTTCTCAATGTCGTATCAGATCATGTGTCTATCTTTCCAAAATAGAAAATTGAGAGGAGTAGGTTTCCAATATAATCTATCCATGGTTATGTTTATCATTTTGACGGACTGAGGTGTGTTCTTCTTTTGGTATCGTTGCCGACTTTTAGTTTAAACAGCACATGTTTTGAATCCTTTCACAAAGAACAACATGTGATTGTTTAATTTAGCTACGTCAATAGGTTTCAATAGATCTTCTTGACAGAGTGTACCATAACACTAACACTAGTTCCAACCCTAATCCTAAAACAAGCTCTAGCACTAACCATATCCCAACAGAAACTGGAAATTCGTTTAGATCACTAAAATTAAGTTACAAGTAAAGTGCTTTCTTGGCTACAAGTGTCGCTCTAGGAAATTAGAATATTCACAATATCTTGCAAATAACTGAATTAGAATCATATGTGATACAGTAGTTTAAAAAAATTTCTGGTTAAAATGAGGTTTAATATTCCAACTAATCGGGAAAAAATTGTTCTTTGTGACAAAAATATTTTATATAATATTTAAAATATAGAATACATTGTAGGCCTATAATATATTATACAATAATTTTTTTTTTTTTTCCTTCTTCAAGTATTTTTTTTCCTATTTAGCTGTGGTTTTTATTCGGGTGACTTTAATAGAAACTAGTTTTTAAAACATAGTTTAACTATTATTTTGAGACAGTAGCATTGCGTTGTTTAAATATTAGCAAATTCTAACCGAAACGATTAACACATACATACACACACATACACACCGTAGCTAATCAAGATTATTGTTCTTTAAATATTACTAACACATCAATGACATTTACTATATAAACTCATACACATGTTATATTTTAAAGAAATTTATCATGTGCCAGAACATTGTTCAATAAATTATAAACACAGGAGGGCTGTTTAATCTCTTTGAGTCGTACGAACAATTATTATACGATACTGAACAATGTTTCACGAACATGGAGAGAAACTGAAATCAAGATTTGACCATAATCACATATCGCCATTTCCATTCACACCAATATCGCAAGCGATGTTCTTACACCAGCATGCAGACTTGCATTCTTCATCTAGGGACATAAGTGGTGAGTGTATTACATGTATCTGATGTCTCTGTTACATGTGTATGACGTTTCTGTTACATGTGTGACGTTTCTGTTACATGTATGACGTTTCTGTCACATGTGTGATGTTTCTGTTACATGTGTATGACGTTTCTGTTACATGTATGACGTTTCTGTCACATGTGTGATGTTTCTGTTACATGTGTGACGTTTCTAATACATGTGTGACGTTTCTGTTACATGAATGTGTTTTTTGCTGTTGATGTTGTATTGGTTTAGATCCACAGCAATAACAAGCGATAGAACTATTGTATCCTTCTGTGAAAGGGAACCTATCTCCGGATCCTTATTTAATGTTAAAAGCTCCACCATTCAGCTGTGTGCTATACTTTGAAAAAATCAATGTACTGTGGGAGCTTGGGTATAAACATTTGTATACTTGAAGAATTGTGAGGCTTCTACACAAGGAAGGTCTAGGCTTGTTAAGTGAGGCTTCCACACATGAAACGTCTAAACGTGTTATCTACTATGGGTTTACTGTTACTTGGTGGATAATGGGCTACTGTTGCATGATGGTTGATCTGATGGGCCATTGTTCAATGGCGGATAATGGCCACTGTTGCATGATGAACGATGGGCCACTGTTGTATGGTGGATGATCTGATGAACACTATTGAATTGTGAATGACCTGATGATCACTATTGCAGGTGGATGATGGGCCACTGGTGCATGATTCGTGATCTAATTTTCACTATTGCATGGTGGATCATGGGTTACTATTGCATGGTGGATGATCTGATGGCCACGATTGCATGGTGGATGATGGTTCACTGCTGCATGGTGGATGATGGTTCACTATTGCATGGTGGATGATGGTTCACTGTTGCATGGTGGATGATGGTTCACTGTTGCATGGTGGATGATCTGATGGTCCACTGTTGCACGGAGTATGATTTAATGGGCCACTGTTGCATTGTGATAACCTTATAGGTTACTGTTGCATGGCGGATGATCTAATGGACCATAGATGCGTTGTAGATGGTGATCCACTTTTGCATGTTGGATGATGGACCATTGTTGCATGGTAGATTATGGGTCACTATTGCATGGTTTGATTATGGGCTCTGTTGCATGGTGGATGATCTGATGTCCACTATTGCATGGTAGATTATTTGCCACTGTTGCATGATGATTGATCTGATGACCATTAATGCATGGTGGATAATAGACGACTGTTGCAAGGTGGGTGATCCTATTGGTCACTGTAGAACTTTTATCTGTCTACCAGATGCAAGGGTAATGTTTCTCTTTTATAATACATATATCAAAAACATATATTATTCTTTGTTCCTCTTTCGAACCCCAGGAGAAAATGTCCGACCACGATGGCGGACATATTCTCAGCCAATCTCCTGATCGGGAAAACGTCTAGTAATTCATTTGCAAATGAAACATGTGCTATCTTAATCTGCATGTGACAGGTTAGAACAGAATATAACCATTCAGGGACTGAATAGGAACTAAAAAAAACAACACGTGGAAAAAATTTTAAGAACATCATGGACAGACAAAAAGCGTAATGAAAATAACTTCAAAGAGGTTAATTCAAAACACGAGTTGCTCACTCGCATTAGAAAGAGACAGTCCACATTTTAAGCCACAACATGAGAAGAGTAAAGATGGAACATAGTGACAGCAAGTAAATTTAAGAGCTTGAGGAGTAGTGGAAGATCAAGAGAGAAGATTCTTGACAAACTGGCATTGTTGCACGATAGATCACCGTTATCGGAAATCATTGAGAGCACACGAAACAGGAGGCTGTGGAAAGACATAATAATAAACACCACACCTCCTGGATCATAAGAAGAGGAATGCATATATTTGTATAACTATACTCCTACTGTAAGGCGGAAATCATGGACTGCTTATTACCAGCATTGACATCTCAATATCATACGGAAAATAATGACTACACACTAGTCGCATTTAGAAATCGTTGATTCCATTAATTTCAGTGATATAAATATATTTATTTAGCAGAAACATAACTTTTCTATACGTTCTTCTCAAACATACAGATTAGCAGATTGTGTACTGGAGAACGGAATGCATTGTATCATTGTTTACAGCTTAGTTGTAATATCTGCCCGTTTAGGCATGACACATCCAAATTCAGCATGGCTTTTATGTCACTTTGACTTCCTATTAGACTGAACAGCCCTCATTCCCAAAACATCATAGTCGACCCTAACGACATTTCTGGCATGTAGAGTGTTTTATTATTTTTTTCTGCAACTTTGAGACTTAGTTACACACAGACGAAATAAAATAAAATTGAACAGTATAGATTTTACGAAACACAACAATAATATCAATAGAATAAATATTTTAAACGATTGAAGCAATCAAGCAATTAATTTAAAATATTTTCTATATTACAACTCACATATCACCCAATTTAATTCATTTCATCCTGCTTCTTAACGCTACGGCTAGTAGATACATTAGAATAACTGAATTTTAATCATGAGATCATTGTGTTCAAAACAAGAGTGTAATTTTTTTAAACAAACTACTACTCCATTTATGTGCACGGAGAAATACATTTTTAACATGTTGTGTATTTTTGGCTGGTTATAATAAAAACAGATATAAAATCATCTTAAACTAATGAATTGAAAATGTCTTAAAACATTAAAAAAGCAAAAATGGATGTTTAAAATTTAGACATTACAGGAGCACAGGCAAAATTTATTGTTTATAATTAGACATTACAGGAGCACATAAAAACACATTGTTTCTATTTAAATATTACAGGAGCACATGTAAAACACATTGTTATATTTAGATATTACAGAAACACATAAAAAACACATTGTTTCTATTTAAACATTGTAGGAGCGCAGGCAGAACACATTGCTTACATTTAGAATTTACAGGAGCACAGGCAAAATACATTGTTTATATTTTAGTACTGCTATCCTTCATCTTACAATTAAAATAAATTGCCATAAAATTGAAAATGTTTAGAAAACAGCCGTTTGATGGCGGAGAAGATCTGTTTAAATTAGAGAACTATAGGCATAAATATTTTCCCACATCAGCTGAAAGAGACTGAACATATGTTCTATTGAAACATAAATGTCTTCCGACATCATCTGAAAGAGACATAATTGTCTTCCCACATCAGCTGAGACATAATTGTCTTCCCACATCAGCTGAAAGAGACATAATTGTCTTCCCACATCAGCTGAAAGAGACATAAATGTCTTCCCACATCAGCTGAAAGAGACATAATTGTCTTCCCACATCAGCTGAAAGAGAAATAATTGTCTTCCCACATCAGCTGAAAGAGACATAAATGTCTTCCCACATCAGCTGAAAGAGACTATGAACATATATTTTTTAGCGACATAAATGACTTCCCACATCAGCTGAAAGAGACATAAATATCTTTCCACATCAGCTGAAAGAGACATAAATGTCTTCCCACATCAGCTGAAAGAGACTATGAACATATGATTTTAGCGACATAAATGACTTCCCACATCAGCTGAAAGAGACATAATTATCTTCCCACATCAGCTGAAAGAGACTATGAACATATGTTTTTTAGCGACATAAATGACTTCCCACATCAGCTGAAAGAGACATAATTGTCTTCCCACATCAGCTGAAAGAGACATAATTGTCTTCCCACATCAGCTGAAAGAGACATAATTATCTTCCCACATCAGCTGAAAGAGACATAATTGTCTTCCCACATCAGCTGAAAGAGACATAATTGTCTTCCCACATCAGCTGAAAGAGACATAATTGTCTTCCCACATCAGCTGAAAGAGAAATAAATGTCTTCCCACATCAGCTGAAAGAGACATAAATGTCTTCCCACATCAGCTGAAAGAGACTATGAACATATGTTTTTAGCGACATAAATGACTTCCCACATCAGCTGAAAGAGACATAAATGTCTTCCCACATCAGCTGAAAGAGACATAATTGTCTTCCCACATCAGCTGAAAGAGACATAATTGTCTTCCCACATCAGCTGAAAGAGACATAATTGTCTTCCCACATCAGCTGAAAGAGACATAATTGTCTTCCCACATCAGCTGAAAGAGAAATAAATGTCTTCCCACATCAGCTGAAAGAGACATAAATGTCTTCCCACATCAGCTGAAAGAGACTATGAACATATGTTTTTAGCGACATAAATGACTTCCCACATCAGCTGAAAGAGACATAAATGTCTTCCCACATCAGCTGAAAGAGACATAATTGTCTTCCCACATCAGCTGAAAGAGACATAATTGTCTTCCCACATCAGCTGAAAGAGACATAATTGTCTTCCCACATCAGCTGAAAGAGACATAATTGTCTTCCCACATCAGCTGAAAGAGACATAATTGTCTTCCCACATCAGCTGAAAGAGACATAATTGTCTTCCCACATCAGCTGAAAGAGACATAATTGTCTTCCCACATCAGCTGAAAGAGACATAATTGTCTTCCCACATCAGCTGAAAGAGACATAATTGTCTTCCCACATCAGCTGAAAGAGACATAATTGTCTTCCCACATCAGCTGAAAGAGACATAATTGTCTTCCCACATCAGCTGAAAGAGACATAATTGTCTTCCCACATCAGCTGAAAGAGACATAATTGTCTTCCCACATCAGCTGAAAGAGACATAATTGTCTTCTCACATCAGCTGAAAGATACTATGGACATATGTTCTATTCTGCGTGTGACTACGATAGTTCTGCAGTTCATTTATATTTGTATATTAGTGCTTGTTATGCATTTTTTTAAATATTATATGGCAGTTCTTAAATACTATTCTCATCCGTGTGTTGCCAGAGCCTGAAAGGGGAGCAAAGAATTTCAACACTGTTTACTATCCATGCATGTCGTGGGAGGCAGTTTAGAAAGTTATTGAGTAAGTTGTCCCATCTCATATAGAGTCAATTTGCTCCAGAGTCTCAAGACGAAAGGCGCATATATCATAGCACAGCTATAAACTAAGCACAGAGCATTCCATTCTCCGAACTACATCCTGCTAATCTGCAAAAATTTGAAAATAAATGCAGAAGAAGAAGAATACTATTCTATAATATATTGTTTACATACCTACTTATTATGTGTTTTTATGTTTAAATTTTTTAAGTTAATTTCTTCTCGGTTAATTTGTATAAATGTTATTTTTTATATGGCCTATACTATAGAAAATCTACGATAGTAGAAATTCATAGTAAATAGTATTAATGTTATACGGAGTGTTCCGTTCAACGAAGAAAAACAATCACTTCAAAAAATTGATAATTTCTATTGTTCCGCAAAATGACACAAGACGGAGACACAGCAGAAGAGATTTCTACTAAACATTTTTTTGGAATCCAGTGTATTCACTCACCTAACAAACATCTGAAAATCCAAAAGAATAAGTAAATATACTAAACTACGACTGTAAATACAAATTTAATGTAAAATATGTATTAAAACATTGATGTTAAAGTTGGAAAGTAACAAGGGCACTGCAGAAAAAAATTAAATCCATTTGAAAATAAATGTTCATGAAGGCGAAACTATTGGCTGAGAAGAATTTACTTCAAACAAGCGCATAAGAGAAGATACTAAATATTAATATGTATCTACAACAATAGACAAAACAGTGAACTTATATAAGACATGTAATTAGAATGAATGAAAATAGACTGAAACTATATACATTAAAATGGGTGCCAGATTGCACACGAAGATAGGAGATGAAGACCAAGAAAACTCTTCGCAGAACGACCAACAAGGAGGCCATTAAAATGGGTCTGAACAACATACAAGACCTACACACGGTAGTATCAAATAGCTTAAGCTGGAGAGCAGTGGTTTCTGCCATATTCATCGTATTCAGTGATGAAGAATAGACAGACAGGCATATTATCTTATTATTGCGCTTTATTACGTATATATATGTGCTGTTATATATATATATATATATATATTGCCCTTGTTTAATGTCCTGGACATATGCAAGTTTGAGGAAATAATACAGTAGACACCCGTTTGGTAGAATTCAACAGTACTAGAAAAAATGACTGCACGGGATGAGCGGGATAGTGTATGGTGGTGTGCTTCATATTGTAAATAAATTTTTTTAAACCAATAAAATTAGCTAAATAGTAGTTCAAGTGGAATCAATTAATATAAAAACGATGTTTCAACCGTTGTTTCCATGTTATTATCCTTTTTTTATCAAGCTATGGACAAACAAATACAGAATGAAATATAAAAAGTATATGGGCCTAAATAAAATTATTTAATGGAAACATTAATATAATAAGATGGGCAAAATAGGTGACAGATCTGTTTGATGATACACGAAACGAATGATGCAAAACAATGGCGACTACAGAAATAAGAAAAAGAGACAGCAAAAAAAATACAATTAAATGGTAATATTCTGTAGAAGTTGACAATATAAGAAAATATGTAATTAAAAATAAGAATGGATACATTTTTGATTTTTGCATACATTGAAAATATCACATAGCTCTGTAGTTACAAATATGAAACATATCACATAAATATTTTATTATTTACACCACTTCTTAAGTAGCTCATGGCAGTTAATTGTACATAATACAGAACAATCAGTTTGATTCTTGATTCTTGATTAGAAAACTGGCCTCACAGCACGTGGGGCATTCCCATAAGTGCTCAGCCCTCTGTTCCAGCAGCCATTCGACTCGATGGTGTTTCGAGTCCAATGCCGCAGAAACAACTTCGACATCAGGGCATAACTCTGGCCCTTGCGACAGGTTTCTTTGTTGTTCCGCCCACCCACGCCGTGCTCGTAACTAGTTCAAGCACAACGTCGGCCTGTCGGAACAACATGGTAACTGTTATCGAAGGTTACGACTACGGGATTGTATAGATGATGTGCCATGAATCTGCTATAAGAAGATAACCTCAATATAAAGGCTTGTCTTAACTTAAATCATTGGTTATATCGATGGGGTCTATGTTACCTCTAATATTTTATGGTAGTGTGTCCTGATTTAACCTAATTGGACTTTGTTCGCTGGTTGAAAGGGGCACGCTTCTCCAAAAGAG
The DNA here is from genome assembly GCA_034231615.1 of Meghimatium bilineatum. Classification (NCBI taxonomy): domain Eukaryota; kingdom Metazoa; phylum Mollusca; class Gastropoda; order Stylommatophora; family Philomycidae; genus Meghimatium; species Meghimatium bilineatum. Next base: position 85,780,974 of record CM067299.1, read on the forward strand.
AGGCAACCTCATTAACTACCTACCTACCAAAGGCTTGTCATCTACTAGGGTTTTCTGTTGCATGGCTTTCAGTTTGATGAGTCATATAACCAAAATAATACTAAGATAATATATAAAATCAATAAAAACATGGTAGATATCGAATTACGCGGAGAAAGCTTGGTTTTATGAAAACTAAATGAACCATAGAAGGTACACTTAGTCTAAGACTATTAGTGGATAAATATATAGAAGCCCAAACAAGTATCTACATTTGCTTCATTAATTGGACAGAGTTCAACATGAAAAATTAATTGTATGTCTCCAAGAAATAGATGGAAAAGACAAGGCTGACCTGTAATATTTATTGGGAAAAAACTGCATCAATGTGTGAAAACATGTACACATATTACATAGAAATAAAAAAAAATATTGAAAAATAGGAATAACACAAGGATGTATTTATCAGCCTATCACCCATAGTATTTAACATCTAAACATAAAAGATCAATGGGAAAATAATAATACAAAAATGTAATATGCAGATGACACAGTTCTCTTAACAGAAAGCGAACAGGAGCTACAACGATTAATAGATCAAGTCGACAAATCAAATAAAATGTAAGGACTAGAAATTAACATTTGAAAAAAAACTATAATAATTAGAAAAATCAAATAGGAGCAAATGTTAAACATAAAAATACTTGATTCTTCTTGATTCTTTATTAGAAACTGGCCTAACAGCACGTGGGGTATTCCTATAAGTGCTCCGCCTTCTGTTCCAGCAGCCGTCCGACTCGATGGTGTTTCGAGTCTAATGCTGCCGAAACAGACGTCGACATCAAGGCACAACTCTAGCCCTTGCGACAGATTTCTTTGTTGTTCCGCCCACCCACGCCGTGCCTGCAACTAGTTCAAGCACAACGTCGGCCTGTTGAAAAAACATGGTAACTGTTATCGAAGGTTACGACTACGACTACATAAAAATACATGGAGGCATACTGCAACAAGCAAACCAATACCAATATCGTGAACTCTGTTACAGTCTATGCTGTGTGTAGCTGCTTTATCTTACTGCATCCCTCTGTTTCCTTTGTTTTAGGCATTTCCTATGTCTCTCGTGTCACAATGTCAAGATGTCTAGTTTTCTCTCTTTTGCTCTTTCCATAACCATCTTGCTCTTTAACCTTCCTGTTGTCGCGATCTGCTTAGACAATTATGAGATAATATTTAAAATATAATACATAAAATAACAAAATATCTTCAAAAAATATCACAAATATTTAAAATTCCACTTAAATGAAGTTCTCAGCTAGTTTTACTTTGAATTCCCCCCCCCCACTTTCTACTTTTATGGAAAACGTAACCATTGTAGTGTGTCCTGTGCTATATAACGACTATTTTAAGATATCAGTGTGATAGGGACAATGAATAATGAGAAGATTGGAAATTTAGAGGAACTAAAGAAGTAGTTGTATTGAAGAATGTCGAGGATTTATTTCTTTTTTTTTCATATATTGTATTACATCCGTATATTAGCATATTCTAAGTAAAACTGAACTCCCTTGTATTATATCTGTATATCAGCATGTTCTAAGTAAAACTGAACTAACTTGTATTATATCTGTATAGCAGCATGTTCTAAGTAAAATTGAACTAACTTGTATTATATCTGTATATCAGCATGTTCTAAGTAAAACTGAACTAACTTGTATTATATCTGTATATCAGCATGTTCTAAGTAAAACTGAACTAACTTGTATTATATCTGTATAGCAGCATGTTCTAAGTAAAACTGAACTAACTTGTATTATATCTGTATATCAGCATGTTCTAAGTAAAACTGAACTAACTTGTATTATATCTGTATAGCAGCATGTTCTAAGTAAAATTGAACTAACTTGTATTATATCTGTATATCAGCATGTTCTAAGTAAAACTGAACTAACTTGTATTATATCTGTATATCAGCATGTTCTAAGTAAAACTGAACTAACTTGTATTATATCTGTATAGCAGCATGTTCTAAGTAAAATTGAACTAACTTGTATTATATCTGTATATCAGCATGTTCTAAGTAAAATTGAACTAACTTGTATTATATCTGTATATCAGCATGTTCTAAGTAAAACTGAACTAACTTGTATTATATCTGTATATCAGCATGTTCTAAGTAAAACTGAACTAACTTGTATTATATCTGTATATCAGCATGTTCTAAGTAAAACTGAACTAACTTGTATTATATCTGTATATCAGCATGTTCTAAGTAAAACTGAACTAACTTGTATTATATCTGTATAGCAGCATGTTCTAAGTAAAACTGAACTAACTTGTATTATATCTGTATATCAGCATGTTCTAAGTAAAACTGAACTAACTTGTATTATATCTGTATATCAGCATGTTCTAAGTAAAATTGAACTAACTTGTATTATATCTGTATATCAGCATGTTCTAAGTAAAACTGAACTAACTTGTATTGTATCTGTATAGCAGCATGTTCTAAGTAAAACTGAACTAACTTGTATTATATCTGTATATCAGCATGTTCTAAGTAAAACTGAACTAACTTGTATTATATCTGTATAGCAGCATGTTCTAAGTAAAACTGAACTAACTTGTAACTAATATACCTGTATATTAGTCTTTGCTAAGTAAAATAGAACTACAATGTCTTTTAGTGCTTTACAGAGTGCTGAATTAGAAGGCGCTGAATTAGATGGTGTTGAATTAGAAAGTGCTGAATTAGATATTTTCTAACCAAGAAGTTTTTGTATTGTCCTCATTATAAAGAGACCATCTTTATTTTTCACCACAATAAGTGAAAAGGTGTGACCAAAGTAACAGCACGAAATATTGAAGGAAAGAAAGACAGAAAGACAATGTGAGAGAATACTAGTTTAACATCTTTGCACGACAAACAATTAACTCATATCCTGATTCAGAATACTGACAATAGATATTTGCTGGGATCAATGAGCGTTTCTGACATCCGCAAGACAATTGATGATAACAATTTAGGTTGTGGTCGACAATAGATCTTGCTTATTTCCCTTTATTTCAACATGTTTGGATGTGTTTCTATTTGGCCTATATCTATTTTCTACGTTCAGACAGTAATATATATTCTCTTAATTTCGTTTAGAAATGAAACTCACATCAAACTATGGTGGGCTGAAACTTTAGAGCAGGAGAAACTAATAAATTAGGCAGTGGTTTACGATCTCATGGGTGACAAGCGTCCATTTCTCTTTCTCAGTTAGCCTCATCAGCTGTTAAGTAAAACGTATTGCTATTCAAGTGACCATCGAACCTTGAGATGCCCGGATGCGTTCAGAAAATCCAATCAAAGACATTCTGGTTTTGACAGAACGAACGAGTTCACTTGCCCTGGGGATAAGCGACAAGGGACGCATATTCCGGCTTCTTTAATTTCTAGAGTCACATAGGGACCATGACTGTTATAACTTGAAAACTGAACCTGGTGGAAAGTTCTGCTATCTGATCAACTTTGAGTAGATGACATTGCCGTTCATTTAATCTGGAAAATATTAAACGGAGGAATATAGATAGTCATACTGGATGCTTCTTTGGTTAGACATGTATGCTTATTAGATGCTTGGTGTATACTGTTTGCCGGCGTTTATTCCTGTGAGATTGTACAATGACCCGATTTGACGGATTCTATATTAATAATTTTAACAAAAGACTTTTCTTCGCTTTGCGTATCGCTCTTCATATTTTGTTAGCTCGTGGTCTAATGGTTAGAACGTAGGTCTTACAAACATGACGATTTGGGTTCAAAAGTAGAGACTAAATTTATTTACGTTAAATCAAAAACATCTAACACGCACACTCCGTAACGACATGAATAACAAAACCAACTTTATTACCAAGGATATGCAATTTTCCACGCAAGTTAACATAAACAGTTTGCGGTCATATATAAACAAATAAAGATATACAGATTCCGTCTTGTTCTGAAAATGTATGAGTAGACGAACTAAATTACTAATGAACTTACTAGTTAAATGCATCGTGACAGTGGTCAGGTGTGATTATTAATTTCATGTAGTTGTGAATAGTCAGTCATCTGGATGAGTTTTAGAAATCAATGTTAGAAATTCCCGACGAGGAGATCACGTGCTTTGAAATCGACGTTTATAGTGAAGATTTGATGAGAGGAATGGATGTAACGGGGGTTTTAACTCCTTCCCCCAACCCCTATTCAATCACTCTAACTATACAATTATATCTACCAGCAGTCACTAAAAAAACGAACCACTTTGTTTTAAATGTCGGAATTTTTTGTCCTGAATTTAAAACACACAAAACAAGTAAATGTACAAATCTTATCCATATACGGACCTAAATGTGCATTTTCTAAATAGTGAACAAATTCTGGACCGTCACCTAAGCAACTGCCTACACTAAGGTTAAAAAAATATCCCACTCAATGTTAGTAAGTCAGGGACATCATTATACCAAGTATGACCCCCTCCCTCCCCCCTATGAAGCATCAATACGAATTTGGCATCGGTGTGTCATGCTTTTGCACAA